>VZRE01007708.1:124821-162452 GCA_013396775.1 Cephalopterus ornatus | reverse complement strand
TTTTTTTTTTTTTTTTTTTTTACTTTTTAAAAGTGCAGAAGAAACCAAAAATATTTTTTCCAATCAGCTACTCTTTAGTACAATCCTGCTCCAAATAAGATATATGCCAAACATTCTAAAAGTTGATATTGAAGAAAGAGTGGATTTATAAACCACAGAAGTCACATAGAGAGGTTTTTCACTAGTCTCTGAAGTCCAGGATCAACTTCAAAGCAAAGGCATGCATTTGAAACACAGTGTAGCTGCCTTAATTGAAAAAAAATACAAATACATAAATTTCCAAAAGGATTCAACTCTGCTTTCTCACTGACCTGAATGCTATTATTAAAGGTAGGGAAAACAACTCTCCAACCTTATTCTCCACTGAGTTGGCAGGAAAACTTGCCATTGATTTCAACCCTGTTTAACAAGATTCTGATCTAACAGTGTTCATTTCTAAATCTGAAAGGGAGGAAAAGTGCACTTATTCACATCCATTGCACCACTGCCCTGAGACAGATATAGTGGAGTGTTTTTTGAGTGTGTTTCCCATCCTCTCCCTCCTCCTGAGCTACACTCTGTTCAAGGAGGCTGGGGGACAGTACCCACCGTCCACTCTTAATTAAGACGGTCAAGAGGTGTGCGTGTATTGAAATAGCACAGTCAGTGGGCCGTTTTGTGCATCTTCCTGAAGCCTTTAGCTCTTGTGCGCCTTTACAGCACTCAGCTTATCAATTTACTTGCAAATGGCTCCCTGAAGTATTAACCCGGGTTAATTATTCGTCAAATATGATTATGCAGTGGTAATGTAAAAAATCGGAAATGCAGGATGGAATTTTTCACTCCAGCGGTTTGGCAATTGTGGCAGCTGGTGGAGAAGCCGGAGTAATTACCAGCCCATTCCAGCTGGTGGATCAGCACTCTGGTTCAGGGCAGGTGGAGGGAAGAAAAAAGCAATAAAGAACCACAGGAGCAGGAATATGAGCCGTGCCAATCGACGTGGGGAAAATTTCACAGCTGCTGGTGGTGATAAATGAGAGACTGTGGCCTGCTTCTAATCAATACATGTAAATGCTACTCATTACAGCTTTTATACACACTTCTCAATTAGCCTTTCCTCCCACTGGTAACAAGGAATGTCATGCTTTCTGGACTGTGAAAGTGGTTCGGCAGCAAGTTCACCTGCATCGGTGAGACGCAGGAACAACGCTCGCAGCTCAGCCTGGCAGCAGGTGGTAGCAGTGGAAGTCTAAATTCCTCCTGTAATGTGAATTAAATGAAATCCCAAGTGTTGTCATTTAATTAAATGGGTTTTTTAAATACCATTTCCTCTTTCTTGCAGCTAGAATAACCTGTTCCCAGACATACTGACTCCTTTGTCTACCCCCAAGTCCTTCAAGTGGGGGGGTGGGTGGACACCAGCTGAGATAAAGATTTATACCTGTAAGACCACCTAAATTCAGTCTCTGGAAAACAGACACAAAAAAAAAGATGTTAAACCTGCACACTAATATCTTTTTTTTCTTTCTTCAGAGTTAAAAGTGTTCCTGTTTTATTTCCTCTTTGTCAAAAAGGTTATTTATTTACCCCCATTCCTCTTCCCTTGTGCTATTTGAAAGAGGAAAGCAAGTGGGGTGACCTCCTTTCTTTGCAAGGTTAAAAATCATCATCAATGACTATTTTCTGGGAGTTCAGCCTAGCAGAAGCAAACTCACTGCACAGACTCACCACGGCCATCCTCCCGCAGTTCCTGGTGCCAAGCTGAGTCGCTCGCCAAAGCTCATCTTGTAACTGCAATGGCTGTCTCTTGACACAGGCCAGCAAAGAACTCAACTCTAAATGGAAATACATCACTACATCCCCTCCTAGGATACATCTTTCATCACAAGACTTATGCTTTTTGAAGAGTGACAAAGTGTGCTTGCTTCTTTTTTAATCCTAGAAGTAACAGCCCCACTAACAAAAAAGCAAACAACACATCTGCTAATTTTTCACAAGGTTCTCTGTTTAATGACTACATATAGCCTTGACAGTCACTTTACTTGACTGAGACTTACAGTACTTAAGGCTTTTCTAAAGGTCCTATTGTGGGAGTCCAGTGAATACAGATTGGTTTTCTCACTTCCCTGTCCTTCACCCCCTCCAAAAAAAGAAAAAAACTCTCATCTTTTCAGGGTTTTGGAGAATAGAAACATGAATACAAGGACCATGAAGCCTCAAAACTGAAGAAGCAGGAAATTACTGTTTAAAAACTCAATAATCTATGATTTTTATATTCATGATTTTGGGAGTTGATGCTCCCAAAGTGATTCAGCTGTAAGCATCCTGCTCATGAGAACCAATACAGTTATTTTAGGAATATTTTCTTCAAGGTACACAGACACTATGTATTTCTGAAAACATGGCCACACGTTTTCTCCTTCAACTTAAAGAGTAAAACACCCCAGTTTTACCACCTAAGGCCTAATTCATCTATCATCATCAACTGGATTCTTCATGCACATCCAAGAACAGCATCTGACCCTGCAATTTAACTCACACATATAACCTTTCCACTTGAAAAACTACTCTTGCACTTTGGAGGGACAATGAGCAAAAAAGGCCACAGGACACGATTTTTGGTAGGTCCTCAGTTGTTAGCTAATTTTTCCACTTTACAGAGAAGTCAGAGGTGAAAGTAAAATTTTCTAAGCATTGTTAAGTAATATTAATCCATAATTTTAATTAATTTTGAGATCTGCTTTGTAGACTTCTTCTGAAGGTCACAGGCAGACAACATAACATGCTGTATAGAGCTTAAGTACTAAAGATACCTATGCATTCAATCAGAGCTGCAAGACACATGGCTAGGTGCTTTCTTGCCTTACCCTTGAGCACAACATAATGTATAAACAACATGAAGCTGTGTAAAACTGAGTTTTTTCAATGCAGAAGTGGAAAATTATGATTAGAGGTATATCACAAGATACAGTGCTGGTGTGCTACTCCTGCTACTAGTGATGTGCCTGATTGAACCAACATATGATGGCTTTGGAATATATGTGATACTAACTGAATTTTAAAAAACATACAAATGCATTCTGCATACATATGCAATTCTAGCTTCTTTAACCATTTAACTGGCTTATTTAAATTTAGTTTAAATTTTTCTCCTTTGCTGATGGGTGAATATGGCCGCATAAGGCTGAATAATCTCCATCCAAAGGGTTAATTTGGCCCTTTGCATTAGTTCAGCTACAGAGACTTTTCAAAAAGCTGTGCTAGAAGTGGGACACGCACAAGCTCACACTCAGTCAAGCCCTGAGGCAACCTGCGTTTAGCAGGCAGCAGCTCCCTGGCAAGAGGTCAGAGCCTGCAATAAGGACACTTTCTCAAAGCATGGAGTCCCGCCAAGACATTGGTGTCAAGTTGTTATCTAGAGAAGACACCGGCTACTCTGGAGCTCTGTAAAACCACTAATGCTGAGCCACTCTCCTACTCCTCTCATTGCTGTTCTCAGAGAGGTCATTATGCTTAGTGTGACATTTTTATAAGGCGAAAACACTAATTCTTTGTGGCAAAACATCATCCAAGTCTAAGTACTCACACTAGCAGCTTGTCCCCTTTAGGAACACAAGTTTTTACTAAAATACATTTTTGATTAATGAGGATCCACCATATCTTCTGTCCATTGAATACATCAATATTTACTTACTATTCTTCCATCTTAACACAATGTATTTCTGATACATACACATTTAATGCAATATGATACACATACTTGATGCAAAAATCTTTGAAAAACACACTGTTACTGATACTCTAGTTTATATACAGTAAATCATCTTTTCATGTACACATAATCCTTTTGTTTCCCTAAGTATATTATCATGGACCTATATCCACTTTTGTTTCATAAACTAAGCTGTGCATCCATTATTTATTAAATATGTATATGTGTATTCTTTTTAAATGTTTACATGCTTCATACTGATAGAAAAATAAGTGAGGAACAAGAGGTGCACTGTAGGTAGAAACAGTGGGTTATAAGCTGCAGCAAGGTGTTTTACATGTTTTCAAATGTAATTTTACTTCTAAAATACATTATTATATTGACAACATATTGGCTCTTTTTATTGAACACTAAACCATATATTTGCTATCTCAATAAGTGAACCCCCACATACTTCAATGCTCCCTCAGTGATCCCATTCGGTACTGCTCTAAAAACACAAGATTCTGGGTTTGTCCCTCTGCCTGCTACAAGTCCTGTAGGATATTACAGAGCTTCACTACCTCTGGTCACTAAAGGTCACCCAGTTCTACCCTGCTAAGTTGTCAATGAGATTGTTTCAGCTCATCTACCTTACAGGCCCAGGATTTGCATTTATCTTAACTTCTGCATTAAAAAGAGAACAAGTAACTTGAAAAGTTCATCGAAATGGAAGCTTCCACCTTAAAATAGTCTCATCTTACAGCTTTTCATTAATTCATGCGTTTAGACTGCAAGATCTAAACGTAACTACATCACAGTTTTTCACAGTATATGACCATATCTGATGCTATTTGCTTTGTGCACTAATAAAAACTTTGCGTGGCAATTAGACTCCAGTCAGTCTCACAAACAGTCTGAAGCAAAACTAGGGAAGGAACATAAATGACAACTACTTGCAACTTTGCTGCTTTTACTGAGCAAGGCACATTAACACTCCACCTCTCTGGTCTGGCATCTTTCAGAATCAGGATTTTATATTTAAGGGTGACCTGTTATCCATTGGACTTTACAAACTTTTCATGCTGTGACTGTAAATTACACCTTCAGCAAGAACCCACAGGATATTTTATACTCTCAGTTCCAAGAAAGCCTCTTCTTTTTAACCCTTGAAGGTGTTGAATACTTCCACTGAGCTGAAGAAGAGTTGATAAAATCCTGTACCCTTACAAATTACTCAGAGATGGCCTCTGAGTCTACTGTAACGGTATACTTTCATTACAGACTTTGAAGCTACTCTGACATGTTCAGATCAAAAATGGTGTAATGGAAACACCACAGATATGTTCCCATGAAGTCTTCACAACGCAGACATTGACATTGCTTCTGATTTGGGACACCCTCCCAGGTTCATCAATTATGTTAGAATTACTAGACCATAGCTGGACAGTTCTTGCTGGAAAAATAAAAACTCCTGTACAAATTAAACCAAGACTTTTCCACTGATTTTGAAGATATCACAGCTGGCTATAATTTACTAGAGCTTACAAAAGAAACCACAAACAAAACCCCAACCTAACACAACAAAAGTTATTGTAGTTTTGTTGCCTGTGCCTGACAGACATAACTGTTCCGTAGTTCCACATGCCTTAGAAAATTTGAGAACTTTCCCTTAATTTCCTAATTACTTTCTTGAATTGAGACCTTTTTATTCTTCCCTTGTTAGGAATTTTGACATTTCCTAAATTTCCTGGAAAACTTTCTTCGTTATGTGCTCCCTGGTCTTCAATCCATTATTGCTGGGTTTTCACCAAGCAAATAAATCCCTGAGTTTTCTCAAGTTATTCTGAAGTATGGACATGAATCTTCTGCCCCAAGGTAAGTTTAAATATACTGTCTGTTTTCTGCAGGTATCTAAGACACTGCATGTATTATGCCTGCAACTATGTTATTTTAGAACTTATCCAAAGGCTGGATTCTACCTTGTATGAGCACAGATCACAGGAATATAGCATATGTGAAGACATGGTGCATGCTGGCTTTTGCACAAGCTGTTAATGAGCTGTACTGAAATGGTAGCTGTCACTTTGCATTGGATCAGAGCAATCTGTACAATGTAAGGAAATTAAAAGCTCCCAGTGGCAATGGATCCTGTTTCAGTCATTAGCTGCTAGGGAGTGACAGAGACCATTCAGAGGACCAGCCCCCTGTGAGGTTCTTTGGTCCCCAGGGGATTCACTGCTAATGCTGTTTTATGCCCCACTTCTTTGTGATGCAGAGTGAGCACAAATGAGTTACTATTTAATTTATTTATTTAGGTGCAGCTAACATTGCAGGGGAAACAAAAAAACATTGGGGGGAGAAAAACACCACAAAACATGGATGCATTAATCTACCCAATCAAAATGGCCACACATGCCATTTGTTGGAGGCCTATAAAGTACCTATGTGAGTGCATATGTGGTAGATATATTATAATACAATGAATACCAAATAAGTATTTCCCAGTCCTTTGCTATTTTCCTTTGAAGTAGGTCCACTGAGACTGAATTAGAAAAGCAAAACCTCCATTAAGTCTTATTTCAGTATAAGACATATGGGAGAAATATCTATCTATATTTTAACAGAGTCTGAGAATATTTGCTTCAATCTTTGTGTTTCAAAAGAGAACGAATCAGGCAGAAGGACAGAAGGTTGCAGATTAGTCCTGGTCATTGCTCAAAGAGTGTGGGTTATAAATAATAAAGGAGAAAAGGGTGAAGGACACTAAAATATAACTTGGGGCCCACAATGGAATAATCAAAGCAATGAATCTAATTTCAGCTTAAAAATAGCAAGCAACTTTGGATTGAATGTCTCTGCACTGCTCTCTTCTGAAATACAGGAACTGATACACTAACACACATTTTTAACAAGTTCATCAGGAGGACAAACTAAAATGTCTTGCTTTTAATGCACTCTAGATGATGGGAACATTTGTTCATGTGCATCTGTATGTATGTATAATGTGTGCATGTATATTTATAGTCTATATACATTTTTTGAAAATTCCATGCTAAGAGGAAAACAATAAATTGTGTTGCTTTTTAATGTAAAATAGATGACAGCCTGTACATACCTGGTTTGTGTGTATGTATGTATATATGCACATATTACATATATACTCCTACACATATATACATATGTGTATGTACGCATATATATGCCAATATATGCGTGTGTGTGTGTGTGTGTGTGTGTGTGTGTGTGCATGTGTGGAGAAAGAGAGAGAGAGAAACATGACACACCTACACATACATACAAAATTTGTTGTCATTGGTAGAGAAATGTTTTTAAAGTGTAAAAGGTGGGTCTAATCCTGCCCATCTGCCTTGTGACAGTGACAGGTCTGACATATTTACAAGATTAGGCATATTAGGTGAAATGCTGCAAGGTGCTGAGAGGCAAATATCTTCAATACACAACCCTTCTCCGTGGTGGTGAGAGGGCTGCTAAAGAAGCAGACTCCCTCTGGAAGGATCACCTTCGGACGAGTCTTTTCCAAGATTAGATTTTAGCCAGATAACTCAGCATCAAAATGAGGCAAGGAAGAAGTGAATCACTCAGTTAACACCTTTAAAATTATGAAAGGGTCTGAAAGATAATTTTCTCCAGCCTCTTGGTTCAGAAGCTTCTAGGCCTGACCCCTGTATGTATCTCAGTAATGGAAAATCCCAGTATTGCATCAGGAGTAAAATCAGGTCACCTGTTTACCCAAAGTATAAGCTTTTCTAAAGATGACCACTGACTACAGGAGATGAAATTTACAGGTGCTAAGGTGATTTTCCTTCTTTATACATCTCAAGAAAATATGCTTAGTCTCATGAGCACAAGCAAAGTGAAGAGGCATAATCTCACGCTGATCGCTAAGTCAAAAGAAAAATGAGATTGTAATCGAGCATATAGAAATAAGTACTTACTAATATTAAGTTTATCTGGCCTCAGGGGTGCCATCTCATAACCTTGAACTGATCAAAACTGCGATTTTAATGTCCTAACACAAAAAAACCCAAATAACAAATTGAGGCAGTGGAGACGGAATCACCCAGCACAGCCGTGGCTCCCAAAAGGGTCTTCATTAGGACTGGGACTTTTTCCACAGTTCAAGTGAGAAGGAAGCAGGGATCCTCTGAGCAGCCCAGTCACTACCATGTCAGTAAGATGCATTTTTCTAGGGGATTTTGAAATTATTTATTCCCCAGAGTAGTTTCTGAACAGTAGGAAGAGGTAATTTTCTTCAGTCGCTATGGACCATCCTCTGTACGTGTTTTCTCAGGTTTTACCTCCCCCAACCTATTCCTCATAAAACTCGCTATCTAGACACAGCACTTTTTGCTAGAGCCACCACAGAATCAGGGTAGTCGTCCTGTTCAGTTTCAGAATACCCAAGATGAATCTCACGAGTGGGTACAAGGTGGATTTCTCCAGTAATTTAGCTGCCAGCAAATAAGAAGGCTGAGTATGAAAAAGGTGATTTCTCAATAATGATAGAAAAGCCAAATTTGGAGGCTTTGAGAGAACGTTACCCTGCTAAATCTTCTTCCAGTATATGCGAGACAAAGCGTAAATAAACTAATAATGCTGGACAATACATATTTCCCTGCTGTTAGTTCAGGAAATGGTTGAGTCATCCCTGTTGCAGGGAAATCTTATCCTCGGGAATCATATGACACAAAAAATTTTAGTCTGAAGTTTAAAAACTTAAGACTGGATCTTAACAAAGTCACACATTGCTGAAAACACTGGGAAATATTAGGCAAGCCTATATGAGTTTCTTCTAGTTCTTATAACCTAAAAAAAAGGCTCAGAACATATCTTAGCTAAATTTGCTACTGAGATCAAACATGAGCACACCTATACACCCATTACTGTGACACAAGTAAGTCTTGTAGCAGTGCTGCAAGTTCTAATTGCATGCCATATTAGTTAACAGGAGGCTAATTTCATACATGCACATACACAATATAAAACAAAGTCTGAAGGAGAAAATTGCCAGATTTCTGTCTTTGACAAAAGTGAAATTGTACAAATGTCAGCACATGTAACTGTAAATAAAATGGAGAAGAAAAAGGCTCAAAATAAAGGTCAGTGAAAGCTGAAATTCTCCCTGCTAGACATAATACAGTATATAAAGTTATTACCAGGCCTTCTAGGCCTTGTGCAACTTTGCCCCTTTCCACATCTCATCTCTAGTTGCTCATGACCTCTGCTTTGCCAGTTCAACCTATCTTTCCACTATCTAAGGTGTTTATATAACCCCCATTACTATGGTACTGGAAAAAATCTCACAGTCTTTTAATGTTTTTATCACCATGAGACAGGGCCAAGCTATTATCCCTACTTTCTACAGAGGGAACCTGGGTGAAGCAAAGGTAGGGCACATTTTTTTGGCGCTTAGATTCTAGCGTTAAGTTAAGATGCTTGGAAACCCTTAGGAGAAAGTCCATATAAACACATTAAACTGCCTTAATTTATGTCCCTCCATTTCCTTCTTTTTGATCCTCCTCAACTGTTTTAAGCGTCCCTTGCTCCTCAACAATCTTCAAAAGTGACTGCCATAGAGAGTGCCTATAACTCAGTGGAAATGAATGGAAGATAACCTTTAAAATCCCACGGATCAGATTTTTAAAGGTGTTTAAATATCTGGCTCTCACACTTGAATAACATGGACCTAAGTCACTCCAAAAAAACCCAGCTGAGATCTTGCCATGCCAAAGGGCAATGTTTCAATACCTGTAAAATTTGGGCTGTGCCCACCAGTGTCATAAGAAGCCTGAAAGGTGAGAAGAAACCATAGCTTGAGCCCTCGATTCTTGACTTCAGAAAAGCATTCTTTGAGGCACCATCTTTTCTGTTACCTGTCACACATTAACTCTCTTCACCAAGCAATCATCAAAGTCTGTGAGCTCACACATTCATTCCTCTGCCAAAACTACTCTTTATACTAATTTCTGGCTAGCCAAATGCTACTGTCTCTGAAACTTTACTCTGCATTCCAGTGAAATAATGACTTTTCACACATTAAAAACTAGAGGATATATGCTAATTACTATCTTATATCTTGTCTATATAAAGAGCTTCCTGTTTTACCTTATCTAATACAGCTTCCTCCCTGGTTGAGCCTGCTTGGTCCAAGCACTGCAGCAGGAGTCTGAACTCTGCTGTATTCCCAAGGAAGTACCAAAAATTCTCAAAAACATGTTTGCTGATTCTGTTGTAATTTCCAGTACCATCATCAAGATTCAAAGATTATCTCAAAGTGAGCCAATTCCACATTCCCTAGTTGAGGCTATGCAGATTCACAGACCTCAAGGTAGATGTCAGTGCATTGCTTACTCTTGTTAAGATTAAAGGTTTGCTATATATCTAGGATGCGTTAAGATCTTTCACTTTTTAATATTTTATAGAAGCTCAGACCTGTTATTCACTGGGAAAAACACTAATAGGAGGGCAAATCCTCCTAACAGTTTTAAGTATTAAAAGTCGAGAAAAAGACCTAAGCTCTTTCTCAGTGATTACCACAGTATTTTCAAATGTGAAAGCACAGAATTTTACCTGTACATTTTCCATTAGTTTCTAACACAGGGAAGAAAAAATACATTTATTTCTGAAGAGAGAACAAGGAAATGTGATAAGCAAAGGTTGCCCTCCTATTTACAATGTCAGTTAAAATCCCTTTTCACTTCTAACTAAACATGATGTCTTCAGTCCCTTTCCTGAACTACTTTCTAAAATTGTGAGCTACTGAGCATACCGAGTGCTGCAGATACAAATCAGACAAGAAGAGTGCAGCCTACGTGAAAATGCATAAGAATTGTGCTTTGTGATAAAAAATTTCAATGTCTATAATTTTTTTAATGACATTAAAAAAAACATTTAATGACATTAAAAAACATTTTAGACATTTTTTTAATGTCTAAAAATTTTCAATGTCTATAAAATATGACTGACACATTTTCCAAAGAAATGCCAAATTAAGATCTCACTTTATGCTTGCGCGGCTTGCAAATTTTAAGGTAAAACATTCTGCACACAATTCATGAATTAATGAAATTGAGATTAAATGAGGAGGCAACAACAAAAGGAATATAAAAAAGATTGCCTTTAAGAAGCTCCTAGAACACTGTCTCAAACAATCAAGTGCCTCCCTGTTAGCCTGTTAAGGATGTCTACTTCACCAAAAAAGATTCAAATGAAATATTTCCACTAATCTATTCTGTCTGAAAGTCCACATCATCCCCAACTTATGGGGATGTTATGTCTAAAATACGGCTTATTAGGAAATGTAGCCTGCTGCTTGATTTATTTTTTTAAAAAGAAACATGAAATACTAGAACAGTATATTGTGTGTACAGAGGCTTTATTAGAATAATCTTTCTCTAAAGATGCTTAAGTCTAACCCATCCACTGACCCGTGAAGGGTAAATGCTAAATTCTTAACAGTCAAATATTCATTGTAACTCGGAAAAAGAGGGATGAGCTGTGATTCCTCTTTAAATTACTGTGAGATGTAATGGATAAGTAGGTACTATCATCTGGAAGGTGATCACCATCACTAGAAGCATCACCACACAGCTGTTAAAGATGACTGAATTCTGACAAAGGAGGTTTGTTTACATAGCCATAAAACTGCTATAGTATCTCACTCGCTCTCACTGTACATATTTATAAAACCACTCTCATGAGAAGGTACATTTAAGATGCTGCAAAGGCAACTGGGGAGTAAACTTTTATTAAACCATCTGGTTTTTTAAGAAGGCAACATAATCCAATAACTAATTTACAAACTGCCAAACCCCTAATCTTAAATCAGGCAAGAATTTATTAAAACAGTAACTGTGCAAGGATTGCAACATGAGGTTTTTTGAAGATCCACTGAAGGCTAAACACAGTTGAATTTCCTTAAGCTCAGCCAGTGACAAGAGTTCTGTAGCACATGGTGTCAAGGCTTGGCCCCAGCAGCATATGGCTGAATACCTGTTCTCTCCTCTCTTCTCTCTCACTCTCCATTCTGCCTCTCTCCTCCTCCGTCATGTCTTTGACTGTCAGGGTGAGGTGGGGGAAATCTGTGCTGTCAGGAGCCCTCTGCTACCCACCCTGGAGGTACCAAAGAAGACCAGTAAGAATTTTGACCTCAGGATTCAGCCCAGTGACTTGAACTCCACAAGCTGAGAGTCCTCACAAAACTGGGAACTTCATTTGAACCTGAAGGAGCTCAGAGACTAATCCTTAGTGCATTTTAACTTTGGCATGGGGGTTATCAGTGTGTAGGGTACAGAACCCACCAGGAGAGATGGCCCATAGTGTCCAGCTCTACTGCATTCATGCTCCGTGGGAATCCAGGAGCCAAAAGCTACTTCCTCCCAGAGGCACAAGATCCAGGCAAAATTAAGTATTAGCTTTTGGGTCCCTGTGCCAGATGAGGTCTAGACAAAGGTCAAATGCTGCCACTGAATTTGGCTGAAACCAAAAACCATGTATCAGCATGGCTATCCTACTCTGAAAAAATAAAAATGTACCACCTTCCCACCACGGCTATCACCTTGTAAAAGCTCAGAATAGTGCAGTTACTTGATGAATATTTATCAAATTTGTGAGTTACAGCTCATGAGCTGTGCTGGCCTGGCCCCACACTGCCTTCAGTTTTCAAGGCTCAGAACTGCAGATGCTTTCTGGACCAACAAGAACACTAAGTATAAAGTGTTCTTCGTGTGCACTAAGTACATCTTCCTCAGACCAGGGGGACGTATCCCACACAAAGCACATCTAAACAAAATCTATTCTCACTCCAGAAGCCATCATTTCATAAGTCTATCATTTCACCAGGATTGGTACTGTGGAGTGCATTTATTCCTAGGTATCTTGCTGGTAACAACCTAGGTATCTTGGTATTCCTAGGCATCTTGCAGGTAACAACCCAAATTTCTAACTCCTGGTACCACTTCTTCAACAGGCTGCCCTGACATCACAGACCACATTTGCCTAGTGAGGTGTCTTGCATCTTGAAAAACTGAAAAACAATGCTGGTTTGGATTGGAGTGGGGTGCAGGCGATGTTTGTGGGTTTGGGTTGGTTGGTTTGTTTGAGGTTTTGAGACAGGTTTAAACCATACAAGTATGGTACTTAAGCCTCAGTATTAAAAGCTGATACCTTATTAGAAATATGGGCAAATCATGTTTCTACGCAGTACATAAAAAATTATCAACTATGTTAAAGATAGAGAGTTGCCTTTAATTGACAAGCACATGTGGACACAAGAAACAGAATGAAAACCATGGCTGTTTGATAAATCCATGACTTCTCCTGGTACATATTCCAAAAGCACCAAGTTCATAAACATAAAGAAATAAGTAATGGTAATCTACTGAGTCAAAGCAGACAACTCCCAGACATATAATTTTTCAAGTCCTGCCTGCTTGCACCTCTGTGGTGCTTGTGATATTTTCTAAAGACACACAAAGTGGTTTAAATCTAGTTTAATTAGAGAACACCCTCATGTAATACTGGGGGAATTATTTGTAAAGAATGATACCGATAATCAGAGTAATTCAATCTGTTAATTGAACATACTTGAGCAACAGGTGAAAATTTTTTACTAATATTCATCACCTTCAAGGCCTATCTAACTGTATAAAATAAAATTATATGCAATGATGTTCTGAAGTTTTTTTTTTTTTAAGCAATCTTCAAAATTAAGCAATAGAATGTACTGTAAATGATAAGAGGATCCCATCATTAGAATCTAAAATATTGGTGTAAGTGCAGAGTAACTTGGAAGGAGCACATATCAAGTAAATGCAAACCAAATTCAAGAATAACAAATTAACTGTTTCAAAATTGTAAATGTGTGTGTTTCATAGCCTACTGTCTGCATCACAAGCCTCTCAATTAAGAAAAAAAGACTAGTAGCCATTGGCTACTCCCTTTTAAAAGAAATGGAGGGCCTGTGTGTTGCCTCCCTGGGGCCTGGGTCAGAGACATCACCAAGAAACTTCCAGCCTGGTACTGCCCCTTGACTATTATCCACTACTGGTTTTCCAAGTGGATATCAATGAAATCCTAAAAAGAAGGCTGTAGAAAATCAAGAAGGACCTCTGGGCTGTGGGACAACTGATCAAGGGTCTGGAGCACAAGTTGTCTTTTCTTTTGTCCTGCCAGTTACAGGAAACGTTGGGCAAGAAACAGGAAAATCATGCAGATGAACACTTAGCTTCAAGATTGGTGTTACCAGCGGAATTTTGGGAGTTTTGATTATGGATCAGTTATATGACACTGAGCCTGCTGGCAATCAACAGGGTCCACTTGTCTCAAAGAGGAAAAATAATCTTAGCTCAGGAGTTAGCAGAGTTTTGATGTAGATTTGAAGGGGAATAAGGACATAGCCAGGCTTGACAGAGAAGGGGCGTGGGAATGGGAGAACTTTAGCGACCACCCAAGTAGCAAAGGGAGGCTTAAGAAGGGATACCTCCAGCAAGAAAAAGCATCCAAAGACATAACCACAAGACAGGATTGTGGAGAATTCCTTTCCACCCCCACTTGGATATTGACTTGATCAAATACTTCTATAAAATGAACACACGCAATATGGGGATCAAACAGGAGGAACTTGAGATCTGTGTGCAGTCACAGGGTTTTGATCTCATTGCAGTTACAGAGATGTGGTGGGATAGCTCACATGACAGAATCATAGAATATCCTGAGTTGGAAGGGACCCATAGGAATCATTGCAGTCATGATGGAAGTGCAGCTATCAGTAGCTACAGGCTGTTCAGAAGAGATGGGAGGAAGGAGAGTCAGAGGGGTCGCCCTCTAAGTCAAGAGGTGGATTGAGTGTGAAGAGCTGTCTTCACACAGAAGAACAGCCACGAGCATGTCGAAAACCTGTGGGTTAGAATCAAAGACCAAGGCAACAAAGAGAACCTTGTAGTCAATGTCTACTACAGGCCACCTGATCAAAGGGAGCCTATTGATGGAGCCTTCTCCCTCCAGCTACAGGAGGCACAGTGCTTGCAGGTTCTTGTCCTGATGGGGGACTTCAACCACTCTGACATCTGCTGGAAAAGTAGCATGGTAAGCTGTAGGTAATCCAGGAGATCCCTGGAATGCATGAAGGATAACTTCTTGACCCAGATAACAGACAGTCTTACCAGAAGAGATGCATTACTGTATCTGTTGGTCACTAGTGCAAGTGGGATGCAAGTATTGAGGATGTCAAGACTGGAGGCAGCCTAGCCTGTAGTGATCCTGCATTGCTGGAGGTCACAGTCCTGAGGAATATGGGTCAGGTAAAGAGTAAAGTTAGGTCCCTAAACTTTGGGAAAGCATAATTCCAGCTCTTCAGGGAGATAGTTGGTGGGATCCCCTGGGAGACTGCCCTCGGGGACAAGGGCATGGAACTGGCAGATCTTTAAGGAAGCCTTCCATAGAGTGCAAGAGCTAGCAATCCCCAGGAGCAAGAAATCAGGCAAGGAAGGTAATAGACTGGCATGGCTATCCCTGAGTAGGGAACTGCTGGTCAAACTAAAGGGAAAGAAACAAATACATATACAGTTGAAGCTAGGACAGGTGACCCAGTAAAAGTATAGAGACAAAGTACAGTTGTGTAGGGATGGCAAAGCTGGAACTGAACCTGGCAAGGGATGCACAGAATAATAGTAAGGGCTTCTACAGGTATGTTAACCAGAAAATGAAGGTCAAAGAAGGCATACCGCCGCCCTGCCTCCGATAAACAATGCTGGAAAACCAGTAACAGTGGATGAGGGAACATGTGATGACTCAGTGCAAGTACAATTTTTTCCCTGATAGCTGCGGGCGATAATGAAATAAAAACAGATGGGTACAAACTGGACATAAATGTTTCTAGCTGACAATTCAGGTTAGGGTTTCTAACTACCACAGTCTGAGATTTGGAATAAGGTTTCCAGTAGGATTATCAGGTAAACCAACACATATATACGTATACATATCTGACAGCACAAGAGTTAAAAAAAACATTTTGCCTCAAGATGAGATAATCATGAGGGGCTGCACACTCTTTAGGAAAGACAGACCAGGAAGCCACAGTGGTGGAGTTACCCTCTATGTGAGGCAACACTTGGAATGTATCAATCTATGTCTTGGGGTGGAAGACAAGCAAATCAAGAGCTTATGGGTTAGGATAAAAAGGAAGAGTAGTAAGTGTGACACTGTTGTGGGTGTTTGCTACCAGCTACCTGATCAGGAGGAGGAAGTGGAATGAGGTCTACAGGCAACTTGAAGCAGCCTCGAAGTTACAGGCACTGGTTCTTGCACTGGAAGTTAATGACAGCTTCCTGACACAAGTATTGGAAGATCCCACAAGGAATGGTATGCTGCTTCACCTATACTGACAAACAGGCAAGGCCTTGCTAGAGATGTGAAAGAGGTAGCCTTGGCTGTAGTGACCATGACACTGTGGAATGCAGTATCAGGCAAGCATGAATTAAGGCTCTTGTAGCCAAGAAGGCCGATGGTGTCCTGGGGTGCCTTAGGACGAGCATTGCCAGCAGATCAAGGGAGGTAATTCTGCCCCTCTTCTCAGCCCTTGTGATGCCACATCTGGAGTGCTGTGTCCAGTTACAGGCTCCTCAGTACATGAAATAAGATTGTAACCACAGACTTCAGGAGAGTTAATTTTAGTCTCTTTAGGGATCTTCTCGGAAGAATACCATGGGAACAAGTCCTGAGGGAAGAAGAGTCCAAGAGAGCTGGTTGATATTCAAGGATTACTTCCTCCAGGCTCAAGAATGATGCATCCCAGTGAGGAAGAAAATGGGCAAAGGGGGCAAAAGATCTGTGTGTATGAATAAAGAACTCCTGACATTACTCAAACACAACCACAAAATATACAGGAGGTGGAAGCAGGGTCAAGTCACTTGGAATGAATATAGAGAGGTTGTCAGAGTAAGTAGAAATGATACAAGGAAGGTCAAAGCCCATCTGGAATTAAATCTGGCCTAGAAGGTCAAGGACAACAAGAAGGTCTTCTTCAAATATATATCAATAACAAAAGGAAAATAAAGGATAGTGTGGGCCCATTACTAAATGGAGGGGAGACCCACCATAGCGAGTCTGCTCACGATCATCTTTGAAAGGTTGTGGAGATCAGAAGAGGTGCCAGAGGACTGGAAGAAAATAAATGTCACCTCAATCTTCAAAAAGGGCAATAAGGAGGACCCAGGGAACTATTGGCCAGTCAGCCTCACCTCAGTCCCAGGAAAGCTGATGGAGCAGCTCATTCTGGAGGCCATCTATATCCACATGGCAGACAAGGTGATCAGGAGTAGTAGCGTGGATTCACTAAAGGCTTGACCAACCTGATTGCCTCCTGAGAAGACTACCTGGATGGATGAGGGGAGAGCATTTGTTACTGTCTGCCTTGACTTCATCGAGGCTTCTGACACTGTCTCTCACAACATTCTCATAGACAAACTCAGGAAGTGTGGACTGGATGAGCAGACAGTGAGGCAGACTGAGAACTGGCTGAGTGGCAGATCCCAGAAGGTGATAATTAGTGGCACAGGGTCTAGTTGGAGGCCTGTCACTACTGGTGTCCCCCAACATTCAGTACTGGCACATTACTGTTTAACTGGTTCATCAATGAATTGGATGAGGGGACAAATGCCTCCTCAGCAAGTTTGCTGATGACACAAAACTGGAGGATTGACTGATACCCCGAAGTGCTGTGCAGCCCTTCCAAAGGACCTCAACAGGTTTGAAAGATGGGCAGAGAAGAACGGTCTGAAATTCAACAAAAGCTAATGCAAGGTCCTGCACCTGCGGAAGAATTACCCCATGCACCAGTAGAGGCTGGGGGCTGACCTGGTGGAAAGCAGTCCTTTTGAGAAGGACCTGGCATTCCTGGTAGACAACAAGCTGCCCATGATCAAGCACTGTGCTCTTGTAGCCAAGAAGGCCGATGGTGTCCTGGGGTGCCTTAGGACGAGCATTGCCAGCAGATCAAGGGAGGTAATTCTGCACCTCTTCTCAGCCCTAGTGATGCCGCATCTGGAGTGCTGTGTCCAGTTACAGGCTCCTCAATACATGGAGCTCCTGGAGTCAGTCAAGCGGATGGCAACGAAGATGATCAGGGGACTGAAACATCTTTCTTATGAGGAAAGACTGAGGGGACTGGGCCTGTTCAGCCTTGAGAAGAGACAGCTGAGAGGGGACCTTATCAATGTACACAAGTATCTGAAGGAGGGGCATCAAGAGATTGTAGCCAGGCTCTTCTTGATGGTGCCAAGCAACAGGACAAGAAGCAGTGTTCAGAGACTGGTACAAGGAGGTTCCACCAGAACTTTGACCTGAGGTACTTCACCGTGAGAGTGACTGATCACTGGTAAAGACTGCCCAGAGAGGTTGTGGAGTCTTCCCTCACTAGATATTCATGGACAAAATCCTGTACAATGTGCTCTAGGATGACCCTGCTTGAGCAGGAAGGTTGGGCCAGATGACCCATTGCGGTTCCTTCCAACCTTACCCATTCTGTGATAACCTCAGCTAGTAAGTTTATGGTTGCACTTTTAACCACAAGTCTGTTTTCTCTGTTATTGTCTTCTGAGTACCTGGATTTGACCTCCAAGCTGACACATTTTTTTTCTTTTCTTAAATACAAAAAACCTGGAGTACATTAAGCATTTATCCTTACCATCTCATTTTGTTCTCTCTTCCATATGACCCTTGAGTGTATATAATAACTCTGTTTCAACTCCTATTGCAGTTAGTGCAGCTGTGGGAACCTAACAGTCAACATCTACAATATCAATACCTACTCATAATCCAGAGGAAGGAGCTCAAGGAGATAAGTACTTGAAGAGATTAGAATACTTAACTGTCTCCATCTTAAAAAATAAAGGCAACTTTTCTCTCTCATCACAAAATGAGAGGAGCCATGTAAAGACATGCACAAAGAAAACAGTACACTCTTGTTTAAAACATAAGCATTTGAGTCAGAAGATGGCTTTTTGGCAAGTCCTCAGAGATCAAATTTAGCTTCATCCCTGGAAAATGTAATAATTTCCCTTATTCTTCTGTAAATATTGTATGATAGTTACAGTTTAATAAATTTCACACATCAGTTTATACCACAGATCTTATTCATTCAAAATTGATTAAAATGGGAGGTGTTTCACAAGTAGCAAAAGGGAAACAACTCCTAAAGATATATCACTACTTTAGTTTACATTTCCCACAGCACAGCTCACCAGGTCTATAATGTATTTTTCACTCTCTAGTGTTTGCTCAAAGACTCTCAAACACAATATAAATTCCTCTGTCAAACCACACAATTATTTTTACTAATCCATTGAGAATGGCAGAAGCTGAAGTGTTTGAACTGGGGCAGGCTGGTACAATAATCTAACAGTTCATTCAAGCAGGTGCAGGAAGTGTTATGCAAATTTCAGCTAACTTCTTTTTTTATGCATGAGCACCTCACATTAATATTCCTCAGGCATAAAATTCATTCCTTTGACAGGCACCACTAGTCACCAGAGCAGTATCAACCCGTACATGCTACAAATGGAACATGTTTTCCTAACTACTTTAGTTAAAAGGACAATAGCTATAAAAGACAACCTGGGTTTAATGCACAGAGGAAATAATCAAAAGTAGCAGTGTGGTGTTCCATAGCCACCACCAGCAGAAATCCTGTGTTTGAAAGTTGTATATTGAAAATTTTCTTCTTAGATAAGCTTGAAGGGCCTTCCAAAAAGCTCCAAGGAGAACTCATAAAGTATGAAGATCATCATTAAATTCGGGGAATAAAAGTGTTTTTCCTCTCCACAGTTCACTCTTATTTAATTGAAAATAAACATTAGAAAGTTTTGCTAGGATAAAAACCTGCTAATCACAAAAGATAAGAAGCCTTCATTTACATCTGTAAGACCCATTTTTTATAAGGTCCCAGCACAGACAGTGTAATCAAGTCTTCACAGGCTCATAAGGCTGAGAAAGGAAGATCTGAGAAGACGGTTTTCCCCACTACTTGAGGTTGTGGGGGGGAAAAGCCCTTCCACACATCAAACTTCATAGAATCAACCAGTATGGAGAAGTTCACAGAGCATCTTTCCTTAAATCTTGGTCACACAAGTTGTGAAAACAGCATCATCCCTGGCTGGAATAAACTTCACACTACCCAACAATTGGTGAACAGACCCTTTCACTGATACCCACAGTGGACTGACCGTCAGCAGCAGAGTCACACCGTTGTCTGGGCTAACAAAAAGACATAACGCTCACCGAGTCCAACACCCAGTGTCTCAATTGCCATCTTAGGTTCCAGAGACAACAAGCAAGTAGGATCAAGCAAGTGCATCAACTGCACTCAGTACTTCCCCAAGCAGCCGTCACTGCCCTAGACTCCAATACAGTTCCTACAGACCAAGCTACTGTCACAACATATGCTTTTTATCTCTTAGTTACGGGAACATGCAATTGACACTTCTTAAAGCATACAAGTTAAATCTAAACTTAGAAATACATGCTTTAAAAGGTGATTCTGAGGACGAATCAGAGAAAATGTTCTGTGTTGAGTAGGATGTAACGTGAAAGTATATTTGTGAACAAATATCAGTGTTTATTGTTAAGATATTTTGAAAAATTTTTAATTAATTAACTAATTTTTAAAAACTAAGCCATAGTTTTTATTTCAGCTGTGAATGTAATGAACTGAATTAAACTTAACAGCAGCAAGAGCAAAAGTTTATTAGCTAGTTTACAAAAATATCACAAAACAGGTCAATAAAGGGTAGGGGTTGTCAGCTAAAACTGTGACTTACAGAAATACATGATTATAAAAAATAAATGGGTTTATAGGGTTTATACTGTTCTGCTGCATTTGAGATAAAAACATAATCCCAAAGTAGAAAAGTCTTTCCTGCATTGCACCATGGGTAGATCTGCGTTAAGTAGGAATAACACATTTCCATCCTGCCAAGATAGCATTTTACACGTACTGAGTTTGGGTGTAAATGACCTTAATTAGGTTAGGTAGAAATCAGCTCTTGTGTCAGTAGGAATATAGGCCAGATACAGATGATCTTTAATAAATTAATACAAATAAATATTCCTTCTAGCAATAGGAGCTAGTTCTATCCTATATAGGTAAATGAGTGAACAGCAGAGAGGAATATCACCCCATAGGTTTTCACTGGAATCCTCTCCATCCCAGTCCTCCCCAAGGAGAGAAGGATCACACTCCAAAGAACAGTACGGCCTTAAAAGTAGTAAATACTTTCTCAGCTGCACAGCCTCTGTTCTTTACTAGACACAGTCTTCAGCTATGCCAAATCCTTGCATGGGTTTCATTCAGTTACCTTGCGCATCTTGCTCTGTCATCCCAGAATATCTGAAGGTGTTGCTTGGTGCCTAGATCAGGACCTGGAAGGCTTATCACAACACTTCTCATGGAGTCATTACATATTGCCACAGTGCTAGGCAAGCCTCCCTTAATTTCCCTTGACAGTTCGTCACATCCTTACAGCAAAACTCCTCTCTATCAACTTACAGGCATTGTGTCACCATTACACAGCCTGCAGTAGGATTTTCCATGAACTGCAACTAAGCAAATTGAGATGCAAGTGTTTTAGCATTTCATATTACTTAGGTTTGATTTTATTGCTTAAGATTCTATTTAAAAATTTTTAGTAATGCAGCATGGTATTGGTATGACAATTAAATTTAGATATTTTAATAGTGAGTTTTGGCCTCTGCATTTATCTAAAATCCATGAACATTATTTCAACTATAATTACTTTTTAGAAAAATAAAGCATATTAAACAAGCTTAGTTCATGCAAACCACCACACTTCTTGTGGTCAAAATATGCCACACTGGCAGCAGCTGATGTGCATCACAGAAATCCCCTCTTTAGACAGTAGCATTCACAGCAAAATTAGCTACAAAAATAATTTCTAAATGACTACTGATGGTTTATAAGCACCACATTTGTAAGTTACATTTTCCATCAGAAAGACACATTTATATATGTTCTATCTGAATCCACAGTCATTTGTCACCTCTCATTAAACAAATAGATTTGGTTCTTATCTGAACTTACATGACAATTCTCTCTAAGAAAAGGCAAGTTTGACTGGAAAGATTGCAAAGTTATTTCAGAACCAATATCACAGCAAGCGAATAAGAAAGACTACTGAACACATTTCCAGTGGTGCAACAGATCTCCCTATATGTTCTATGTATTTTATGACATGCCAAGTAGTTTAACCAATTTGTCTTTCTGGACAACTGACAAATAGCCAGTCTTTGCTGATTCTGCCTTTATACACAATTTATTTTGCAATTAAAGGAATAAAACAGACAACTATTAAAACCCCCTCCTCCCTACAGCTGACTTCAGAAATACATGCATTCAAAATGCCACAAATTCCATTATCCCAATATTTTATACCAGCACCTGAGCTTCAGTGCAGGTGAGAGATGGCCAGTCTCTAGGTTTTCATATGTCTCGCTCTCAGTCATGTTGAAACCAAAAAGACTCTCTATTCAAAAACAGTCAGAGAAATAGTTGTAACCATGTTAAAGAAATATGTTTTGTCTGACCAATTCTAGCTGTTTCTTCAGCCTTTACTTCTTATAGACTGACTTTTTAAAGCTCTATGCTGTGTCATTGTTTTTACTTAATTTTAACTGGCTTTATTCTAACATATTGTGAAACATTTAAGGGATGCTCTCTGAAGTCACTTCTGTATTGGATTACAAACTTCAAACCCACCAGCTCTATCACATTGAACATATTCAACATG
Source organism: Cephalopterus ornatus (assembly GCA_013396775.1). Classification (NCBI taxonomy): domain Eukaryota; kingdom Metazoa; phylum Chordata; class Aves; order Passeriformes; family Cotingidae; genus Cephalopterus; species Cephalopterus ornatus. Next base: position 139,958 of record VZRE01007708.1, on the reverse strand, counting down.
GATGGGCCACCACCAAAACAGCACCTTTTCCATCTTCTAGAAATTGTGTCATGTCTTCCTACACACCAAAGAGTGTGCAATATTACTACGTAATTCCACAATTTGCAAAGTACAAGTGCGAGAACAAAATCTGACACCTGCTATTAAACCTGACCAGTATCAGCACCTGGAGCTGTTAAGCTTCATCAGCAAAACTGAACAGTTCAGTACCTGTGTTTTTCAGGGCTTTATGGCTTGAATTCTGGTGTCAGAGGCTGGCTTCCAGCAACCAAAGGATGCAATGAAAGAAGGATTTGCAAAAACAGCTCCCATTTGTTTTTTAGCTTGCTACTGTGTGCTACTGTCTCTGAGGGAAGGGCTTGAGAAAATCTTTTTGGGGGAGAAAGTGAAATATACTTAAGAAATATGGTAATGATTTTTAATAATGCAAAAATTTTATTTCATAGGTACAGGTTTCATTATTTATTTAGTAGCTCATTCAGTAATTCTTATAATTCTTCTAGCCCTGAACAACAGCTCAACTTCAAAAGAAAATCCACAAAAGCATTCAGAAAACTGGGTAAGTGCAACATTTTTTGCATGTGCTTGTCAGGGACTGATATCTTGTGTTATCCAGTGTTTGTTTAACACAATCTTATCAATGATTTAATGAGCTGTTTGTTGGGCAGGAATTTTCTAAGAGAAAATGCCACAGTCAAAGACACAGTTTAAAAAGAAAAACAGTTGAATGGTAACACAAAAAGGTTGAATTGTATCTTCAGAAACACATTTATGCATGCTTATTCACTTTCACTTACCCATGAAAACAATGCACAGCCAACTCATGTAAGCACTAACCCCAAAACATACAGAATTACTCAGAGTGTCATTGTGCAAGAGCTTAAATAGGCACTTGCTCTACATAAGTGCATGCTCCTCCCAGCCTCTTTGAATATTAGTGAAGGCTTTGGGGAAAGAGCTTCCATGTACATTGAAAATGTGCAACTTAATGCCAGATTTTCCACTCCAGATTTTTCAGTTTGATTTTGTAATTAACAAGACTTCAGTTTGTAATACTTATGCTTTAGAAACACTATACTTACACACACCACCTGCAGTCTTCCTTCTCATAACTTTACATGTGAACTTTCTATATTACAATGATGTTTTCTCTAAAGAACCAGGTAATTCTTGCCAGAACAGCTGAGATAGTGGTACAGAAAGCAGCTGGGTGCGCAGTACAGAGCAAATCAATGCAATTATTTTAGCAGAAGCTACTAGCTATCGCTGTTACTTATAAGAGGATAGGTAGAAAGATAAAACACATCCATAATGCCTTAAAAATAGTAGCTTCTCTATCTTCATTTATGGGAATTCATTTTCATTTCCTGGATCCTACTGTGAATGTTTCCAATGGAGTGCACAATGGCTACAGCTTAAATACTTTTTAAATGAAGAGTTTTTGTTCAGTGTGGGGATGCTTGGCTTCTTCCCTGGCACTGAGCATCTGCCTTGGTTTCCCTGCATGTATCCCTACGCCTTCCATGGTTTGGGAGCTGAGAGCAGATGGAAAACAATTTACAAACCCTTAACAGCACTTGCTATTAGTGTTTATTTTCTGCATATTCATGCTTGAGAAGTGGGTGGCCAGGAGAGCATTCCTAGGCACAGGGAAGGAAACCTCCTACAGCATCAAGGAAGGGACTAAGGAAGGAAGACGGACAAGCAAGCTATGACAGATTCAAGCATAGCTGAATTTATATTAAGGGTCCTGTAACTTTGCAGTCACTCTTCTCTCCCTTCCCCATTTACTACAGCATTTCAGGATCTGATCTGTAATGAAAATAAATACCAGGGAACAACTTCATTAAGATAGTGATACACATATAAAGTATCAACCAGTGTTGATATGAACTCAGACGTTTCCATTGAAAAGACATGATAATGAAACAGGACTGAGCTGGCCCACAGACCAGGTGAAAACTTCACAAATAAATCATGTCCTATTGGAAACCAAACTGTTCAGAATACAAACCTTTTAGAGTGACTTCTTGCTCTCTCTGGTGGTACTATGGATCTTGCACAGCTACATTCATGCTGTCTTTTAGTCATATTTGCACTTCAATCTTAGCCACTCTCTAATTTTTTGAAAATGAGCATCCTGCAAAGTAATCTCCTTGTCTCCCTGCTCAGTCTCAGAGAATGCTGGTTTTCCAGTGGACAGTGTGGAGCGGAGCAGAAGTGGATGCACAGAGAATCCCACTGATGCAGGGACAGCCATAAGTTCTCCTCCAGAATAATTCAGGAGAAAGGATACAAATTTCCAAATATAGATTTAATATTTATTAATAAAGCAGGAAAGCATTTTCATTGAGAGACAAAAATGCTGTTTATTCTGGGCATAACAGTCAGGCAGTTTAAACATATGCCGCTGTTTAAATGCACCTTATAATTTCCCTAAAAATACTTTACACTACATTGATATACACACAAAGGTATTTACATGTGAAGGAGGGCAAATTCCTTAGAGAAGTCACTCTGCACTGCAGCAAAAATACCATACCACTGAGGTAGAAGTTGTTAGTGTTTCTTACCAGTAGGTCAGTCAGCAATTCCATCTGTCTTTTTGACAATTTGTTCACAGCTTCACAATTCCCTTGCGGTTTCGTGTCCAGTGAAACCCCTTGGAATGCACCATGATTGCAGGTTACCTTTTTTTTTCCTGTGTTGTGCAAAGGCAAGCCATAGAGCTGGGTTTTTTTCCATAAGGCCAAATGCACGTTTCTTCACAGTTCCTTCCTATCACAGCTGATAAATTCCTGATTCAAAATTCAGAGCAGCTCCAGCTGAGTCCCTCAGCAGTGGGTCCTTTTCAAGAGATGTTAAATAGCCTCACATTCCATTGGTTTCAATGGGAGATGCCTGGCTCCCCTATGCTGCATGGTCCATGCATGCTTTGTAAATTGGAACCAGTTTCATGTACAAGATACATGACAGCACTATATAGTCTTTTTATTTTTATTGGTTAAATAGAAGAATTCCAAAATGAGGAAAACAGTGTTACTCCATCTTACCTTTACTGTGTTAGATCCTCCCATTCCTTGTTAAGAAAAAGAAGTGTACAATGCCAAGACATGAGGTGGCAAGATTGAGGTGTTAAAATTACTCCCTTTATATTGATATGCTGAATTAAGCACCCTAATCTTTATCCAAATAAAACTTCCAAAAATGAAATGACCAGTGAGTGAAATCCTTATGCATCTGAGGGGGCCAAGATTTTACCCCTGGAGTTCTTGAATATTCCACTCTCAAAGAGAAAAGGGGAGGGAAATGCATTTAAAGGTTATACTAAAACAATGCCATTTAAAATAGCTCACTGTTCAAAATATTTGCTAAGTAACAGAATGTGTGCTGTTTTAAGTAAACTTCCTTCTTGCTTTAAAAAATATTTTTAATACTTCAACACTGTATTACTAAATAAACTGACAAAACATCTCAGAACTAACACAAACATGCAATTTTAATGCCTTCTAATCACACAAATCAGCACAAGATTTTTGTACTTCTGCATGACCTTCTTCAAATTATCCCTCCATTTTGGCTGAATCAGAATGAGCATGGGCTATTTGATAAAAAACACTAAGTGTGTGAAATGAGGGGCCCTCATCGTTTCTGCCAGACTCCTCTTGACAGAATGATGATAGAAGCATCACATCCCTGGGAGAGTAAATGCAAACTGACAGGAGATGAGCCTTTAGATGTTGAATATAATCTTGAATTGTGCTTGAAGTGTCTTATTATCTTGTCTTTTGATGTCTGAAGGGGTGGCTCATTGTTAGAAAAAGGAAAGCCCTTGCACATCTTTGCCATCTTTAAAAATTGTTTGGCCTTTAACAACTGCTTTTCCAACTAATGTCCATTTCTCCTGACAATAAATATGGCAGGTCGTCAGCAAGTGACAAACAATTTACTTTACATGCCAAGCTTTTATGGCTTTTGAGAGCTCATGTGGAAGCATATTTTAAAAAGCACTAGGAAATTAGCACCATTACAAATGTTAAGATGGCTGCGTATGTGTAGTTCACTGTGTGGTTATTCATTACTACTACGTTTATGTTTTAAAGTCTTGTCTTTCCTGTATACAGACTGCTGTTAAAGTTCTTTATTTATCATTGACTAAAAATAGTCAATGAAAAATAAAGAGCAAGAAGCAATTTTCTTCTGCTCTAAAAAAAGCAGTATTATAGATACAGTACATAGGTAATGCATAAAATCATATTTATTAATCATAACAAATCAATATCAGTAGTAGCATGACACAGTTTACGTGTACTGCAGGCCCTCACAATCACATCACTGTTTTTTCCACCTTCAAGCAGCTCGACTTTTTTCTTTATTTTTTTTTAAACTTAAAAGTTTAATGACGAATCAGATCAATATGATTCCTTAGCAACTAAATCACAGGCACACTAGTTTTTCCTGTCACAGCACCAGTTTTGCGAAAGCAGTTAAGTTCTTTTTTCAGGCCTCCGTCACTCTGAGAATCCATAAGAATTCTCAAATGGATCATAAACTGTTACAGAGTTCAGGTTATTGTATCATTATAAAAACGTATTGATATAGTACAGATGACAAGACATGCAGCTCTTGTGCTAGTCTATTACAACCATCTGAATACCATAAGAAATATCAGATATAAACAAAATAAAACAGTCAGCAGTAAGCTGTCTTTTAGGGAACCCATTTTTATTTTTTTAAAACTGTTTTAAGATGTTTGAAATATGGCAGCTTTGTGAACCCACAGAAAAGAGAATACAAAACCAGAATATCATGTTATTAAAAATAAATAACCAAAAACCTGATCAGAGACTAGAGATTTTTTTTTTAAATCGTTGCAAGAAAGGGCCTGATTTTGCTCCTTATGATGAACATTTCACACCTGAGTTTTCAGACAGAGTATGAAACAAAACTCTCCCTGCAACACTCCATCTCCTTTCCAGTAGAGCCCCAGACAGCCCCACTGCCACTACTGGGAGAATGCACCCTGTATTCAATACACCAAAAGCACATCAGCCTTTACAACAGTCAGGGGTCTGCCGACATATGAGAAATTGAAATTTGTGAAGTGCTATTCAAAATACACCAGCATCATTTTACAGAAATTAAATAATGGCAGTGTGAGAAAGGCTTAACCTTCAAACTCAATCCCTTTGAGGTCCATGGTCACAAGCCGGAGTCCCACAAATCCAAAGTTGCTCATTGACTAGCACATCTCATCTGAGTGAACCTTTGCATCATCTGGTCCCTCTTTTAGTCATTGTCACATAAAAGCAAGGAGGTGTGGGGGCTGGGGAGGGGGGAGTAAGCAGTGCCAGCTGCTTGAAAGATTTTTTTTTTCTTGTCAGCAAATGTTATGAGAAGGTTCACTGTGCTGTATCCACGCAGTTAAAATGAGGAGACTCTGAAAGCAATGCATCAAATCCCAGCAACAGAGGCACACAAGAGTTTCCTTCACACTCTTCACGGCAAGAAAAAAAAATCCCATCAACTCTAACAACTTATGCAGATGCTTTTCTTGCTGGATATTATCACTAAATTTACTGTGCTTATGAGAGTAATTAGTAGAAAAAATATTTTGAGATTATTTTCATTTTCTGTTTTCTTTCAGCTGTAAATTCCATTTTTCCTTCAGAGAGATTTGTGACTTGCAGTCCCAAATATTTATGATTTCAGGCAAGGCAGCATAAGAAAGGAGGAGAAATATCAAGCTTGTACATTTACAATCACCATTAAGCTCATAAATATGTATCTAATTTCCTTTCCCTCCCTTCAATCACTGTTGATTTCCCTAGTTCTCTTTTTATTTTAGTAATAACTATCATTTATGTTCCTTAATTATTTTTTTAAATTATTTTAATCCACTCTACCTAAAAACTTTTCTTTCTTTATGGAACCTTTACTTACGTTTCAACACAGGAGGTGGAGCCTTTGCAATACACATGCAAACCTGCACAGCATAACAGAAACCCACAAGAACCCCAGGACTGGTTCAATAATTCATCGTTCGTTAAATATAAAGGCAGCATAATTACAGAGTGGTTGCTCCTTCCTGTCAGTATGTTTGCTCGGCTGATTTTAGCTCCAGAACATGAGAAGCTGTAGAGCAGTGACTATGTGAGAGAGGTGGAGGCCACGAACTGGCTGGCAAGTACTGATAGGATGAATGCCCTGTTGAAACCTATAGTCCTCCTGCATATGTGATGGACAGTCAGCTGAGACCTGTCAGAATCTGGCCTCATATTTATTCAAAGCACTGAGCAAACATGACATCTCTACACTGTGTGAATAAATCCTAATTGTATGCAAAAGAAAATGCAAAAATTGCCCCATATAGTATTTGCTCAAGAGATTAGACTGAACTCAAATGATTTTTCTTCCTTTTGAGTTAATACTGTGTTATCTCATGAAATAATTACACATGCTTAATAGTACAATATATTAAAGTATACCTTAAGGTATATTAAATGAAAAACAATTCTGGCTTCTTGATTAAACAGAGGTTTTAGATCATCCTCTTCAAGGAACAAACTTCCCCAAACACTAAGCTTCAAACAAAGCATGGAAACCTAAAGAAGACCTTGACAGAGTAAAATGCATTTAAAGTAGACCCGGACAACAACTGCCCATGCATAGCTGTATGTGTTTCCAGCTGTGTGCACACAACAAGGAGCAGAAGAGAAGGGAACAGCTCCAAACCTGGCTGTAAGAAAGGAGAAGTGCAGGCAGAAAAGGTGGCACTTTCGTTTTTACTGACCTACTTTACAAGCCTTGGTGAGAATTACAGGCTAGGTTGTGTGTCCAGTGCGCTCTGGGAGAAGACTTTTCCTTTATCTTCTGCTGGAAGGCAACTGACTGCTAGTAATTCTTTATCCAACAAATTAAAACCAAGATTTTAAAATGTGTGTCTACATCATAGGAGACTGAGCTGGAAAATGAAAATTACTTAATAGAATCTCCAACAGTCATCAAACCATACAACCACCATCTGAACTGAAATGCACAAAGCACTTTTAAAAGCTAGTATCATAAGAGCTAGTATTAGTGCAATTCTGTAAACTCCATGCTAGTTTTCAAAGGACTAATCTAGTTATAGATTGCTGTAGCAAATGCTGTTCTTAATTAAAAAAAAGTCTTTATTTTCTTATCTAATATTTGGTGTAACACAGAATTGTTTTAGGACTGAATTTTTTTTTATTGCATTAAAATAATGTATGTCGTATTTCAGTCACACTGAATGACAATTTATACATATTAAATATATATATTTAACTTTTGTAATCACTTTCAAGTAGTGTGATTACTCTGTATTGTGAAACGTAACATTTTCCTTAAGACAACTTCAAACTGATCAGAAATTAAAATGATGGTTTACCTTTCTGAAAAAAAATACAGGAAATCTGAGAAGAAAAACAAAATTCCCACTCTGCCAACAACTCTTCTTGTATATTCTAAAATAAAAACAGAAATCCAAACAACTTTTAAGCATAGACAAGCAGCAGTTTAGTGTTAAAAAACATGTTTTAGAGTGACAGGGGTGTGCATTGTACATTGATTTGGTAGATACAGATATCCCTGAATTCTAGAGAACAAACCCAATTTCAGTCTCTCTGGAAACAGCAGGCTCTACTTAGCCAGACAGGATGAGGTACTATTCTTCTCTAGATGACCTCTGCTTTCAAAATAAAAGGGCTTAGTCCTGCTTCTGAGAGCATCAAAGCAGTATCACAACATAAAGCAGGACATGTCACAATACAAGTCTTCCTTTGTTTCATACTGATATTGATTGTTATTTTTATAAAGAAGAGAAAAAGAAAGGTGAAAAACAGAGAAAAAGAAGACTTTATGTTAAAAAATATCAAACCATTTACATGAAAAAATAATATTCCTGTTGAAACATGTAAAGTATGACACATTTCACTTTATTCTGGTTTTGTCCCTGTTTAGCATGAGTTTTCTCATTTCATCATATGAATGTAACTTCTACCTCTGAGCTTGTCAGAATTTATTTTGTAACTAGCAAAATAATGTTATTTTGATAGTACTAATGGTAGTACTAGTGGTATTCATATAAAAATCAGAAAATAAACCATTAGTGGAAGAAACATTAATACACTGAACATGCTATCAAATCAAAGTGTAAAAAATATAAAGCTGATCTTCTCACCCTTTGACTACCTCTACCTAAAAATAGGGACCACAGGTGATGGATGCAATAGAAGAAACAGTTTCACAAGGAAAAAGAATTAAATAAAAGAAGAACCTACAAATGACAGAAAGAGCAAAACCTAGGAAGACAACACAACAAGGAAAACCAAGTACTACATAGGATCTTAAAGAGAAAAATTATCCACCGGAGAATGGCAACTGTTACTATGAGCTTCCTACAGCTACCTCTGCCTTTGGATATTTTTAAAAAATTTATTAACCTGACAGCAGGAATTTTTACACAGATTGCCCCCTGACGGGGCCAGTTTGGTATGAGCACTTGCTACCTCTTTGTTTAGCATAAGGAAATCAAGAGAGGTGTTAAGTGGTGCCATGTGCACATTTGGTCAAATGCAACTTCGGCCCCATCAGCCTCACCTGCAAATTTCCATGGAGAACTTGCCTAATCATTTGAAGTCCAATAGAAACATCCTTTTCTCCTTCCTTCTCTTTTCTATGTTTGCTTCCTTTTTAATGTGCAAGTGTCTGATCTATTATTAATCTCAAAACACAAACCGGTAAGGATCTCAATCAAAGAATGTAACAGTTCCTTCACAAATTACCTGTTTACTGTCTAGTAGCCAGCAAGTCTCCTTTGAAACAGCCAGCCATTTATGTTGCTTTTAAGCAAGTTTGTTGTTATTTTTATAACTTCAAAGACAGGGAGAAGAAAGATTAACTAATTAAAAATGAACCATTTGTCATTCAGTCATAATAATTACATATTGGGATTTAATTCTTTTTTTCCCTCGTTCTCTAACGTTATTCTGTGTACAAATACAGAAAATCAGACTTCAAGCCATTTAAGAAACACATAATATATACTTTGCTCAAAAGCATTTAGCAAAGAAGTAATTTGAAATTCAGGAGAACAAACAGAGTTGTTTAAAAAAAAAAGAAACACAATTAGCTTTCTCTCTACTCAAAATATCTTTTGTTGTTTGTTTGATTTCTTTTAAAATAGGCTGTCTTTGTCACAATTCAGGGACAGCAACAAGAGACTTCTTTATTTCCACACAGGCAAGGGAATCTAAAAGCGGGGTTGCAACATTTGTCCTTCATCAGCCCAATATTGCTTCCATCAAATTTTAAGGGGCTAAGACTCCGGTCTCCTCAGAGTCAAAACGTATGTGCTAGCATCACCACTGCCTGAGATACCTGCAATACCTAAGCACAGCAGGAACGCTGAGCTGAGGATGGATTTTCTGTCTTACCGTTGCATCGTGCTTTGTGTTTAAATAGTCATAATACTTTTTTAGGCTTTAATGGGCATTTACTCCCCATTCACAAGTGCATGTCCCACTGACAGAGTAAGAACTCTGCCAAGAAACCAGACAATAACATTATTCAGAGTGGTTATTCAAGTCCCTAACTGTTTGCAAATACATATTTAAAAATAGAGAGAAATAAAAATCAATCACACTGCCAGATCTCCAGGTTCTTTGACAACTTACTCATTATTTGAACAAGACACTATTACATTTTAGAAAATGGGTTTAAATGTCTGTATGATGATCCAGTTCTGTAAACATGCCACCCACTAATATTTCTCATTGGCACAGTCTTTGTAATGAAATAGTGTTCCTAAACCACAGATTACTTGCTTTAAAAAAATATCACACATTCAAGCACTAGCAGAATCAGCCCTATGGCATGGATAACCTATAGTGTCTCACAACAAAGCATCTGCAATGTGGAAATTAGTGAATAAAATTATGTGAAGAGACAAGAATTTTTATATGCAGATTGAACATATTTCAAAAGTTTGCTGCATCTAAAAGAAGGCTCTGATTTTAATGCAGAGACCACTTGGACCATGAACTTCACTCTCAGTACAGAGATTTAAAATGCATGAAGAGCAACAAACACACATTGCTTTCTTCCACTGAAATTACCAAACCTATTCAAAGTGTTCCTGATGGACAGAGATCTCTTATAGCCCTTTAAAATTTGAGGATATAACCAAACCACTGAGAATCATCCTTAAATACACTGATGAAAGAAAAGCTCATAGTCTGAAGGCCCCCACAGACTAGATGCACTGTTAAGGATGATAATGTGAGCTTCCTCACAGCAACCTGGTAATGACCTCTGCTTTGACCTGTAGAGACCAATGTCTCAAGAGGTAAAAGACAATTTAGTCCTTTATCCTTTGAAACTGAAATTATTCCAGTGCCATAAATTCTAATCAAGGCAACTCCAATTTAAAAACAAATAAACAAACAAACAACAGCAAAAAAGAAAAATATAACATATGTTTCTTTAGAGAGTATTATAAGGGATCTACTAACAAAACATAATCAGCTAGAAACAACTTCTACCCTGTTTCTCCGCAGCATGTGTGGCTATACAGAAAGATGCACACAGTTCTGAAACATGTGTAACAAAATGGGAAAGGAAAATAAAATCCCAAAGCCAAGACAGGGGTTTGAAAACAAACCGTTGTTTATGTAAATGTGTGCAGATTCATTTAACTCCCATAACCCCATTGCGTATTTCAAGCATACACAGCATTATGAAAAGATCAAAAGCCTGCTAATGAACCAAAGAAAACCACAGTCTTCAGATCCAGCCCAGGAAACCTAAGATTTAATTTCACTGGAACAAACCCTTGCCAGAAAAGCAAAAAAAAAAAAAAAGTTAGCAGTCAATTTTTTTTTTTGCTGTCCAGCAATAATTAAATAGGAAACACTTCTGCTCCACAATCATAGGCTTGGTATTGCCCTCACTAAATACTTACAGATTTATTTATTTTTATAAGTTTGATGCACAGAACTACAGACTCAATCTCAAAGAGCAACTTTTTACAATACAGTAAAACTACCTTAACATGCAAGTGCACTCCCAGCACTTTTTTACCATCACCTAATTATGCTACAAATCGCCATCAATAAAGGATTAATTAAGGACTGGATCTAACTCCAGGAAAGTCAGACTTCGTCCACAGGGGCTTTTGATGCTTGGACCAGCCACTTCGTTCTTCAGATTTTTACTGCACAGAGAATTTTATATATGACACGCCCCTGGTGTCTACACCAACTTTTCATTCTCAACAGTTTACTACACAGATAAACATGAAAGGAGTTCTTCTTCTAAGGCTTTTTCAGAGCAATACTTCATAACTTATACTAAACTTGTTTAAAAATATAGTATAAAATGGCAACTAGGATTAATTAACTTAGGATCAAATCCCAGTGTTCTTAATCAAGAGAAAATACTACTTAACACTAACAAAAGCTTTCTTTTAGTTAGCACCGTGGCATTTGGCCTGGGTTACTATTTTGAAGCATATTGCAGAGTAAGACAAGTTGATTGGAAAATGACACCACCTGGAATGTCAAGAACCAGACTCAGTTTTTCTGTTTCTTAATTACATCCTATGGTTAAAATAGGAGATACTACTTCACAAATATTTTAAAGATTAAATAATACACTGCAAGATCTCCTGCAAAGCAACTTTGCCTCATACTGTACAGCGAAACTGTGATTTCTGCAACCAAAGCACTGTAGCTGTGCTAACTACACATTTCAAAACTGTGCTTCTGAGGTAGCGTGTTTCAGGATAAAGTCCTTTACTAATATTTTCCACTTCAGAAAGTATTACTGACCATTTTTTCTACTATTTTCTTGTTTCATAAGACTTCAGTATCAAAAGTCTTTTGCATGCAGACATGCAGATTCCATAAAGTCCACTGATATAAAAGCAGAAGTGGAGGATTACGGACCCCCAGACTACAGGACGGAATTGTCTTTCAAAAACAAACACATTTAAGAAAAAACCAAACCCAAACAAAACAAAACAAAAAACCAAACCAAGTCACCACTGCCAGGAGAAAGAAAGCCGGCAAACAACAAGCAAGCACAGCCCCTTTAATCACAGCTGCTCCTGTCATTACTCACAGGTAACAACTGCACCACAGTGACAAAGTGCATCTTCCCAGACACCTGTACACCAGTTGCAGGTGGGAGCTATTTCAGATCATCAGAAACTACTTATGCTGGTATTTCTGAGACTCAAAATGCTGCAGAATTCATTTGCTTTGTCACTGATAGCAAAGCACCCAGAAGAGAAACAAAGTTTACTGTGTCTTTTCAAAAATAAGTACAATTAATTGTACTCCTGCCCTTTCCTCACTGGCATCGGGTACCAAAGAGGTGCCATTTTTACAATGAATTGTGCTATTCGCTACCAAAATAAAAAACAAATTCCCACTGTTTCTATGGCATGCAGTGAAATACCAAAACAAGGAAGTCTGAGAATAAGGAGGTAGATTTTAGGAAAAGGTACAGGTAAGCAATGCAGGTGTTTGCAGAAATAAACTCATCCATCAAAAAAAACTAAGCAGAATGTGTTCAGCAAAAGAGAAGAAAGCTCTTCACATCTCATCATTCAACTCTGTTCATCTATATGAAAACAAGACTCGTGAAATATTGCTAACATCAACAAGACACTCAAATGTTGGTCATTCATTCCAACTAAATCAGTACATGATTTTCACAAATTTTTCAAAAAACACGAAAGCATCAATGTAGAAAAACTTTGCTTTCTACGGACCTGTCTCCTTCTCCTTGACTTTCTAAAATGCTCCGCCCTCTCCTGCTTAACAGATTTGGGGAAAATTTTCACATGGCATGCATTAAATGTTATATCGTAAAGAGAAAATTATTATCTCTGACTACATGAAAGAAAGTTGGAGGAGAAAATTGTCATTGTCTATGCCAACATCTGTCAATAAGTTCACAATAATTTCAGAAACTGCAAAGAAAAGTGCAAAGTATGCACTCCTAACATGCTATTCATAACATTAAACAAAGAGAAACAACTATAGAGTGATGGTCTATATTTATGTATCAGAGCTTTAAACAAAACTATACTTATTTATTTTTAGTGTTTACTGCAAATCTGTCTTAAGGGATGCATCCGTGACATAATGGCTAATCATCTTTACTTTACATTTGCTCAGTTTGATGCTCAAATTTATCAAAATAGGCCCACTTTTCTTTATTTTTATGTTCTCAAAGTTACTAAAATTAATTTATAAGAGTTGCTGCTAATAGATCTGTAGCATCTGTCATAATTGTAACAAAACCTCAATAAATGGTTCATAAGTTCATGCTGAGGCAGCTGAACTATTTCTCCTACTTTTTTTACTTTGGGAACATCTTTTTAGCAGAATAAGAATCAGGCTAGCAAACATCTTACACTCACCAATACAAACAGCACAATATATTAATTTGTAGCTTTTTCAATAATGCTTTTAGGGACATACAATATATTTTCAGTCCAGAAAGTGACAAGATATGGTTGCACATCATTTCTATATTATACAGAGCAACTCTAATGAAAGTATCTTGTGTATATTTCACTACCACTGTAGAACATCCAAATGACAATGGCTAAAAAAATATCCGGCCCTTTATTAGAAGACTTGCCTGATCTAAAAACAGCAAACAGACATTTTCACTATTCTCAAATTAAAAGCCGGTTTTTTGCTTTGTATATGCCTTGCTATACTTAACAGATGTATCCTAAACATTTGAGCAAATAAAAACTAAACAGAGCTGAAGATATTTATACTACTCTAAACAACTAATAGTCCTCTGAATTTTAGACATTTCTGAATGAAATAGGCTGAAAAAATTATTATATGCTTTTTGAACATTCAAACTGCTAATGGAAATTATGCTTTCCATGGAAACAATGATTACTTATGATTAAAATGGATGTGATATTCAGTAATGGTCATTACTGCAATTGAGAAATTAAAATTTAGGATTTTAATTATTATGATTTTCCCATATCTGTACTGAAGTTATTTAGTCAAACATTTTGTGCTGTATCTTTCAGTAATGGGTAAAGAACATTTTAATATAAAATTGCATGCATTCCTTTGTTTTAAAAAAAATCTTGCAGCTGCTACTGTAGCTGGAATACTGAAATCCGAAGACTGCTACAAATTTCCTTACAGATTATGAAATCAAAACTTGAACCTTAGAAAATGAGCTTTCACTCTCACTCCCTTAAAGCTGCATTCTCTTTAAACAAGATCTTTTTCCCTTCAACTTCCACCTATAGAATAATGAAAAATAAGGAAAAGCTCCACTTCTATTAAGGTTTGTCTCAGGTCACAAATGGAAATAACTGAAAAGGACTCTTTCAGGAGTGCAGTCCCTCTAAACCCAAAATGTCACTATGTACCATACAGTGCTGCTCCAGCTCAGACATCTATCAACATCTATCACTCAAGCACGCACCTCAACAGCTCTGCTCCCTTTTCTGATTAGACATCAGAGTTGCTTGAGTTGGCTTACAGGGTGTCATCTGTTTGAATGACAGATGTCTGTGTTGGAGTGCCACTTCTGCTGCTTTTGTATTGATTAGGAAAGGTTACACTTATCTGGCACAGTTTACAATATTCAAAAATAAATAAAAATTGGAAAGGTAATTTCTCTTTCCACAGGGCTGAGAAGAAATATTTAATTTCTAATTTGAATTCCAAAAACCTTAGCTCCACGTGCGATACCAATGCTAGTCTTTGTTTATTCAGTACAAAGTGTTTTCTATGAGAATGTTTTGATTCTCTTCAGCCAGTTTTATTTTTACCATTTAAAATTATAACTGGTGAGACACACCAGCACCTAATGAAATAAATGTTAATTAAGCACTTAAAGAAAATGATCCCCTCTCTATTATTTTACATTAGAGTCCATGGATTTGGAAAAAAGACAAAAACATCTGCAACTTGCATAAAATATGCACGTTGTTAATAAAAGTTTTCAGTACTGATGCTGTCATTCTGGTAACCAGTTGCAACGGGAGCAGAGGGCTGTATGCTTGCATGCTCCGAGCTACTCCTTCCTACTTACAAGAAAATTGAGCAAACAGAAGGGGG
>VZRE01007708.1:102344-124810 GCA_013396775.1 Cephalopterus ornatus | reverse complement strand
GGAAAAAAAAAAAAAAAAAGAACAGGGGGAGATTGCTCTTCCGGACAACATGGTAGCAGTGAAATGAAATACCTAGACAGACTTACCGAAGAGCTTGCTGGGAGTGTCCTCGCTGTCATTTGATTCCACAGGCGCAAGCAAGGGCTCATTCAGCTCGTTGTCTGAAGTAGCTGCCTTGTCCTCACCTCTCAACTCTGCATTCATTTCACTCCGCAGTGACAGCAAGGGCTTACTGACTTGTCCAGCTATCATTGGATCCTACGATGGGGGAAAAAAAAAGAGTGAGGGGGAAAAAAAAGTGGCAGCTTTGGTGTGCGTACTGTCTCTTCCACTCCCTCTCTTACACACACACACACACACACATACATACACACACACACACACTCTCTCTCTCTCCCTCTCTCTCTCTCTCTCTCTCTCTCTCTCTTATCTCTGGCTGCTCCTGCTGTTATTGCTGGCTGCAGTCAAGTGAAGAGCTATTACAGATCCAATGAGTTTTCCATTACTCCCCACCCTATTAAAGCTCAACTAGCATGTGAGAGATTCAGGATGCTTTGGAGAAAAACTTCTATGAAAGCAACATAACCAACACAGCTTTAATTGTGGGATGTGCTTTTTGTATGTGTATGTTTTTACACCTCACTCTGTCCTTAACATAGGAAGAAAAGAAATTCCTATATGCTCCAATGCTATGGAAGAGGAACACCCTGTGAGCACTCCATAGTGATTTAAAGAATCATCCTCAGCTGTACAACATAAACAAAATCAAATACACAGTTTTTAGTCTTCCACCATATCTACGAAAATACACAGCATAAAATAGGCATTTCATTACATACATTCAACAGAGTGGCAGATTTCTAACTGTTCCTGTCTCTGGGATACTATGCTCCAAAAGTCCATAAACACACAAACACACATTTTTCTTTTGAAAATAAAAACCACACAAAACGTTTTCTAAAAGATAAAATTAGGGAAGATACTTACACATACAGTTTGCATTTATTCTTGTGTTTGCGACATCATATCCCCCATAAAACATTACACATACATATATACATTTAGATTTTTTCTTGATGATTTGAATCTGGTTTATCTTCTGCTCATTGAGGACATTTGGGGGTCAGGCATTATTTCCAAGCACACTCAATTATTCCGTTTGTAAACTAATAAGCATAATATCATGACAGCGTGGAAAGCAGAGTAAAAAAAAAAAATAAAAAAAAGAAAAAGAACAAGTGACCTTGTTGCTCTCTCCGGCAGCTATTTATTGCAAAGTTCATGCCTAAATGGTTCTTATGCAGAGAACAGGTGACCAGCGAGCAAGTAGGTTGGCTAGCATGTTCCCTCTGTCCCGTCCTCACATTGGTCGATGTTTGCCTATGGGTTTTTTAATGTATTCATGTCTGAAAAGTGAATTTGATATGACACATGATAATCTATGAAAATGTTAATCAATACAAATAGTTTAAGCTGTCATCAAATGCACTTCTTTAGTCAATACTCATATTGCCGAAAACAATGTCACTGTCACCAGGGCTTAATTTGCACAGCACTTAAATATTGGACTCTGTGCATCAATGCACTCCTCTTCAAATACTGTAGGTAAACACATTTTCTCCCTATTTAAGGCTGAAGCACTCAGCACGCATTTAGTTGAGCCGAATCCTCCCTTTTGAATACCTTGATAGGTCCACTGGAGGGCAAAATTAATACTTAATTGAATCTCACAGTCATCAAAATAATCAATACTTTTTTATTATTTATTCTTTACAGTCTGTTGACTGTTTCAAACCTCTGAGGGAATGGTGGAAAGGATTCATGGCTTTGAAACACTGTCATTTAACAAGGTAATTTTCAGTGGGGCATTAGGAGTTGTGAAACATATAATAAAACAAAAATGGTGGCTTATAATGGGAAGAAAGAAAAGAATTATATTTCTGCCATCTAACAAAACAGGATAAATAAAAAAAGCAAGTGCGAGCAGGAGAGGGAGAAAGGAGGGGGAGAGGGAGAGAAAGACTGGCTTTTGAAGGGTTTTATCATATCAAGAGCAGAGCTGAGCTTTCATAATGCTGACATTTCTCATTCTGACAATCCTAAACAAGTGGAAAGGATGAGATCGCAGATATCATCTTTCATCACATTCCACAGCTTTAGAACCAACATGACAGCTTCTCTCCCCTTTACACTGTTAATTACTAAATAAAATACTGCTCTCTGTCAGCATTAGATTATTGCAGATAGCAACCACAAACATTACTCCATTGTTTTGTTTTGCCTTTTTTTTAAAACCAGTGATACCTACCTTGAACTCTTCAGAAAATAAATTAGGCTTGTGTCTACATATTGTAAATATATGAAACATAATCAATTTAATCAATATGGTCAATTCATGTTATTGTCAGGTTAAATTGCTGGTGATTTATTAACATTTCATTTACTGTATTTATTAGACAGCAACAATCTGAACATTTCTTAGATGTTTCTGGAGAGGAAACAGGAGTCAACAGATTTCTTCTGCAGACACTGTAAAAAAACTCTGACTTGTTTTACCTCATATACTGCACTGTGAACAGTCATTTACTGAGGTGGAAACATTTGTTTACTTTCATATACTAAATAATGTATTGTAGCAGATTTTGCAGCTAAAGGTCATTGTGAACACAAACAGCACTGTTTCGAAGTCTGTGCTGCTGTTCTCAGTTTCAGCTATTCAAAACTAACATCAAGATTTGATACTAACCTCCAAAACAATTGTGAATCAAGACAAAATTTGACCCTTTTCATCAAAGTAGTTTGGGGAGGGAACTAATCCTGTCCACATAGCTATACTCCTAATCTGAGGAATAACAGCAATTTAATAGTGGATGCAGATTAACTCTAAGTTGCCAAATTCTGAAGTTGAATATGCAAAAAATGGGAGGAAGAATAATGTGGGAAATGTGACAGCACTGGGAGAAACCTCAGCCCTTAGATATACAGCAACTTCAGTTGGGTTAAGGTTTTACTTGTTATATATATCAATAATTTGGCCTCACTGGAGTACTTTGTTCATTTCTGGTTAGCCCATCTAAGAAAGATACATCAGAAAAAGGTTCAGTAAGATTGATAAAGAGATGGAAAAGATTGTGTTTACAGAAAAGTGTGACTAAGAACAAGCATGATCAAAGGATAAAAGGTAATAAATGGCAGGGAGAAAATGTAGATCAGGAACTATTCACCCTACCTCATCTGAGGAAAAAAGGTGTCTCCACTGAAATGGGAAAAAGTCATAAATCTAATAATAATAAATGATACTTTTCCAAAACAGTAAGTGGTGGAAAACCTGTGGAACTCACTGCTGCAAGGTATCACTGAGACTTGCACCGCACTAAACATCAGCATAGTCAGTCGCATGGCTGGGCAGACTCTTAGCACTGAATTTAAAACAGCTTTGCAAACACAGAGGCAAGGACTACAAAAACTGAAATAACACAAACTGTTGCCGCCTCCCTCAGACAGTACCAGAACCTGTAGTTAACCCCCAGGGTAGCTCTCTCTCTCTCTCAGGTGGTAAATGAACAACAACTTTCTCTATAAGCAGACGGATTAGATACTGCCCAAATTTCTAGTCTACATGAAGACTAAATAAATCACTTAAACAATGGGTTAAGGGAAGGTTTGTTTCCTTAAAAAACTTATTTTAAAACGGACATTTTTAAACTTCAGGTTATCTCCAGACCTTCAATTGCTTTCTGTGTCTAAGAATGTGTCTGTTCTGCAGTGAATTATGCATGATTAAAAACTATTGCTTTTATAAAACATATAATAAATTGTAATTCCAGTGTACAGCAAGTGGCCTAGTCTGCAAAATCCCTTGGTGAACAGAGGGATTGTCTCTGTTTCCCAATGGCCTCCTCAGAAAAAAATCTTGGAGTAATTACTATGACAGCTGCAGGCCCAGCAGTCTTCTCCTCCTCTTCTGCCCTCCTACAAGTCCATTCCAGAGAGATCCCACTACACTGGAGTGGAATACACTGAGGCAAGGAATTGTGTACACATCTGTTGTGCCTAATACTCTCAGGATCTGTTCTCCTGCACTGGATGTCTGTGGGCTTGATGCACCTATAACAAGCACTTGCTTTTTGGAACGTGTTATAGGTCAGATTACACTTTGCACTGTAACACAGGCCCTTCCATTGACTGACAGCCACACAAAAGTTTAAGCTTTTCATATGCAAAGTCTAAGAATGCATAAAACCAGCAAGATGAACTTTGGGTTAATATGCTCTAAGTAAGAGGCATGGGAACATAACAGGGATATAATGCTTCAGAATTTCAAAGTTCTAGTTATGAGAGAACTAAGGAATTACAATCCCCTTGCTCAAATATACCTGTATATACCAGACACGTACTGACAAATTTTGCACACATCTCTTGCAGATACTTATATAACTTGTCATCTATTTCTTGTCCAACTAGCACTGGTATTTCCAGATTTGCCTGTTTTCTATGAAATTTCCCTGACAGCTTTGAGCTGCAAGTGGTCCTCCCTGTAGTGTGTCTCCCTTAAGGGTGGCTTATACCTTCTGTAATTCAGTTGCCGTATGTGCTACACCACTGCTCAGCTCTGCCACTCCCTGATGACTTAAATTGGCTGTTGGGCTTAATTTAATAGTAAAAATCATGTAGATTTGCAATGCAAATTACAGTTCTACTAACACATCCTCTTTTAAAAGGTAAAACTTTTTCTTATCTGCAGCACTGTAGGAAGTACAGGAGAACATTTACCACCATGTTAAAAGCTTTGCCTTTGCACTTTGAGGGTAAAGGTGCAGTTTCTAAGCAAACTATTTAGTAATCAAAGAGCTTTTAAAGGAAAGTGTATGGGTTTTGTGTCAAACATGCCGTAGGCAGAAGCCTAAAATAAGAGAATTAATTACATTTTTCCTTAATGCAGGACTTGGGTGATAATAGAGCTTTATAACATACTGATTCAGGCACTGGTCTAAATTTTGTACTTACTTCACCATAAACATTGTTGCTCTGAATGTAATTACTTTTTAAATTTTAGTTCAGAGAAAAAGTAAAATCCTCTGGTTTGCTTTTTATTTTGCCCTTAGTTTGAAGTTACTTTGCATGGACTTTTTTTTTTCCTAGCTTAGAAGTACTTGAAATCAGTTTTCTGATTTTCTTCAAAATATGAAATAAATCCTGTTTCCTCCCTTCCTCCCATATACCTCTCTCCCCTCCCACACCCCAATCCCGATCCTGTGCAGACTTCTGTTTGGGACATACACAATTAATTTGTTTGAGAGCAAACACAAAATTTCTAATAAACATAAAATTTACACTGTTCTAATGACTTATGATTCTAATTATTACAGTAAAAAAATATTCAAATTGTAGCTTTTTAAATTTTTTAATCAAGATAGAGCACAATCATAAACTTATATGAAGTCATTCTAAGATGTAACTTAGCTTTATTTTTGAGTGAGGAATGCATTAAAAACACTCTACTGGGAAAGGCTTGGATTTTTTTTTTTTTTCAAATGCCAGCACAATTTAGGATTACCTTACCTCTTGGTCCTCTTATGAAATAGTCCTTCTTCCTTCATTTTATTGGTTGTAGAGGTATTAATTTTTTTTCATAAGTATTTCTCACAGACAATCTTCTTTGATTCTTTCTTCTTCAAACATTGTTTTGTCTGCTGTTACCAATGTGCTGATATTTCTATTCCAATCTATCCACAGTCTGGTTTATGCAAATTACTTTAAATCAACCTTTCATCCCCTCCTAGCCTCTGACCATTGCTACATGCTGGCTGTCCCTTGCTTAGAAAAGTTAGAGAAAAATCTGATCATTTTCTTCACAGCCTCATCTTTAGATGGATGTTTATAAGCAAAACAAACAAAACTGCTGATAAATGATCACTGAACTCCCTTCACTACTTTGATCTTGAACTTCTATTTACTGCATTACATATTTGCTTCTCTTACTCATATTACTCATATTTAACTTACTATAATCTTCTATATTGCTTCTCCATCTGAGAGCAAAAAGCTGATATATCCCCAACTCAGCTCACTCAAGATGAATATTATCACCCAAAAGAGTCTCCACTTATCTTCAGCTAGAATAGTATTTATTCTCCACATTAAAATCTCTGTAGCAGAAAAATAAAGTTCTTTTGTTCTCCCTTTTCTCAATAACAGTGTGATTTTGGGCATTTTATTTTTCCAGTGATACTCATCTTTATGTGTATTGTCTAAGTTGCACTTACAAAGGAACAATTTCTAGTTAAAAATAATGTAGCTCATTAACTAACCAGTCCTTAATTATACTTATTTAATTAATAGTACTGAACTATAATTAACAATTTAATTTGGAAAGTTAGAGAAAATATCACTGTTCATGGTGTTTTCTTTCACTCAAATATTCTTCTCAGGTTAAGCAGTAATGTTAGGATGGTCTCCCTCATTTATTTACTTAATTTTAAGTTCCCTGGAAATTGAAGTGGTTAATGGTAGTATAACATAGATTCTGACAGAAAAAAAGAGTTTTCAGAAACTCGTGGAGCTTTTAATTGTTGCTTTAGGAATCTTAAAATTGAATTAATTTTATTTCTTTGTTAAACTAAATTTTAAGTGGCAATGTCCCTTGAATTGCTGCATCTTGAGATTGAGGTACTACGATGTATTTTCAAATCATACAAATACATCCCTCATTAAACCTATTTTTCACTTTATTTAACTCTTTTCCGTAATGAAATTGTTGCACCTATTTCTTACACCTATTAAGAGCAAGCTGAAAGGTTCATAAGAGAAGTTCTAGTCAATTTGCTGGTCAGTCTAGTTAGAGGCTGCAGGATGGGAATAGACACACAGCAGCTCCGTGTTAGTAAATAGCTAGGTCAGCATTTATTTTGTAATCAGTGTGGATTTATTGCTCTAAAGGTACCCCAGCAGTCATGCTGCAATCCTCAAACAGGAAAGAAAGGCAAAGGATGCTGGTTTCCCCATAGAAAAAGTGAGGAATAGTAATTCATTGTAGGAGATTGCTCCATCTTTGGTCCAGAAAAGCCATTTCTGGATCCTTCTGGGAAAGAAATACTTGCACGTGTGAATCCATATTTTGTGCTTTCCCTGACCCATTTGACACTAAGGCCAGAGTCTCTACAGCATAGAAGCTTTACTCTAAATGTTGCTTTTAACTCCTAGAGTTGACTTTAATTCTCCTGATACAGTTATTAATCTGATTTAAGAATCACGTTGCTTTTCTTGTTGCAAATAATTTCATCTTTGGAGTTTTGTACCATATACAGGGTGAAGCTATTCAAAACTTTATTAATTAGATAACAAGAATTTTAATTTTGTCCTTGGCCCAATTATAATAATTACCCATTTAAATTACATACTGCTTTATTGGAAAGGAGCTTTTTTATCTGTGGACATGTAGCAGAAGCTTGTACGGATACACAGGTCAAGAGCCAGAGAAGCTACTATTCTGGGAAGCTACCACACTCCTCCTATTTCTACCTAGTAGAAATAACAAGTCTAGACGTTGGTGAGAGAAAGCAGCCTTCTCCTAGTTAAAGATTCTTGGAGTCACACGAAACCTGACCCATTTTTGAGAGCGCAGAAGATCAGGCCTTACAGATCAGGATAGGATAAAGGCAGAACAGGCATTTTTGACTGCGGCCAACATGGTTGAATAAGCCTTCAGTAGAATTTCCCACTCATTTCATAGAATCATTTAGGTTGGAAAAGACCTTTAAGATCATCAAATCAAAGAAATTTCCTACTCTTCTGCTACCTGTTTTCCCGAAAGAAGGAGGTGATATAGGAGAACAACTAAATCTGAAATTAGATGAAGGTTCCTATCAGGAGTAAGGCTTTAACACATTTTCTTCACAGAGTAATAGATGACTCCCAATGCTCTGTCAGTTCTATTCTGCAAGGAGCCATGTCAAACACAAGAAAACATCCAGAAAATTTTAAGTCTGTAAGAATAACTAAAATTTTTGTAATGTGGGGCCAACTTACCAGAGAAGACTTGAAAAAAATTCCGTTATGAAGAGGAAAGCATTGCCTTCCATTACAAAGAGGAAAGCATTGGAGAAGAAAATACCATTCTACTCTAATGCAATACATTAGCTGTCTAAAAGATCCTTACTATTAAAAAAACCCAAACAAACAAACAAACAAAAAAACCCTTTTTGTTCACCCTGAAAATTATTTCACATGGGCTTGTTTGGCGTGGTTCATATTGTCTCCACACGAGCCACCTAAAGGAGACATGATCATGTTTACCAAATCACTGCAGTGTCATCATAAGTGCTCTTTCCCAAGCCTGCCAGTTTCATGACTTGTCTTTTTCTTATTTAATATTTGCTCAATTTCTATTTTGAAGGGGCCTTAAACACAAGGCCTCCCTTTCCAGATGATTTTGCTACATATGTTAAAAGATCCTTCTAGAACCTACAGTATCCCCTTATCAGCATAATCCTTCTGCTCTCCATGATAAGAAGAGGCCATAAACAGACTCTTTGCATCTAACAAATACAATAAAATACTCCATGGGATACTCTGAGTTAGTCTTTCCTAGGTGAAAGTTTGCTTATCAGGATTTCCACCACAAAGTACTCAAATGATAATAATTTGACCTAATTTGAATTTAAATATGGTGTTATATGAAGTTTCTCTGTATTTTCTTTGTCAGACTTTGTCAACAATGCACGCACTAGAAATTACTTTGAGTGAAAAATTATCAAAGCCAGAATTCAGCTAGAGTTGCTTTCTTTTACAAGTCAGCACATCCAGAACCACACCAAAACCAAACTTACAATACATTTTGAATTTTGATCAGTTGTGAGAGAGAAACTTGACCAGGCTGCATCGAAGGGACTCAGAGCAATTGAAATAAGCTCTCCTCTTAGTTAAACAAAAACTTGATTTTACATAACATGTCAGGACTTGCACGATGTAAAACAGTGAAACCATTAACTTGAATTTTTGAAAATTAGAGCATGGGTTGAACAGTAACTTACCTCAGCAGTTAATTCAATACTGCATTTGGTCTAGGAAAACCCAAATCCAGATTCATCTGTAGCTAGCCATGGATTCAGCCATATCAGGACAGTCACTTTCTGTTTCAGATGGATCTTTCCTAGCTCTCACCAGAAATTCCATCAAAGACACACCATGTAGCACTTTCAAAAGGAAATTTGTTGGAACAGGGACAAATCTTTATAGTGCAATGAAGCAACATTTGCTAGTGAAAACTCCTTTTTTTCTGAAAATTTTTAAAGTCATACTAATCTAATTCCAGCTTCATCCAACTCTTGGATTGAAAGCCACTTTTAAAAACAATTATAATCTATAATACAATACACAGTCACAACCTAGACCAGTCTGGAAATTCAGTATCTATTTTTTGTGAATCTTTTAAAATCCTTTATAAATAATAAACAAATAATAAACATATCCACAAGGCAAGTCATGATATCACCAGAATATCACAATCAAAAATGGCTGAGAAATCTTCAAAATTGTTCTTTTTCAGCTTGAAGCAACTGAGAAAGTCTGCCTTGAATTCTTCTTCCTAAACAAGGCTGAAGGCTTCCCAAATCTGTATCCAAACTTAGGGACAACTCAACCTTGATTTTATATATTATGTGGTTAACAAGTTAGTCATCTCTTCATGGTGCTTCCCTTAAGACGGCATACCTGAATTTTAGTGACAAGTATGGGAAATTAACTTATCTCCTGGCATTTCTACTAATATACTTTCTAGGGGTGGACCCTCAAATTTCTTTTTATCTACTCTGTATATAGAATAAAAAAGCAATAGTGCCTATCTATTGAAGAATGTGAAACCTTCACCTGATCTGAGCCTTACAGACTAAAATGTTCTTTTCTTTTTCCAGATACTAGAAGACGCACTGCCATAAAATGTGCAGCTTCCAGGTTAAGACTAAGAATCCCAAATAGTTTTCCTATCATTCTATGTGGAGATCATCTGACAGCAAAACCTGCTGCTATAACTGCTAAACATACTTAACAATGCCACAAATACGGCAGATCAATAATGCAATGTTTTTTATATTTCCCAAGCCTTACTCATTGATGAATGAGTGCAATTGTTTTTTTAATCATTACGAAGGATCTTCAGGGTTACTTTTCTTCCCAACAGGTCTTCATCAACTCCTGAGTACCACATCTTTCTTTTCATGTTGTAGATCACAACATAGTAATTTCTAATTAAATGTGTTCCAAATTTAACATTTAATTGTCACACAGCTTCAATATTTCTAATGCAATTTGTATAAGGACTTGGTTTTCTTTAAAAGCTTGAAGCCCAAAGGATACTTCACCTTTTTGTCAATGGTCTTAATGTGTTGGAAGTTGCAGGTATGCTTATAAGCTCCCAATGATTCATTCACACATTACACACATTAACAGTATTATGTTTTGTACATATAGGAGGATCACTTCAATATAAAGCAGCTTTTCTGTTTAATGCCCTACAATAGGAAAACAGCAGAACATTTACCAATCATTTCAGTAGCAATTACAGTAACTGGATTATCAATAAACAATAAATGAAGCATTTCTCAAATCTGCTAGGATTTTCCTACATGAACAATTCTGTTCTTTATTAGATACTGTTTGGCTCGGGGATTTGGAGCGGGAGGAGGTTGTTCACTTTTTTAACAAAAAAATTTACCATTAGCTCAGTTGGTCCGAGCATGGTGCTGATAGCATCAAGGTTGTGGGTTCGATTCCCATACAGACCATTTGCTTAAGAGTTGGACTCAATCCCTATGTGTCCCTTCCAACTCTGAATATTCAGTGATTCTGGGATTTGGCATTGGCTCCCTGTCGTTTCTTAAGGAAAATCCTTCAAAACAGACAATATTTTAAGGAAGAAAAATCAGATCAGAGAGTAAAACAAAACATGGAACTAGGGCAACACTTCGTTGTTTATGCCTGCTTTTTGCAAACTGGCCAGCATCACTGGGCTACTCAGTTTCACCCTTAATGAGTAACTATCACTGCTCTGCTCAGAGAGCACAATCACAAGTGCTGTTGATTCCCTTCTGCTTCAATAGGAGAAAAATATTTCCAAAGATCCTGCTTTTGTTTATCACATACATATCTAATGTATGTACATATATGTATGTATATATTACATACATAAAAAAGTTTTTAGCAGTTCTGATTCCTTCTCAGTGAAGTTATTTGGTAACCCTAAATGTAGTTTAGCTGTTTCAAAAGCATAAACTATCTTATCATATTATTGGGCTCGAATTACTTTTTAACCTATTACAAACTGTATGTTATGTTTAAGAAAACAATTAAATTTTGTAGTTGTGGGTATTTGTAGGTTTTTATATCATAAGTTTCTTTCAAATTATTAATATTATTTAGAGTCATGGCATAAATATCAGAATTTTTTTGTATGCACAACCCATGCACAAATATGCATACACTTACAAAATCTGAGTAGTGTTACCAAAATTTGGTAACACTAGCATCCCAAAAATTAATATTAAAAAATTAATAACTTCAGAGTGATTGAAAATATAAAAAAGAAGCAATAAAATGCAGAATATGAGTTTTGATCAAAACCTCACATTATTTCTTCATTATAAATTATTTTCATGTGCCAGTCCAAATGGAAATTGTGTGTTAGGCATACATATTTGAAAAAAGCATCTTTGTTTTTCACTTTTAGGAGAAGTTAATGTCTATCTCCATATTTATCATTAGTTTTCTGAACCTAGAAACTACACATATTTACAGTTTGCATATGAAAAGCCAAAGAGCAACTTGGGTTTCCTGCAGCATCAAGCCTCAGTATACTAGTACAGCTGTGGGATCATACAGTATTCAAACTACCTGCACCCTTCCTTTTAGTCTTCTTTGAACAAAAAATAGCCTTTCCCTTGTAGAAGAGAATGTTTGCCACCAGGTGGTTATAATAGCAGGGCTGGCACCTTGGAAGCTCAGTTTTGCCAAGTCACCTAATCCCTATAGACTCTTTAACCAATTTGCAGAGGGAACAGGGCAAAGGTGTCTATTTTGACTTTTAAGCCTCCCTGTGAAGATGTGCAAAGTAATCTACCCTATCCCCACAGAGCCTCTACTGAACTCTTTCTTGATCTATGCTTTTCTAAGGTTTAATAATATTTAACTTAAAGTTTCATAAAAACTAACTTTCCTCAAGTAATACTCACAGAATTTATTTGTATTTACTGCTAGGACAATTTCCACCGTATTTAAGTTGCCCATTGATAATTTTATCCAATTACTTCCATTTATTCCTTTTGTTAACCCACTCCTTTAATGATTTATCTGCTTTCAATATCCACAGATATTCATTTTCTCATATGTTGAGCAAATAATCAAGCTATGCATACTTAACCAATTTATTCCTTACATCAAAAAAAATCCGTCTGTCATTTCTTAACCTGGCAGCACTTCTGATGCTTTTCACAGAGGTGCTGCAGGTCTTGATTTTACCTGGCAAACCCAACACTGGGACAACTTCAAAAGGTCTTCTAGGAGCAAAAGATGCTTCTCCCTTGCTCTGTTGCTACTCACACTGGTACAACACATGCCCTCCATACTCCCAGCCTGAGGACCTCAAGAAGAATTAGGAAAACAGATCTTCATTTCAGAGAAGGAAGGCAGGAAAGTAAAAAACTGTGAAATAGGAATGGAGCAGAGCTCACGTCTGCTGATAGCAGACCCTATCTATGTTACTTTTTTTTCCTAGCACTGCTGTTTCGTCAATAATATTCCATTTCCAAGCAGTTATCAATGGGACATTCAAAACAACTGTCCTTAAAGTCCCAGTAGATAGTTCTTAGGTTCTTAGGGCTGACTGGCTGGAGGTTCTTTTAACCTACTGAGATTCTCCTCCAACACATTTATTCCTGCTTGTGGTTACAGTAGTTGCTCCCTCTTGAAGATTTTCAGTTTTGGTGAATTGACCACGGCTAGCAGCCAAGCACCCACACAACTGCTCACTCCCTCCCCTCTCCCGCAGGATGAGGGGAAAACAAATAGTGGGACAGATGACTTGTGGATCAATATAAAGACAGCTTGATAAGGGAAGTATGAGAGGCATGTGAAAGCAAAACAAAATAAGAAATTTTTAGTATTACTTCCCATTGACAAGCAGATATTCAGCCAGTTCCAGGGCAGTGGGGCCTCAGTATGCATAACAGCTACGTGAGAAGACTAACACCATAACCACAAACACCCTACTTCCTCCTTTTTTCTCCCAGCTTTTAATACTGAACACTACATCACATGTATGGAATTATTCTTCAGTCAGTTCTGGGTAGACATCCCAACAGTGTCATAGAATCATAGAATGATTTGGGTTTTGAAGGGACTTTAAAAATCATCTAGACCAGGTTGCTCAGAGCTGCATCCAACCTGGCCTTAAACATTTCCAGGGATGGGACATTCACAACTTCTCTGGACAACCTGTTCCAGTGCCTCACCACCCCCACAGTAAAGAATTTTTTCCTGTAATTTAATCTAAACCTACTCTCTTTCAGTTTGAAGCCATTTCCCCTTGTTCCGTCAGTACATGCTCTTGTAAGTCTCTCCAGAGAGACTTTACAGACAGATGGTCCTCTCTCAAGTTCTTGCCCCCCTCTAGCACACACACTGTATGGGCACTGTTCTGTGATAGCCAAAACACTGAGGTGTCATCAGTACAGTTTTAGTCACAAATCCAAAACACATCACCATACATACTGTTATGAAGCAAGTTATCTCCAGCCAGCTAGCCCCAGTACAATGATTCAGGTCTACAACTTCAGAAAATGAGTGGAGCACCCACACATCTGTGACATTCCTTGAGTTCCCTTTTCATGCAGACAGGCAGCTCTGGTCAACTCAAAGGCCTGATGGTACAAGCTCACGTGCTTCTTCTGAATTCAAACATGCCTCCTTTTCATCATCTGACTGCAACCTAACACATTACCCTGAAGAGTGCTGAACAGAAATCTTGGCAAAATAAAAGCATAAGCAAAGAGACTTAGGCAAACACCAAATAAATAAAACTGGCCACAGGTGGGGTGAGTAAAACCAATTACTTAAACTATCCTCTTTTTTGGTCTTTTTTTGTCTTTTCTTTTCTTTTGCATTTTAGACCAAACTCTTATTCATAGATTAAGATTAGCCCTCTCATTTACTTTTATCCACATTTACTTAATCCTGGGTTATTTAAGTATTTCTCAGCACTACAGTATCTAGATGCTTAATCACATGCTTTGATATCTGTGTTTTCATGCAAACTAGAGCATCCTCAGAATTCATGTGAATATTACAATGGTCTTGTTGGCCATAAAATCAAGTTGTTGGGTGATTACTTCAATGTGACACCTTATAAAAGCTTACCATCGTGCCTTCACTTTAAACATTTTAAGTCAGTGAAATTGTATTTTAGACATTGGCAACACATACAATTTTGCCTGTTTGATATCCCATTACTGCAATAGCAGCAGCAACAGTTCCAGAAAAGGCTTTTTTTTCCTCATAAGAATGTGCTACCAATTTTGCACTCACAAATAGGGCATCTTCATAAGGAGCACAGTAATGCCACTTAAGTGACTACCACAATGTATTTGCTTGTTTCCAAGAGAATGTAAAGTAATACACCCACAGGCTGACATATAGAATTATTAGTAAAAGGTGATCAGCAGCTACTACACAGAATCAAAACACTTCTACAAAAAATTGATTCATCTATGAAGTCCAAATAGCAAAACCACTACATATTCTGAGACTAGATGCTTAGCTAGGATATGAGATCAGTTTTGTAGCACCAAGATATGCACACAGATATTCCCTATGTACCTTGCCAAAGCCTAGCAGAAAAGAGAAATTGTAACCTCTACATTAGTAATACAGTTTGTACAGTTCTACCAGCAGTTTCAAACTTCCCTCTTCTGACAGTCTTTCAGCTTCAAATCCTAACACACGCAATGAAATTTTTTTTGGGCTCAAAACAACCTCTTCATGTGGGAAGCCTAGAAATTCATAAGCCTTGAACTCTGAAGGGGGAAAAAGAAAAGGGAAGGGGAAGGGAAATCTCAGTTTTCGGGGACTATAAGTATTAAGCACAGAATATCAATTTCATTATATTCTAAGGCCAAGTTTTATATAGAACAGAAATTAATAAAATGAGGAAAAATCTGAAGCTACAATAATCAGAAGAAAAGATGGACTCCTTTTCAGTTTTCTGTGGTCATATATTCAGTGTGAAGAAACATTGCATTCTGTTCCATGCATCAGTTAAAGAAAAGCTACTGAGAGGCCGTGCTATAACCCACTTAGATTAATTAGCAGCTCACCAGGGATCAGGGTGCATTAAAATGAATTGCATGCTTAAGTAGCAATTCCCTCGACTTTATCACATCAAAATCTGCCTTATCTAGTAGTTCAAAGCATTTATGATTTTAGAAGTCTCATGTAGCCACATGCACAAACCTTTACGCAGAGACCTGTTCCCAATTCTACATCACTCCTCAACCAGCCTGATTCCTGCAGAGCAACTGAGTAATAATAGGAGATGGACAGACAATCTAACAGCACAAACAGTTGAACAAATTACTGGGCTTGTTTTCTGAAAAAAAGTTCTAGCTGCAGACTTCCACTATTTTTTATTCTGTTTTTACAAACATCAGAAAAAAAAAAGAGTGAATAAATGTGCACTTATGAAGAGAAATTCTTAAATAAAAATGCATTAGTTTCCACCTTTCCCTCACAATAATTATCACAGGTAAAGGTAAGTCTTTCTAAAGACACACATTTCCTTTGATATCGAAGTGATCTTGAAGATCACAAAGATAGATGTATGATGCAGAGAAGTGACAACACAAACGAACACTTACACTGGGTTTCAAACCCCAATTTTTAGGGGTCACTCCATGTGACTCATGTTACTCCATCTATTTTCCTAGATGACCTAGTGTCTGTTCACAACCTTAAGAGTCTTTAAAGGAAAGATGACAACATACTGAAAAGCACTAACAGAAGCCCAACTAGATATGTTAAATTTATTGTGACAGAGTAACTGAACTGCTGTGTTGAAAACAAAGCCATATTTGTGCTGTGGTTAAATTATGGCTTTAACATACAATAGTCATTTATCTATATCTGAAGAGTATGAACTGGTCCTTTGAGCATATAACCCTGGACTAAGCATACATACTGGAATCAATGGGACCACTTACATGATCAGATTTTGTAAGGCTGGAACACAGCAGTGCAGACAAAATGCTCAAAAGTAACCACAGAGTTATGGAGGAGGAAAAGGATGAAGATGACATTGAAATGCATATAATGGGCATTGTGAGTGGGGGGAAAAAACAGGAAAGCTAGTGCTTACATTACAACCTTATTCAGAACAGACAAGCAGAAAAAGCATTTCTGTTTGTGACGTTGGAAGATCTATTGGGCAGAGAAATGTGTAACACAAGAGTGCACAATTGTGATACTTTCTAAGTTATATCACCAAAAGTCTTTCACCTCAATCTTGCCCTGAGTCAAAGAAATAATTTTTGCACTATTACCCAGTGAGAATTTTTTAAACACTGCACTGACAAAGAATGTAAAAGTTAGACAACATGTGGTTTCATGTTTATTTTCCTCTCCAAAAGTAATTCACAAATTTGCTGTGTTTCCCTCTAAATCTTGTCTTCACAGACTCAGCCTAGAGTCTCACTATCAAAGGGGATTCCCTCCTGCCTCATATATTAACATCATTAATAAGCTATGACCTTGGTAACACCTATTCTAATCCTTTTGCCTTCACTAGGGTTCTTCAGGAGTAATTCAGCATTTCATTTAAGGCAATGAGATGGCAAAGGCAGTCTAGAAAGTGGAGCACAGTTTATAACATTGTTGATGACAATGCACAGCAGAGTCCCTTTTAGTACCCCAGTTGGTGTCATAGGTACAACAGTAGTAAAATCTGTCTTTGCTCAGTATTCCTGCTCTGCACCGGAATCACATCATGTTTGCTCTGATATGATACTTTTAGCAAAAAACTATAATATGCATAGATATTATCTAGAAAACAATTTCAACCTGGAGCACAACAATTACATAATTTCACAACAAAGTCCTATTTTTTGTCTCCCTGTACTGCTTCTAATCCCATTGCTTTGGCTTGCAACATTTATTTGGAAGGAAAAAACCCAAACAAACCAGATACATTTTAAATACCAAAGAGAAAAACTTAGGGAAAATTTGTCAGACAATTCCCATTTGCAACTCACAAGGGCGAGGGAAAAAAGCATGTACTCTGAAATTTTTCACTTATGACTACTATGCCTCCATTATCTCTGCAGCTCAAGAAAACTTATTACCTATACTGAATATCTTTATATAATGTGAAAATATTTAAAATTATAGCACTTAAGTCTACCAAAAGAAATAAACTGTGAGTAAATTACTTATAACTGAGTATAACTAGTCTGTGTGAGAAAAGTACGTACTTTACTTTCTCAACAACTTTTGGAGAGCATTTGGATCAGGCACTGTGATGACACCCAGTGAAAAAGAAAAAGAAGCCCCTCAAAATGCTGAACAGCTGTAACTGATAACTCCCTTGGAGAAAAGGACAGAAAACCTGGGAAAAAATGCAGATGAAAAGGAAGTTTTCTGTAGGTTTTCATCAGTGTATGGAGACTCCAGCCCTGAGGCTTCACTTCTTATGTCAAACTTTGAAAGCTCAAGGTAAAGGCAAACGACACCAACGCTGTGAGTGAAGACTAGACAAATTTACCAGATATGTACTTCCTAAGAGAAAGCTGGAGGAGCTTTGACCTGTTCACAGTGACCGTACTGCCATCCAGAGGTAGGCTGCAGCTCAAAACTAAATGAAGTCTTCTTGAATTGACGTGAAGCAAAGATCTCTCTTTAGCTCACATGGCAGACTACAGTTCTCAGGGAGCCATACAAGAGATGTGTTGGTTCAATTCTGCAAGGGCCTGAGGTTTATCCACTGTTCCAAGCATGGATTTGGGGTAGAAAAAAACTCCAAGCAGGTTTTTCTTGTTTAGTTTTTCAGAAGAGGGAGTTAACTCTGTATCAGCAGTCTCATTTTGCAGGACAGTTCAAGGCATGCACACAAAGATTTGTGGGGAAAAAGTATTGTTGGTCTAAAAAATCCAAACCAACCAATAGCATGGTAATAAGAGAGGATGGCTTTTATAAAAGCATTCAAGACAGTATGAGTATTTTCTGAACAGTAACCTGAAGAAACACAGATGTCTTACTGAGTCTAACCAAAAGATCTGATTAATGGAGAACTTCCCAGGAATAGTACTGGCATTCATACATTTCCTTTCCAGGCTTCTGTGGTGAACATTTCAATTTATAAAGGGAAGAGAAAAGGTAGAGGACTGTATCCCTCTCTTTTTGATATTCATTCAACATTCAATAAGTTCAACATTCAACAAGTAAAAGAAACTCAAGAGATAAAATGTGAGAGACCATTTAGACCATAGGAGGTAGTAGAAATAAGACAGCATAAAGAAAGTGAGCTGCTGTCCAGTTGTTGCCTGTGGTCCAAAAAGCTCACCTGTACATTCTATTTACATCTGTTTACAATACATTCTGTTTACATCTGGCACTGGTAAGTGAGGGCTGGATATGTAGCTTACTTATGTAGATGAATACAAGTGCGTTTTTACCTCTTGACCTAAACTGAGAGTACTGTGTCATTGCAATAAACATTTAGTGTTGAAATAGGCAGTAAGGTATCTTACAGTTTTATATTAAAGATCAAAAATACAAAGTTATTTAGGTATTTTCTTGTCTTCTTAATATAGATTTGCATGCTTAGAGTTCTTAAAACTGACATATTCAATTTAAAAGGTAATAGGAGATGGAGTTTTGTCTGATGAAACAAACACAAGGCATAAAAGGCATTCCCACTCCATGAAGTGCATTAGTTGCAATCATCTTATTCTGTAGAATGGAGGCTTGACATAAGATATCTTTACTACTACCAATAGTTTATAGACTCTTAGCATAAGTGGTGTATTAAGTTACTCAGATAGATAGAGCAGAGGGCATTGAATAATTATTTGGAATTCAAACACCATAATACACATATACAATTACATCCTTTTCTCAGAAAGAAATCCTTTGTCTGCATGCCATCCACACCAATGCCACTGGAGACCTTGGAGAGATGGAAAAAGAACTCACTCTGGATGAGGACAATCAATCAAAACCTTCTCTGGAACTACATATGCTCTTATAACAGATCAATAAATGCTACCTGTTGATCTACAACAGTAGAATCATGAAGACAGGTACTCAAAATGATACATATATACATATTAACCACTGCACATGTGTATGTGTTTATTTAAACATTATGCACTTATTAATTCTAAATAAAACTGCTTTAGTTAATGCATGACCGTACATAAGCTGATATTGACCAAGACCCTGTTACCACTCTATTGGCTTGAAATTCTGCAAAAGGAAGAAACAAAGAAGTGAAATATTAATGGAAAGAGGGATTTTCCTTGCAATAGCCTCAATAAATATGTCGTTCAGGAGGAAAAATAGGTCAAAAATAGAAAGCTTATATCTCCAATATCAAAGAAAAGAATGTTTGTGTCAAATCTATTGGAGAAATTGCCATGAATGGTTCATCTATGTGAAAATATGAACCTTGTAATGCTGCTAAGATCAGCGAGACCTAGGACAATATGTTGAATAAGAGCTAGCTGCAGAAGTTAAACATGTCCATGGGAAGCTTTAATTTACATGTCTGTTTTGCAGTATTTTAAAATGGATAGGAGAGGTTCATTAATTAGTATTAAAAGGAAAGTATATTAAATGTGAATATTTAGGTAAAATAACATTCAATATTTTCACAGTGTGCAGAATTTTCCATTTGAACTCATCAGTTTCCTCAGTTTTGGATCATTTGTATTTCTCTCCCTGTGGCCCATATGCTCCTGCTGTTGTATGCACAGTTCAATTCAACCTTTTTCTAAATCATTCAGAAACATAAAGTAAAATGAAATATACAATACCAGAGAATCAGGGAACCACCTTTTTATTACCCTCATATGCAAGGTCTGCTCAGGGAAACATGCACTAATTCACCACCTAATTCTGCAAAAATCTTCAAATAGAAATCTATTTATTTCCCTCTGCTCTGTATTCTGCAAGCAGGAATTTCACCATAAGCCTCAAAAATATTTTCAAGAGTGGACACTTGGGAACTTGACTCTGTTGGAGGTGGCTGTAAAAATCAGCTGATCTCTTCGAGGAGGTCAAAAGAGGCCGCATATGCTTAGCTCAGAGGAAGTACCCAAAAGGTTCACTGCAAAACACATAAGCTAACTCTCAGTTGCTCTTCAGTGAGCATCATGCCAGGCTTGTGTCCAAAAAAGACAGACACCTCAATATTGGCTAAAACAAGGTACTTGTTCTACAAATTAACAATTGAATTTGTACGTGCCATGGCTTATCTTCTTACCTTCATATATTTGCAGCCAACACAAAGAAAGAAAAATACTGGACTCAGCTGTGTCCAGAGAAAAGTATTATAGATATTGTGGTATTTTCTTTCTCTCACTGCAACCCTTTTCCATGTCACCTTCCAATTTATTTAGGTTACATAGACAATCTGGTGGCTCATTGTGCTATTGTTTGAGTTTTGTATTATCTACCTGTAATTGCTTACTCTTTTCATTAATTGCCAGAGACCTGTTTTAAAATGGAATGTGCTTATTACAATGGGCTTTTATGACAATACCTTCATAAAATAAAATTCAACTAATACATTAATTTCTATGTTTCATCAAAAAAACTTAGCTGGAAAATGTTTAACGCATTCTAGAATGCAACACTAAGTACCATTAAGAGAAGAAGTTGAGGTGGAGGATGGTTTTTTTCACTTTTTAATGAGAATAATATAAATTGAAGTGTTCTTACCCAGGGCATAAATGAAAACACAAATAAATCATTTCAGGTGAACATAAATTCTGCTTGAATTGCAAATGACCCTTCTAGCAGAAATTAGATTGAGACAGAAGCTTAAGTTCTCTTCTGTACACCTACTCTTCTTTGGGGCATTTTTCAGATTCTGGCAAACAAATTTAGACCTGAACTGTAGAAAATCTATGATTTCTAATGCCCTTCTCACAAAACTTCAACTACTCTCTGTTTAAGATATTTAAATGAAAAAGTCTGTCAAGGCCTTGGCTTCTTTCTTTGTTTAGGGATTGTTTGGGGATTGAGTTGATGGAATAATTTGATTTAATAACTATCATCAAAAGGACATTTTTCATAATAGATTGAAGCATACAGTGGGCTGGGGCTGGGTTTTCTGCTTCCGCCTTTCGTCCCTCATAGCCACTGGTGGACATTTACTTATGCAGTGATGTGGGATAAACAGTCCTTCAATATATGACTACTTCAATTTGTGAAATGGAAGCTCAGAAAACACAGGATGCAATCTACTGAAAGAGGATGGCTGGGAGGGGTTTGGGGGAGGGGGGTAGAGGATTTAGCTATTTTTTTTTTTACCTTTTAAAACTAAACAATCAGATCATTTAAATCCCAGATTTAAGTGGCTTTCTCAATCACAAATACAGTCCAATAACTGACTTGCTTTGAAATTGAAATTGGTGTCAGGACCTATGTCTGTTAGGGTGGTGTAAATTTGAAACAACTCCATTGACTATAAAGCAGTTAAAATCATATATATCGATGATTAGAAATTGGCCTATAACATGCTTTAATTTCTTAACCGTTTCAAGACAGAGATAAACTTCCTTCATATCAGTCAATTATTTGCTGTCGCCAGTGTTACAGCTGTGTCAGACTCACTGATCACATTCTTCCTGATTGCTTTCCCCATTCTACAGAGATAACTGTACACAATAAAGGCAGAACAACAGATGATCTTTCACCTGCCTGGAAACTTTAAGGAGAAAATTATCAAAGCAATTCTGACCCAAGTATCCACTTGCTACTCAAAAGAACGAAGCTTCTCAACCAAAGGCAGGTAAGAAATTGTTTTAATCTGTGGAAAAGTGAATAATTTCCAAAGAAATTAAGGAATTGGCTATAATGAGTGTAGAGGACTAAAAAATTAATGGCAGAAAATATATTTTATAGAACAGATAAATTCCACATGATTTTTTACCAAACAATTCAGTTTGGTTAATTCTCTAATCATATTTTAAGGCTTATCTAAATGCCAGGCAATTACAACTCTACAGAAACAGAATAAAAACTCAGTGTAATTAACATTCAAAGCAGCTGCTAATTTGCCTGTTTATTCATAACTCATGCAACTTCATAATAAAGTTTGTCAGAATAAACTGTTTAGATATACAGTCCTTGTGTCAGCAGTTATGAAAACAAACAACACATTTATAGTACATCTTTCTCTCAAGCTGAGCAAAAGCAGATTT
>VZRE01007708.1:57753-99800 GCA_013396775.1 Cephalopterus ornatus | reverse complement strand
GGGGGGGAGGGGTGTGTTTCTTTGTTTTGTTTTTATAAACAGGGCAATATTAACAAGAGCGCTTGAGAACAGATGCTGCCCTAGGTCCTAGCTGAACGGAAGGTATCAGGGCATACTTGAACAGGCTCAGCCACTGCACTGTTTCATGCTTGAGGGAGCACATAGTGAAAAGTTACCTCTTTTTCCCCCTATTATCTCTACCATGCCCATGTCCACCACAACAAATGAGACTGGAGTAAGCAGACTTACAGTGGACAAAAATATATAAAGAAGAGGAACAAATTCAATATATCAATTCCCAATAAAGTCAGGTCATTGCTATGAGGAACAAAAGGATAAAATTAAGTACTCTTGGACTGACAAATCTCATTTTTCTCAAAGACACCATGGTAAAGTATCCTCAGGAGCTCACTGCAGCTTCTCCTCAAACCTGTGTTTTGAACTGTTTTGGTGGACCTTCTCAAAGCACTTTGTGTGTTTCAGAAGATGATGAAGCTCCACGACACCTCCTCCTTGTATGTCAAAGAAAAGAAATAAGGTCTATACATATGCATGTACCTGTACATGCACAAACATGTACATGCACTGGGGTATCACAGGGAGGCAGTGTCAACATTTTAAAGCTGGGTGCCTTATCAGCATCTGAACATTTGACCTAGGTGACTAGGTGAAAACCACCCAGGCAACCAGTCTCAGACTAGTCCTTCCCTCTTATGCTGAACACATGGAAACACACTTCAAAGTCAAAAAGTCAGAAACACATAGCTAGTCAGTGGCAGTCCACGGCCAGTACCCACCAAAGGGGAGCTCTGGCCCATACAGATACAATAATATAATAGTAATATACACAAACAATATTCTCTCATTCATCACGGATACCTCAAACCATTTTTGGGTGTCTCAGAGAATTAGGAAATTGTCTTCTTTTACCACAGGTTTTGGAAAAGGATATCTTAATTGAAACAAAACCATGGAAGATTCAATCTCCCTGCAGAATCACAAGTAAGAAACAAAAAATGCAAAGGGTAGGCCCTTTGCATAAGAAGCAAAGAAGCATGCTGCTGCCCTATATGCTAAAGAAGAACGTCTTGCTAAGATCAGAGTTCATGATCCAC
Organism: Cephalopterus ornatus; assembly: GCA_013396775.1. NCBI lineage: Eukaryota > Metazoa > Chordata > Aves > Passeriformes > Cotingidae > Cephalopterus > Cephalopterus ornatus. The sequence goes on along the minus strand of VZRE01007708.1, from coordinate 98,685 downwards.
CACACCAGGTTTTATATGATACTGAATAAATCCCATTCTGTCTTACATCAGTATGTATCTTACACTACACTTCTGAGGCTAGTCCCCTCCTGAAGTCATAGTTCAGACCCATGTCCAGAAACCAACTGACCCAGAGTAGCACAAATCATCTGGTTTAGTCTGTAAGCATTTATTCAGACCCTTCTCTAACCTGCACATCCAGCACTTCTGGGTCTTTGGCTTCCTCTGTAATTCACATAAAGGTTGCTTTCTTTTGGTTTGTTAAGTGAAGTTATTTTCCTGATGTGCAGGTAATATCATTAGCTTAGAAAACACACACACACACACACACACCCCCCAACCAACAAACAAACAAGCCCCCCTCAAATAATCCAAACAACCCTCCAACTTTTTATTCTTTCTTCATGTTTTCTAATATCACAGATTAAGAGAATAGTGAATGTAAGATTAAATACTGTGAAATTTGGTCATAGTTTCCTCACAGAGTAATCAACACTTACAGACCATTTTCTGCCTACCCAAGGAAAGAGATGAAAAAATTTTTTGCCATTTTTTTTTGTTGGTCTGATTTGTTTCTCATATTCAGACATTAATTAAAATCCCTGTGTCTGCTCCTGGAATAATATGCAAAGGATACCAATCCCAATTGTAGGACAGTGCCCACAATCTGTTTGCATGTTTGCATGATTACAGCCAAGCCAAATCACAGGTGTCTACATTCACCCACTTGAGACTACCTACCTATTCCTGACCTTCACTAAGAAAAACCGATGATGAATAGTATGGACCTCTCTTTAGGCATACTGGCTAAAATGCCTAAAAATACCAAAGGACACATGCACCTTCAATAACCAGTGTTTGTAATTTGCACAAAGGACCAAATCCTGCACCCACCAAAATATAAAATTCCCAGTGTTTTCAAAGAGGGGAGACTCCATCCAGGAAATCCAGATGGTATTCATCAAGAAGAGGCCCATAGAAACATTGCATCTGAGGGGCAGGTGATCGCATGCCCAGAACAAATTACACCAGTGATGCAACACAACAAAATTAACCTTACACTAGGCACCTTAAGATGTGTTTTTCAGAATACTGAAAAGTTTCTTCCAACTACATTTTAAAGCAGTATTTTTGATCCATTGTCCCAAACAAATTATGTTAAACAGATTCACTAACTGAATTACACTTTCTGAACCCTTGTGTGAATATGTGCACATATGTGCAAAATGTACAAAATTTCAGAATATAACTCTATAACATATTCCAAGAAAGTTTCGGAAAGAAACTCTTTTATGTCACAAACTAAAAATTGCATTTGTATTCAAAGGCATGTTACTCTCATACTAATACAACTAGACAATGTGAATTTTCAAATTAAATCATGGAACAACCCTGTAGCAAAGGCTGAAACTTATTCCCCTCTTAGTACCAAAAAATTTCACCCAATTTCTCAAAGAAACCCAACTCATCACAGAATAACACTTTTTCTGAGAAGTTTAAAAAAATATAATAAAAAGAGTTTTGAAAACAAACCTGTTTTTTCTGCCCTGTAGAAGAACAACTAGCCAGAGGAAGTTGACAGGATGGAAAAATGGACTGACAGAAACCACATGAAGTTCAGTAAGAAATGCAAAGTCCTGCACCTGGGAAGTAACAGCCCTGTACCTCTCTATATGCTGGTGGCCAGTCAGCTGGAAAGTAACTTGGCAGAAAAGGACTTGGGATTCTGGTGGATACCAAGTTGAATGTAAGCAAGCAATGTACCCTTGCAACAAAAAAAGTGAATGGTATCCTGGGCTGCATTAGACAAAGCATTAGCAGCAGGTTGAGATAGGTGGTCCTGCCGTTCTGTTTAGCCCTTTTGAGGCTACACCTAGAGTAGTGTGTCCGGGTCTAGGCTCCCCAGCACGAGAGAGACGGGCATACTGGAAAGAGTCCAACAAAGGATCACTAAGACAGACAAGGAACTGGAGAATCACATGCATGAGCGAGGGTTAAGAGAGCTGGGATTGTCCAGCCTGGAGAAGAGAAGGAATCTTATCAACATACACAAATACCTGAAGGGAGAGCACAAAAGCAGAGACACGCTTTTTCAGTGGGGCCCAGTGGCTGGGCAAGGAGCACACACTGAAATAGAGGAGGTTCCCTCTGAACATCAGGAAATATTTTTCAATGACCAAGCACTGGCACAGGTTGACCAAAGAGGCTGAGGAGCCTCCTTCCTTGGAGATATTCAAAAGCCATCTGGACATGGTCTTAGGCAATCAGGTTTAGGTGGTCCTGTTTGAGCAGGACTAGATGACCTCCAGAGGTCCCTTCCAACCTCAGCCCCTCTGATTTTGTGAATTTTTAACATTTTTCTTCCCCATTGGACAGAAGTAAGGGAAGAAAAGAACGGTAAAAAGATCCACCTTTAACTATATAAAGACAAGTAAAGAAAATTTTGTTTTGTTTGGCTTCAAGTTTTCCTATGTCTTATCTAACATAAGAGGGAACTAAAAATGCTGCTTGGGGAACCAAAAAGGGAAACAAATGAGGAAAATAAGCCTCACATAGCTAAGCTGTGTTTGGGAGGGCACAGAAGGAAGAGCAGAGGAAAACAGAGGACCTGGAATGACATCCTTTGTTGAAGTGAACTAATTTCAGCTGTGAGCACAGTGAAGCAGAGTAAGAATGGACAAATGTAATTTCCATGTTCTTCCATTATATATTTTGCAAATAGACATCTTGAAATCTGCAAGACTGCTTTGAATGGCCTAATAAGCCTTCCATTCTTTCACTCATAATGAAGAAAAAAATTTAAAATTACCAAAGCGGTTGAGTTCAGTGCAGTGTTGCTGTCATCCTGAAACACTGCAGTAATTTCTGTAAATTTAAAGAGCAAGTTAAAGATGTAGAGTCTGAGAAGGAGATTTAAAGATTTCCACCCATTTCTGCCAATTCTGCACTATTAACTGCTACTGTTACTTGTTTATATCATCCATCTTCTGTAGTCACCCTCAGGATTGGTTAACTAACCATTAACATGCTAAACCAGTAAATATACCAAGAAAATGTACTAATATTGAAGTCCATATTTGTTTTCAGAACCCTATATCTAGGTCATTTTTAAGTGGATGCACTTGACCCATCTCTCAGTTGCTTACACAGGTGATCTGGTTTTGAAATACCAGAAATTTAAAAATTTAAGAAATAGCACAGCAGGCAGGTCCTCTCATAAAACACCTTTAAAAATTCCTTGGAACTACCGATTGTAGCACATTTTTGCAAAGCAGGCTACAGCACTGTAAAGCACATAAGCTATTCATATTAACTTCAGTAGACTTCTGCATGAATGTGCTTAAAGCTGTTGAGGACTGATTAATGTAGGTGAACATCTAGGTCATGATCCAGGTCACTGACATCAGTAGAAGCAAGGCTACTGTACCCTGTATGCAGATTTAGGCAGCATTCTCAGGATTTTTCACAAGAAGTAATATTCTTATTTTAATAAAAATACTGTCAGGACTTCCATAATACTTCACAATGAGCCATGCAGTTCATACAAGTGTCTTTAAAAGGCACTTGCATAAGTGTATAAGATGCATAAGATGTATAAGCAAAATGGAATTTTCAGAGCCAAGCAGCATCACAACACACCTCCAGATTGCTTCATGCACAATGTTGACAAGTCTTTTAAATATTAAGGGCTGTATTCTACTCTAATTCCACACATAGGACTCCCATTAATGTCAGTGGGTGTTTCACACAAAGCGCAAGAACAGAAACAGCCCTTGGCATCTTTTAGTATTAAAGAAAAAAGATTTCAATAAGTTTACTTAATCCATCAAACTGGCAGACTCTAGCATTAGCTCCTCTGATAGTGCTGTCAATGCTTGGTCAAGCCTAAAAAACCTTCAAGCTTAAGCAAGTCTTGACACAGCAGAGAAGTAGAAGCTCAAGATGGCCAACTGTAGGAAGTAAACTTTTAAAAGCTAAGAGAATAAAGGATTAAAGGATAAAGAAAATTATTTTTGCCCTTTATATCAACTTTTTCCAAAGAATTATACGTTTCAGAGAAAGAATCCAGACCTTGGCAGGCTGGGTGGAAAAAGAAAAGCAGAGACAAGTTGGGGGTTGGGGAGAGCGAGAAGTAGAGTATAGCTGCTAATCCTGCTGAGGCAGTTTTACAGTATTGGCTCCAGTGTATTGGGGCCATACAAACTTTTTGACCACGCACTAACTAGTTTGCTTGATAGCCTGGAGTCACTGGAGTTAAAGGTCTCAGCATATATCTTAAGTCCATGGGAAGAGTGGATTTGTGCCCAAGAGAGTATTTTGCTGTCAGACACCCAAGTCAGAGCTTATCAGTTGGTGTCTGTCAGGGTGGCAAGCATAAAACAACTCTACTAATAATGCCTTCCCTTTCATTGCCCTACTAGCCACACATTCCAATAGGAACAGTCTCTTGATCACTGGTCCCTGTCACATTTATAATTCCATTTTTTTGTTTAGAGATCACAGAAGCCCCACAAACTTGTTAGCTTAGGTATTTGTTGGCCTGGTGGCTACCATTTTGATTGAAGTGTCCTTGGCTCTGGGGTATTGGGCTTCATGATTTTTGCAAGCAATCTATGTACTTTGGTAGAGCCAAATCTGAAACATTAGGTAGCCTTCTCCTTGGCATATTTAGCATCCATCTGGTTTAATTGTTGCTCAGAACTGCACTGTGGGGTTTCTATAATGGAGAAACTGACATAGGTACATGGTCTGAATGACAATTTAGCTAGACAAGCTTGTTGAAATCATATAAGAGTTATAGGACACCTGGCATTAGTAGTTTGACCCTGGTACATAACAGCTTTGAGGCAATTTAATTCATATTATCATCACACAAAGTAGACAATTTGAAGAAAGCAACAGCATAGAGGTACAAGTAGTTGTTGGATAGTGTTATGCAAGCTTTTCTCTACTGTGGATAAATTGACATTACTATTTGTAGTAGTAAAAGCATGTGAGCATGAACAGCATTTGAAGACAAAGTTAAAAATATTACAGAAAGATTAGCCCTTCAGCTAAGTGTGTTTAACAAGTCTGTTCTCCCTTTGCCTCTTTCTTCTCATTCAGTATATGGCTGACTTATTTGAACCCATCAGTTCAGCACATGAGCAGTAACAAAGCACAGCAGTTGTCATGTTCCACTCCCTCTTTGTTCAGTTGCTCTTTGTGATGAGCTCCCCCTAACTCACCACTGTCTGTCTTCCCTGTGTACTTACATCAATCTCTCCTTGGATTGCTACTTAGGAAAAACAATTGTCCAGAAGCAGAAGTCTACATGTAGCTCTGGATGGGGCAGTTTCCCAATGGTCATTGTAATCAATGGAGTCTCTTCCATTGACTTCTGTAAGAGACAGATCAAAGCAAGACCCCTTTTTTTAGGTTTTTGGAACAAATTTCATCTGAAAATGACAGAATGTTTCCTGCCAGGAAATCTACAGAGAATTCAGGCAGAACTCTGTTTTCAGTTTCACAACAAACTCAGATTAAGTGAATTGCCTTGTGTAGTTTTCCAGTGTCAATTCCAATTATGGCTAATGCTGTGCAAACCCCAGGCTTAAAAAGCTACATCAAGAAAAGTAGGGTGAAGGTAAGAATGCACTGTGATTTTGGTTTGAATTCCTTTTGGGGCAGAGATTCTCAATGCTATTTTTTTTACAATTCAGGGAAGGTGGAAAGGTTACACTGAAAGTGGTTTGAAGAAGCCTTTGTAAGAGGCAGAGTAGAATATATAAAATAATTTTAAAGTCACCCTTAACTACTTTCTCAGTAATCCACCAAAAACACTGACCCAAGCACAAACGAATTCACATTCTCTGAATTCCATACAGGAATTGAGCACTTCGGCATCAATAACCTCTGCTTGAACAGACTTTATATATACAAACTGACACTGTAACGAATTCCTAACCAGTTCTAATGTTATGTGAACTACTGCAACTGAAAAATATAAAACTGCACTAGTAGAAGGCAACTTGTTTGGACCACTGAGGACTCCTTACTAAAACAACCCTCCTTTTTTCCCTGCTTTCACATATATAGTCCGATGGGACAAGTCTCAAGAGTAGAAACTTTTCATCATTGCTCAGCAACCATAGTAGATCATGGCAGAAGAGTCTGATCTACATTTCTACCAGGTATAAGCTTCTTAAAAAGCATGGAAGTTTATCCTTCTCTAGACTCTACCTACTACTCTGGGGAAAAAAAATCAAGTATCTAAGTAAACCATCATCCTGAATACATGAATTAAGTATATACATTCTTTATAAACAGCACTCTTAATAGTTCATTTAAATTACATCTTGCACTTTTGCAGCATCCCCATGGAGTTAATTTTAAAAATGAATGAATGAAATAATGTCACTAAGACTACAGAATTTCTCTCACATGCATCTGCACTGACTTATCTAGTGTTAATGTCTAGGACTTACACAGCTGCAAACTACAGCTGCTGAAATGACAACTATTGTTCCCTGCAGGATATTTGGTGAAATAAATGCTGAAGTATGAAATCCATTAGTGGCATATATACTATACACTGCATTTGCAAAGGCTTAGTTCAGCAGGAATGAAGCTTCCTCACTACAGATAAATGCAGCTTTTAAAGGGTTTTTTTCATTATTATTATTATTATTATTATTATTATTATTATTTTATTCCAATAAAATATCTGGTCTTTTGGAACATCTCTATTTGCTGGTATTCCGAAACTCAGTGAAATACCTCAAGGCAAGTACTTGTTCACTATTTCCTGTTGGAACAGCTCAAAAATGTTCTTTGTGTTATTTGAAGCAAGCAGCAAAAATGGCAACAATACGGGGTGACTTCTCTTCCTTGAGGGAAGAGACATTCCAACATATATCTAATATATATGCTATATAATTAAAAAGACACCAACAGGCACTGATAAGTACTCTTTATTGTATGTTTGAAAGTGCAGTGGAGCAGAATCGGAGGCGAGGTCCTACCGATGGGCTCCCACAAAAGCCACTGAACAGGTAACTCCAAACTAGGACAGCAGTCCTGTGTTTTTTTCATCACTTTAACTTCTTATAGACTCTAGTGGCTGCAGAACATGTGCATACCAAACCAAACAGTAAGAGAAACTATAGCAAATTCTGTTTCTCTGTGGTCTTTTCCAAGAAGTTTGGAAACCAATTGTGCCACCATCTGCCACAGAAAAATGTTGTCCTGGGTTTCTGCCACTCCTGGAAACTGAATGAACACTAATTCGGATGAGGATAGCTTTATTTTGCAATGTTTCATTTGTTCTGTGATCCCAAGCCAATAGAGAATCGGGCCACTTATGTTGAGTGCAAACACATTACAAAGAAGCATCATGTGCTTTGAAGAAAATAAAATATTCTTCATGTATTTATGAATGAACTATCCTGCCTTTGAAGGAAAATTCAATTATATAGAACAAGAGCAGTTTAAGTAAAGCTATACTCTCATTCACACTTTGTAAAACTGTGATTACCTTTTTTCCCTTCATGAAATAAGCTAGTACTCCTCTAAAGTCAATTTGCAACAGCCATGGCTTATTAAAAAAACCAGCAAACCTTCCCGTCCAATAAGATCATTCAAAGCAAACCTACCTGGACAAAAGGCCCAGTTCCCCTACTGCTTTATGCTAGGGTGGAAAAAAACTGTTGTCTGCTACATTAGTGAGAAATAACAACTTCAGAGAGTCAGACACATGCTGAAACGTTTCAGTTGAAATCAAACTCTGAGAAATTTTTTAAATGTTTTCTACACATCAGCATGAAGCATCGACCTAGTTGGAATCACTTAGATCTAAAGCAAATGCACTGATTGTTTTCACAGCATGCTTTTCTTCTTCAAGCTGCAACAGGCAGACTGGCAACTGCTGTTCGGAAAGGTTTTCAGCCCCCTGCCTTGGTCTACTGTAGCCTATGACACAATCAATAGCAGGGTTAGAAGGCAGGGGAAGGTAAGGAAAGATTATGAAGATGAAGTGAGTAACAGAATTGCCTTACAGGACTTGTTCTCTCTCTCTCACCTTGAGTCCTTTCTGCTGCAAAGAAAGATGGAGAACCATCCCAATTCTTGCACCAAACGGGGACAGAGATGGTGGGGACGCCACATGGCATGAGTGCAGACAGCACACAATGCACTTAGGAACATTCTGCTCAACACATAGACAAGAAAGAAGAGCTTGCCAACAGATGTCTATTTCTTGGTCTAAGTGGGATGGCGATCCCACTAAAGAAAACTTTTCACTCATTGATCAGTATAATTAGCATGTATGGCGAGAAAAGTTCATGGTGAAATAAAATTTGAGCATTCTCCTTGAATCATTTCACTTCAACCCTGTCTGTGCTATCTGCAGGCATCTCTGTTCCAGCCCTTTTGATAGTAACCGTGATCTTTCAACCAATCCCCCTCTCTTTGAACTGGTGCATAATGGAGAGCACTTCAGACACCAGTCCTTAATATGCCGCTGCACAGGACACTTTTGCTGCCACGCTATAAAGACCTTCATGGCTTTCAGTTGTTCGGGTACCACATTATTACAGGATTTTTATAGTGACCCTAACAATTTTAATACAGTGCAGCTCTTGTTAGACTCATTATGATGGAAAATGTGATTTTTAGTCCATTACTGTAGATACCATGCTGTTTTCCTACTTTATCCCTCCACCAGTTTATGAAGACACTTAGCTTGAATTTACTGCACTAGTGTGAGAAGAGGTGGAAAGAAACAGTTCAAAGGGAATCAGAGAAAGCCCAGTTTATGCCACTGTCGGTTTGGTTTTTTCAGTTATGCACAGAAGCAGCATATTTGGACATTAATAGCATGCAGCAGACAGAATATTGTTGGGATCCAGTCAATCCACATTTGTATTTTAATATGATAAAAAGATAGGAAATGGACATGAATTTTTTACGGTTAAGTGTTTTACAGCACAAGCAAACTATTAACTGTAGGTTATACAGGCTCAAGTACAGTGGAACACTCCGGTAAGGATAGGGCTACTTAGACCCACAGCATGCGCTTCTGTACACACCACTCCATAGCAATAACAGAATTAACCCCACTGCAGACCTTTTGTTTACAAATGATTACAGCATTATTATTTGTGCTTTGACTACAAGTATGACTTTCTATAATTATTCATGCCCAAACAGAAAACTCTTGTAGTTCACATGCAGAGGAAAACACAAGTTACCAGGCAATAAAGGATCATCCCTCCAATATCCATTCTCACATTTTAGCCTAGTTCCATCATCTCGAAGATGATATTCGCAGGAGCTACAAAAATTGGATGCTTTGCCCTCCTAGAGAGCAGCATAGTGGAGACAAACAGCAGAATGGTTGAAGAGGGGTTTATTGTTTTTTGTTTGTTTGTTTAAAACCTTTTAATAAAGTGATGGTAGGAGAGATGCCCTAAGTGGCTGCATCAAGGAGCCTTGCAGCGTGGTAAGGCACAGCCCCAAGGTGAGCACAGCAAGCAGCCTGCTGGCACTAGAGACAGCTGGGCCAAGCACCAAGGGTGAGCATGTGTCAGCCTGACACTACACAGGCAAACACAGGGCCTCCTGCAGCAGCCACATTATAGCAAGGGCTGGCAGACCTCTCCACATTGCAGCACTGACCCTTATTCCTCCTTTTCTTCTGCAATAACTCAGCAAACAGTATTTCACCTGCCCCAATAGTACCTCTTGGATCCACTTCCCAATAGCTTTGTGTAATAAAATTCACTCAAGTGACCCCTTCCCAGACCTGGACACACATATGTTCCCACAGTGGAAAGCTTCAACTAGGATTTCCCCTGAGGACCCTGCTACATGGTGCTATGAAGGCTGCCAGTTCACAAAATTAGTTACAGGAAAACAGTCAGAAAGTTTGCTTTATTTTCTAAATATGAGACAAAAAGCAACATCTGGCTGAAAGAGGCTGTCTGCACTTCAACAGGTTCCCAACAGGAGACAAAATAAATATATTTATTTAGACCTATGAAGTTGAGGGCTTTTCTTTTGGCAAGGGAGCTCCTAACAGATGAGTCTGTCACTTGACAGTATTGTTCATGATCAGGCAATGTTTGGTATTCGTGTCATACCGACATCCAAGGTTTCAGTTAATCTCACCTCAGTGTAAGACAAGTTTCTTTCACTGTACTGGTTTACTTGGGCTTGGGGCAGAAGGGTCTGTCTTGTTTTTTGTGTTCATCTTTGCAACAACCATCTTTTAAACATATAATGTAATGTGGGCAATAGATTTTAATTGAACCTCTTGGTTAGATGGATTTTTGCTAGGGTTTAAAGACCTTTGGGAACCAATATACAAGGGATATTATAAAAATCACTGAGAACTTGTAATTACTATCAGTTGACAATTATATAAGTGTGCATCTACTTCAAGTTTTTCCTGCTAACTGTCAAATTCAAAACACTCTCTAAAAGCCATGGAATTTAACTCAATCACATGTGAAGGATATCTACAAAGTCTACATGGACTGGGTCTTTCACTTAATCTGTCAAAGTGACACACAAAGGTATTTAATCAATGAGAAGACTTTGCCACAGCTATTAATTTCAACCTCAAGAACAAAACCCACCAATTTTCAGTTACAATACAGCTGCCATCTGGACCCTAACTTTTGTTTGTAGCTACACCATTAGAAACAACATGACAAAATAGCAGACCAGCAAGAGCTGCATTTTTTGTTGTTTGTTGAAAACCCCCTCATGCTCAGAGTCCCAGCTGGGGACACCTTGGGTCTCCTATGAGCTTTCATCTACAACTCCTCTGGGTTGTAGCACTGACGCTACATTGGTTCCCTTTGAAACTCACAGCTTCTCTGGCCATTTTATGTGTGGCACTGGACAGCCAGAGAAGTGCAAGGATAAGTGATCAGAGCTACCTGCAAATATATTGACACTTCCAGGCCCTCTTTGCCCTGGTAAATTTTTTTATGAACAGTATCTGGAAATGTAAAAAACAACAAATGGAGACCTTAAACTTTTTACTGTGAGGTTTATCAAGCAAACTATTGTCTACAAAAAACCTGTTGAAGGTTGTTCATTTTTAACTTAGATAATTTTAATATTTTTAAAACATTTGTTATTTGTTGCTGTTACATTACTATGCACCCTAACAAGACAAGTATTAGAAAAATCAACACCTTCCATTTCACACTATAACTTTGCCTAAAAGAAAGGTAAAACATATAAACAATAGCAATTGCTGATGGCTGATAAAAAACAACAAACAAGTGTACTGTAACACCCCAGGGTTGGCTCACAAGTTCATCAAAGGAGGTTGACATTGAAAATGGGATGGGGCATTGCTCCCAATGTGCCAGTGACTTGGCAGCTGCACCAGTGGCTCTCAAGCAGGCAGGGTTATGGGGCAGGGAGAGCTCAGTCCCACCTTGGCAGAACCTAGTCTGCCCCCTTCCCCACATCACAGAGTTGTTTCAAGCCAGTCATAACTTTTTAATAATTTTTTTCTGTTCCTTACACTCGCTCCAATATCATTAAAAGAATTCCTTACTGTGAAGAACTACACATCCAGAACTTAAGACAAACCAGTAATCCTTAAGTCATGAGAACTCGGTTCCTGGGTCTACAAAGGTATATGATTTTTGGACATGAAACACTTGGCAAGTTCTGAAATTGATGTCAAAAGGAGATTCAGATGACACGACCAAAGATGAGACCTCCACTTACTGATCATTTCCTTGCATTGTCCAGCAGTAATCATTATGAAGTGATTATATATTATTATAAAGTAACATCTGAGGAGAAAAAACTCTGTAAAAGTGGAACTTCTTTTGCATGATGCTTTTCCCTTCTGAAAGAGTTACATGACCGTCAGTACTTGTTCTGTGAAAAATTCTAATTTCATGGTATTTTTAAAAACTCTTTTTGAGGGAAACGTAAATCCTCACATAACAGATGATTCAGAAAAAAAATCAAAATAATACTTCATATGAGGAAAAAATTGCTTTTGACTATTTTATATAAATGCGCTGTGCCAAGAGACATGTCCTCCTCCTCCTCCTCTGATGGAGGACAGCTGGACCATTTTGTCAAGTTTAGCACATTGCTCTTTTTAGCAAGCCAAAATTTCAGACTTTTTCATTTGCAATTTACAATTAATTTGCAAGAGTTAACCTCCAGCTAGAATTTTAAAAAAGCTTTTTAAGAAATTATTTGGTTTTAATTGTTATATACTGAAAGGTATAGTTCATATCTCCTAACTTAAGAGTTATTTACAAGAGCTCAATAAGACTTTTTGGTGTAGCTTACAGTATTTGCCTTCTTTTATTGTATTTAGAGAGGAAACAGGCTTTAGAGTGACTGCCTCAGATTTTGGCATATAATTTTTAAGATTACTATGTCAGAGCAGTTATATGCCATATGAGAAATTAAGCATTAGGAGACGTGCAGAAAGAAACCTAGAGACTGACAATTACAGGATTCATAAAACATGCAAGTACATCTGGAAAAGTGAACATTCTTTAGAAGTTCCCCTAAATTATGTAGACATAGGTGTGTTAGGCACAAAGTTACAAAGTACAACATCCCTCCAGGTACTGAAACATTCTGTAGTTTTATGTCATCTCCAAATCTAAGAATTTAAAAATTAAGTATCTCATTTATGAAATACTTGTAATTATTTAAATTAAGGAAATGCTTGTAACAATTTAAAATCTTTTCAGGTAACATTAACTCTACAATAATTGCTAAAAATTGAGATGTGTTAACTCCTATTCATACAGCAGCAACCTATTTATCAGATCAAAATGACTAACTTCTGAGGAGCAATTAAAAATATCAAAATGTGTTAAATCTGATCGTGAAAATAAGTATTTTTTTCTTCAGAGGAACTGAATCAACATATAAAGTCCAGTTATGTTATACTTAAGTAAGGCTTGTAAGGATCCTGAAGTCTGTGTGTCTGTCTGGAGACAGACAGCATCTCATATGAACACAAACCCACATTAAGAGAATGGCCTAAGGTTGTGCCAGGGGGAGTTTAGATTGGATACCAGAAGAAGGTTCTTCACACAGAGGGTGGTTGGGCACCAGAACAGGCTCGCGGGGGAAGCGGTCACAGCACCAAGTCTGACAGACTTCAAGAAGGGTTTGGATCAGGCACATGATGTGACTCCTGGGGATGGTCCTGTGCAGGGCTAAGAGTTAGACTCAATCCTTGTGGGTCCCTTCCAGCTCCAGCATATTCTGTGATTGTGTGATTCTGTGATATGTTTTAGATTCTGTAAGTTGTATAACAGAAACAAATAAACAGAAGTAAATCTCTTGGATGTTCGATAGAAATTAACATATCACTTGTGCATACTCCTATACAATATTTTTCTATAAGCTAATAGATGACATTTGGACAACTCAGCATTAACTGCAAAGGTATATTCAAGTTGATAAGGACAATTGCCTACCTACAGCCCAGGGAGCAGGAAGAGAAGACTACTGTGGAAGATTCCCTCACTGACCGCATTTACCCATTCAGAGGTTAGGCCATACTCCAGCAAAGGACTGCAGCACACTCTGAACTCTAAAGGTATAACTGACTTCAGCAGGGCTTTTCCCATTACAAGAAGGGCTCAAAAATATTGTGACTAGAACATTATTGAAGCAGATTCATTTGAGCCTGGCAGTATATAATTTGAAGGGTGCTGCCATAGTCCTTTTTAAATATCAGAGGGTCCTAATGTACACATTGCAAGAAAATGTGTGTAGTGGTACTAAAATATTACATAAAACATAAAAGTGTTGTATTGAATATTGCCACAAAGGAGATATTTAATTAACAAGTATCTTGTGTTGAAAGTTCTTGTTGCTCCTGAAGCAGTGAATGGTTACAGTAAAATATAGGTACTGCCAGAGAGCCAAAGGGAACAATTAATAAAGAGTCATCCTTGGAAAATGGGGTTCTTTAAACCACTGAGAATGAGGAATTAGATTTTGGAGCAGTTAGGGGTTTTTAACTTCCTTCACAGTACCTGGGGTATTAGTCAATACCTAGCTTTGGGAAGTTAGAATTTTTTCCTTAATCTTTGTTCATCAAGATCATTCACAGCAGATTTGGAATTGTTCTATCTTCAGCACAGGCTTTCTATACCTGTAACTACCATAAAGTCTCCAAATAATGTCAGTTAATGAAAAAATCTCTGTTGACTTCAATAAAGCCAGGATTTTCATCATTTTTCCACATACATTTGTAAAACAAGTGTAATAGATGTTGAGCCTGACAATACAGTTGGATAATTGCTCTGTGTTTTATTTAAACAAGTATGCTTCCATTACAGCATTCCTTATGCAGCAATATAGGGGTTTCTGCTTCTAATTCTCTGCAGTTAATTCATACTTGTTAAGAGCTTACACATTATTTCTACCAAGCTAAAAACAAGAGAGCTTTAGAACGTGGGAGGACTCCGGTAAACGAAAACAGTCCCTCATTAGCAAAGAAATTTTCTCAACTTCAGAGGCAAGACCCTGCTAAAATAGTGATTATTTCTTTACCTTAGGACATGTTCAAAGCACATTGAATCTTGTCACAAACTTCAATAGATTTTTGGGTTAGGGCCTAATTAGTATTTACACTTGGTCTGACTGTGATCACTGTTTCGTGGTAGAGGTTTGTTTAGCAATATCGATAATGGCATGTTTAGCAACAGAATCAGAAGGTTCTGTATTAAAGTCAATAGGACTATGGCATTTTATGTTCTAGGTCTGTCTCCTTTGGTACCAGATTGAAGTGGGCTATTTTATCAGGTTGTGCTAGAAAACAGCAAATACAGAAAGAATGAATGCTTATTATGAACTATGAAGTGAGCCCAGTATCCCTGAACTCCATGTACTGATGCTGTTACCCACCCAAAGTGGAGTTGCAATACTGAGAAAACACTTGAAAGAGGACAATCTCGTAGATTGGAAAGAGCACTTGGCAGAAACACAGGAGTAAGGAAAAGGATAAGGGTTTCAGAAGCTAAACACTACCCCATGTTTCTAAGCACACATTAACATCTGTGATCTATTCTATAAATGAGAAAGAGTGAAAAAGCAGCCTGTACATGTGCATCTACAGAGCTATGTTTTTTCACCTTTTGGCCTATCAGAGGACCATGGAAATCTTCCACAAAGCACTGCTGATATCCTGTCCAAGCTTCCCACTGGAATTGGTGTGATCCTTTAGGCTCCACTGGCAACACATTTTTTACTTGTGTATACACACTGCCATGTAAAATTGCTAGGCTCAAATATGTATTTTTCCATTTAATCTTACAGGGTAAGTGAAGGGCTCAGAAGCAGAAGGTGGCTGCATTGTAAAACACTTCAGAATATATAATTACATTAAAGAGAGATTCATAGAATCATAGAATATGCTGAGTTGGAAGGATGATGGAGACCAACAGGATGATGGAGACCAACTCCTGGCCTTGCACAGGACACCTCAAAAATCACACCATGTGCCTGAGAGCATTGTCCAAATGCTTCTTAAACTCCAGCTAGCTTGGTGCTGGGAACCACTTCCCTGGGGAGCCTGTTCCAGTGCTCTACCACCCTCTGGGTGAAGAATCTTTTCTGCATATCTAACCTAAACCTTCCCTGACGCAGCTTCATGCTGTTCCCTCGAGTCCTGTCTCTGGTCACGAAAGTAAAGAGATCAGTGCCTGCCCCTCCACTTCCCCTTGTGAGGATGTTGAAGACTGGAATGAGGTCTCTCCTTCAGCCTCCAAGCTGAACAGACCAAGTGACCTCAGCCACTCCTCATACGGCTTCCCCTCCAGACCATTCACCATCCTCATGGCCCTCCTTTGGATGTTCTCTAATAGCTTAGTGTCTTTTATATATTGTGGGGCTCAAAACTGCACGCTATTCAAGATGAGGCCACACCAGTGCAGACACACTGGCATTATTCAAGCATAAAGCGCTTTGATGTAGAAGTCCTCTGCAACTGGAGGGCAAAAAAGCTGTGGTAGTGAGTGGTAATTGCAGTAAACCCAACACATTTTCTGTTGAGAAGAAAGCTTGTTAGCAATACTGTAATAAATACTTGATGCAGCACAGCAAAAGACAAATTCTCAAAATCATTCAGTTTTTGCCTGACTGTGATTCTGTTTAGCCTAACGGGAATTTTGCAAGTGGTAGTACGGAAGCTGAAGTTTGATGATGAAACTAGCTTTCTCATCTTTGCAGCTTAAATGTCAAAACCTTCATCAGGCTGTTGGAAAAACAACTCAATATGAGAAAGATTAAACCCATACCCTTGTACACACTGGCAGAATAATTATTTCTTTGTTCCTCCTTCTAAAAACAGCTTTCAAAGCTCTCTATTAATGTCCTACTTTTTCATCTTTCATGTATCTTTCCTCTTTGAAGAAAAGTTTTCCACCTATCAAAAAATAGTTGGTTTGGTGGTGGTTTTTTTCAGCCTTTAAACAACCATCCATGGAAAAATCAGACTACCAAAACAAATTAAAATGAACCACACACTTTTTCCAAATTTGAACTACATGCAGAATCACAGAATCATTAGGATTGGAAGGGACCTCTGGAGATCATCTAGTCCAACTGTCTGCCAAGGCAGGTTACACGGGAATGTATCCAGGTGGGTTTTCAATGCCTCCAGAAAGGGAGACTCCATGACTTCCCAGGGCAGCCTGCTCCAGCGCTCTGCCTCAATATAAAGAAATTCTTCCTCATGTTGAGGTGGAATTTCTTGTGTTTTAGTTTATGGCTGTTACTCCTTGTCCTGTCACTGGGCACAATGGAAAAGAGTCTGGTACCATCCTCTTGACACCTACCTTTGAAATACTTATATGCATCTGGCCCAGCTCCCTCAGTTTCTCCTCATAAGAGAGGTGCTCCAGACCCCTAATCATCTTTGTGGCCCTCTACTGGACCCTCTCCAGTAGCTCCTTCTTTCTTGTACTGAGAAGCTCAGAACTGGACACAGCACTCCAGATGTTGCCTCGCTAAGGCTGGATAATCACCTCCCTCAACCTGCTGGCCACACTCTTTCCACACTCTTACAAGCTGGGGAAGAGGCTATATGTTTTTCATGGATCTCTGATCTGTATTTCGTAACTCTGATTCAGGAAGCAACTCAGAAAGAAATCATAATCTTTTAACCTTAGTTACACACATATTTCCTGATGTGGGACTACAGCATAAAGTGATACACATACATATCCCAGATATCAATGTGAGCTTTCCCATGAAATCCATTCTTATGAGATCATTTGTGAAGGAGAAAAAAAAGTATTATTTTAGTGAAACTTAATAAAATAATACTTCTCTTTCTCTAGCTTGAAGGGGAGAAATGGAAACATGAAAAGGGAGGTTAAAATATCTACTTTATCCTCCCATGCTTTATTCTCCTATGCTTATGTTGAAGACAGCTGCAGATTCAGTGAGTGTCCAAGGTGGCACTTACCAAGCTGAAGGGGGTCTAAAGCAGAAAGGTACTGACCAAGAAACAAACAGTCTTTTAGAAAAGCAATTTCAAAAAAAGTCATTAAATTACATTGAGGTAGGGATTAACCCCACAGCGAGCAATACCTCTGCTAACAGAACAGCTCTGAATGTAAGTCACTTTTAGAGACAGCTTCATAGATTTGTTCTTGTTTTGTAACCTTTATCGGAAACATTGTGGGCCCCCATTTGCCAGCAGATAATGTGGCCAATCTACTCTCAGTTAAGGAATAAAAACAGAATTAAGAGGATTAACATTAATGGTGGAACAGCTAAAAGTTTTGCAAAGAACTGTTACAGAACAGAAAGGTGACAGGACTGAGCCCTGGTTTTAAGCTTGTCTCAATCCTTGCTGCACCACGACCACAACGAATAGCATGAAGATACTGTGGAATTGGTGCTGCTGGAGTTTTTCAGGAAGCACTTAGAAAAATACCTGTCAGATGTGACTCAGATAAGCTGATTCTGTCTATGTGCAGATGACTTTCTGAGGTTCCTTTCACACCTTTATTTTCTTTGCATCTTTAGGACAAGTAGCTGTTTAGAGTTGCCAAGTAAACTTGAGCCAACTACGTTTCTCAAAGCCTTGGAATATAATCAAGGATGGGTGGCTTGTCACAGGATATACAAAGAGACATCTCAAGCCCAATTCTCCTACTTGTCATCAAATTCAGAGTTTTGACTTAATTATGATATATTTTTAAAATGGGCAAAACTACCCCATATTTCCCTAACTTCCTTGGGAACCACTGAAGTATTTTAGCTCAAATTGCCTTCAAAAGAATTCAGGAACCAACCAGGTGGAAACACTAACAGCAGCAGCAGGAAAGGTCTTAAAATAGGAAATACTGGGCTACTTCAATTATAGAAGGTTCTACAAGCCCTGCCAATAATTTTCCCTTAGGCTCTCACAAAATGGGGAAGCAAAGAAAGAAATATCTCACAACTTCATAGAATCCCTTAAGCCTCCTACATTCCCGTTTAAGAGGGATTATGAAATAAAATGGAGTAGGAAACTTCCCAAAATTTCAAAGAAAACTATTGTGTCAACCCTCAAATTACTATTTGAATATTTTTTCCCATGTCTGACTAAATTTTTAAGATATTCCCCATTAGCATAACTGTCATTCTTTGTTTTGCATTTCTCTCTTTGATGTTTTTATTCACCCTTTAACTTGGAGTTGAAGAATTCAACTGGCAATATAAAGTTAAGAAAGAGAGAATTTAATTGACATTAATTCCTATGAATTTCATTTGTTTTCTTTTTCACTAATCCAGGTATACTAACTGAATCATGCTCTGGAAACATAGATCTTTGATAAATGTCACAGTGAGCAACACTGCAGCACATGGGGTAAAAAAGGAGAAAAAAAAGGGAGAGAAATAGATTAAGCCTTTTGCTTTAAGCATAGTCATTTTAAAACCAAATTGAGAAAGCATCTATGACTACTCTGGTTTGAGTGGTGCTCACTTACCTTCCTTTCATGTTTTCGTTACTGCCAGCAAAGGTATAGATGGAAGCCAATAAAACAGGATTTGGACCTTTAACCTTGTCTGTTAATGGATATCTATTTGTAGCTAAATAAGGGTTACTCCTTCCTCTCTTCCCCAAGTCTGATTTCTGCCTATCCTTTTTTCATTTGCATCTGAAAAAAAATGGAAATTCCAGTCCATCTATCTGGAACCTATCCCTATTTACATCATGGTGTGTTTCTATCATTCATGGAAATAGAAAAGAATTTTGAAGTACACATAAATAAATTACTCTTACATGTATTTTACAGCTGGTTTGTACTTCCAGATGGTATAAAGAGGTCTCAGTATAAAGTAGCATCAGGCTACTATCTCCAGGGGCTGAGATTCTCAAAAAGGAAAATGACCAAACAAATAATAAAAAAATAAAAAAATTAACAGCTATTTTTAATGAAATTTTTCTTTTCAAGTGCCAATTTCAGTCTTGTTTTTCCAGAATTAAGGGAAATAACATGATAATTTTTACAGTTTGTCTTGCAGGACTGATTGGGGGGGAAAAAAAAAAAGACCAGTTAGGATAGAATATAATTAATATCAGTCAGGATGGAGCACACTGGGTTTAATTTTAGTGATCTTCTCTTTTGCTTTCCGTGCCTTCTTTCTGGTTAGCTTGGGAATCATTAATTCATCAAACATTGTAAACTACACTAGTAAATTTGCTCATGTAAGGGTTTCTGAATCTGATGGAACAAGCTTAAAGGCTGCTGGTGATCATGTTTGTCCAAATGTGATTCTGTTTAGCTCCAAAGATTTACTTCTGATGAATCCTGGTAAATATCAGATTGAAAAGAGACCCCAAGAACATATCCTGAATACATTAAATGTCTGTTTGAAGTTTAGTGTGCATTTATATTCTTAGTGAAATATGAGGCTACTTTGCAGCTTTTCTTTTTTAATTCAGAATGTAACTGAAATTCACCTATATCCTCTAATGTTTGTTGTATAAGAAATGAATGACATCATGATACCAATGAGGCAAAAAAATTCTCGACACATTAGCCACATTAAAAGCACAGATCTTTGTACAGTTCTTAATTCAATAAAATGCTGTGGTACTTCATGGTCAGAAGGAAATATGCCCTCAGCAGCATCTGTTTCTTCTGTGTCCTTCATGAGAGTCAAAGGGTATTTTACAATCCAATCCAATGCTGGATATAACCTTTTAAATAAATAAACCATGGTTTAAGGATTTAGAAAGCACTAGATCAAAGAATGTAATCTTTGAGATCTAATAACTACAGTGATGGGTCTAGCATAAGGACATGAGCAGAATAGAACAAAGGTTTGCTGAATATCCACAGTGCCTCTTGGGTTAAAATTCATTACAGAGTCACTCTAAATCCCCAGTTAGGGGGCAACCCTAAATTTCTCTTGTGCTAAAATCCAACATTAACTTAAAAAATAAATAAACCCTAATGTATTTAGGGGAAGAAACTCCAATTTTCAGCCTGTTTTTGTTGTTTGATTATTCAAAATCCAGGTCTTATTTTCCAAACACCTGCCAATTTCAGGTGCAGCTTTCAGGTTTTTGGCTACGCACCCCAAAACACAAACACACACACAGTCCCAGACTTCTACTCTCCAGGATTAACTGAGTGAAGGTGGAGAACTGGCTTATTTTTTTTCCAGCTGTACATGTCTATACCCCATTGAAACCAGGGGAGATAAAAGCCTTTAGCATTACATTGTCTAATGCACAATACGGTGTTCATGTGAGCTTTCCCAATAAATTGTGAGGATACTTGTGCATGTGCTCAAATGGTTCCATGATCACCGTTTAAATAAGCAATATCACTGAACCAAACAAACAGATAATTGTGTTCAGAGCTATTGCAAACCCTTCACATGCTGTTTTAGAGTAGTCCAGCTTGTCTTCTGTGAGGCTTTGAAATTGTAATCTTTGCTCACCAAGAGGTACACCCAAGGTTTTCTTGCCTACTTTGGTGAGCAGCTGAAGCAGGTGGTGAATACTGCACCCAGACTGATGGATAAATCTTATCTTTTTTTATTTCCCACCATGGGCATTACAACACGCAAGCCATCACTTCTGCCTACTATTCAACCAGCATCTTGTCAAATCTGGCTGCAAGATTAAGCATCCCCCAATTCTGAATTCAATATTGCAACCCTAAGGACATAAGAATCAAGCTGGAACATTCTGGGGTTTAGGGTTGTTTTTTTCCCTCTTAATGGACAAAATTGTTTCTGCTTGAAGATCACAGTTTGTCCAGACTATAATGATAAATCATCATGACTGACACTAAGCTAAATGATTTTGATGCTTTCTGCTTTATTCTTCCACATTAGAAGCCACTACTACATTTCCCACAACTTTCAACATCTGTTCCAAAATACTAGGATCTTCTTGTTTGCAGATATTACTTTTACTTTGTACAATCCATTTGAAAAATGTGAAGCACATTTTGTACACAGAAAGGGATGGACACAGTGAAGAGAAGGTAAGACTTAATGACCTGGAATCCTGCAATAGATGTTTTTTTTCTTGAGCAGCATAATTCTTCTTTATTCCAGATTGTTTTATTTCACTGCAACAGAGTCCTGCCTAACAAAGCTGGGAGGAAGTCTAGGATTCTGGAAGCATTCAGCACTTGGCAGCATTTGGTTCTAGTACCAACAGTTATAGCCATCATGACAGTATCTCAGAAATACCAGACTTAACTACTGTCAGAATTATTTACATCTGTAGTCCTTTTTTTTTAATTATTATTTTTAAAGGTGGATTTGGTAACAATCAGGCACAGTTCTCCATTGTTATAATTAAAAAAAACCCAAAACAATCCCAGCCTTTATTGTGATATACTATGAAAAATGAAAGCTGATGCTAGTTTGCCATTAATGAGACACAACGAAACAAGGATATGAAACATTCTAGTCTTTACATCATTGCCTCAGTCTTAGTCTATGCTGCAAATTTTTATTTAGTCATTCATTTTCTCCAAAAAAAAGATAACTTCCAGAAACAGGCTAAAGCTGTCAGCTTTTTATTCTGGTAAAACTTCATTCCCTTTGAAACATGAGAAAAGCTCAAGTAAAAACTGAGTTAGAGCTCCGCAAGTTGGCTCAGCAAGTGGAAAAGCAGTTAGAGATGTAAACAGTTTAGTAAAAAGTACAACATTCTGATACAGAAGTATCACTTATGTCCAACAGCAGCTGTTGTGTAATACTATTAAAATGACTTTCACTAAAATGTTTGCAAAAACCTCATGCTCTGTTATTTTCTATTTCTTGAAACTCGTTTCCATAGCAGGGGGTGGCTAAAAAAAACACTTTTGTCTTTTGCTGTTGCCCCTGTAATATTTCCTTTTTGGAAGTGCCATTACACAGCTGGATTGTGTCTTCTAAACACACATGAATCTGAGATCCTTGAAAATGCTAGAAACTTGTAAAATAAAAATTACTTTATGGAATCAGTGACTGAAATAGAATGCAGTTCCACTTTAACATAGTTTTGGTTTTTTGTCCTTTTGCTTCAGGTCCTATTTCCCTTTACAATGCCCTTCCCCACTTGTGAGTTCAGAGCTCTCTCAAGTGTGATTTTGCAGCACGGCTTATCAAATTATTGGATTTCTTTTACTGTAAGGTGGCACAGGAAAACCCACCAAGACAAGACCTACGTGTTTTGACAAGAACAACTGTAGGAGTGCTACCCTGTAAATCCTCATTCACATGTGCCAGACGCATGGGACAGCTGTACACCTATAGCAGAGAGCAAGATCCATTTATGAGGCTCTCATCTCTGATAGAGATTTCTTCAACTTTAAGTATATGCACCAGTATTAACACATCAATTGCTATTACTCGTGGGAGTAAAAGGAAGATTATGCATGAAAGTTTGTTGGACCTCGTTTTTCTGTAATATAGTGTGGCACATACAACTACAGATTAAAAAAAAAAACAGGCTTATTTGTAACTAAACCTATTCTAAACAGCTTGAGAAAATTTAATTCGTATACTTTACCATGTAAGGATTGTTTGGAATAAAGATTTTTGCATCCACTATCTCTCTAGTCACCCTTTTTTTATTGAACTTGCTCCCACTACTGCTTTTAGTAATGGCTAGAAATTTAGAACAGTCTCTTGATCTTCACAATTTTCTTTTAATCTAACAGTTAGATAAAGGTCTACTATGGAACAACACTACCAGTGAACAGAGAATCAGCAGCAAATATCAACAACTAATATTTCTCTTTTGAAGAGAAAGTACTACACATCACAGCAGTTTCAAAGCAATGTTAAAACAAAACCCCTGAAGCTATAGTCTATTTACCTATAGCCCTGATATCCTCAAAAACTAAAAGTGTTCATGACCCTTGAGTTACTATCTTTAATCGTAATAGTCAGTTCTAATTGTAAATCACTTTGCATAACAATTATTTAGCTAGCATTTAAGCCAGACTTTGTTGTATTTATCAGCAATAGCAGTAACTCAATAGACAAGTTGGACCAGATCCTGCAAAGTGTTATATACACACAGAATCCCGTTGAATTCAGTATCATACTATGCACTTGAAGATTTAGCAAATGCAGGCTTCTTTTATGGGCTTAAGTGATTTGCTGACCACCTTTGAAGTACACATTTAAGTCTAGTTAAGTTTAGTGAGAAATAAACACGCACATATTCTAAACTGTGTGATCTGAGGTTCTTCTTGCCATTTTTACAATTTCAGAGTGAAATACTGCATTACAAACAAATGCGGCTGAATGATGTAAATCACAGGAAAAAAGAACATTTTGCCATGTCCTCATCTAATGTTGAAAGTGCTGCATACAATTTCTCTTCGATTGTCCTTTTTTTTTCTTCCATTTGACTTGCAGTTCAGATCAGAGAAGAAAAATAAAAGTCTTGTTACAGCTACAGGTCAGTGCAGGATAAGCGGCTCAGCACAGTCACTTCTATGTACTGTACATACAAAAATGGCCCAGATTGATATTTAGTTTATCAGTCTAGAATCTAGGAAACATAACAGAGGTACTCCAATGTAAATACGTTGCCAAAAGATAATAATCTGCATCACTGGAGGAGTGTCACTTGCCCAGCAATTTAAAGGTCATCTGCCATACTTTATTTTTTTCTCTTACAATTAGAATATAGTGAAAATACACATAGTGTAAATCACAGCTTTTTTAAAAATTAGACCCTAAATTGGCCTGGCTCGCAAACTAGCAGATGAGACAGCAGAATAGTACAGAACAGAAAAGAATAAAGAAATTCAATAAGAAAAAAATTATTAAAGATGTTTTTAGAAGGTTGATTTCAATTAAGTCCCAATTTTGGTGTGAAAAGAAGAAAAATCTTTTTAAGCATGAATCAGAATGAAAAAAATCCATCTTTTCTGCTGTAAAAACAGAAGTCAAGAGAAAAATGCATTCTTTTGCTGGAATCCAGGCCTAGGACCAAAGAATTTACATATATTAAATTAACGAGATCCAAACTTCTCTACAACAAATATTTATACTGTAAAATATTACATCACATTCCTGCATATACTTACAATAATAATTCTTAGGGACACAATATTCTAGAGAGTGTATACAACAGCAGGTTTCTGCAAAGATGGAATGCTTCATTATCAGAGTACCAGCTTGTTCATAAATATTAAAAAGTACATTTTTGAAGTTTTTCAAACATAATTTTTATTGTTTACACTGTCTCTCTACTACTGAAAACAGCAGCCAGTGCGTACCTGTCCAGAAGCCTCTCTCACAGTCTTGAACTGCAGAAAACGGCTGCTGGTGGCTGTAAAGGACAACAATGTCTGTGCTGGACATACACTAAGCAGACGAGGGGACAAGTAGTCTGACCTTACTTATGCAAGTAATCATGCTTACAGTGATGGGTCTAATTCTTGCTGGAAATAACAGGATTTGTCCCCAACTGCAGACAACAGGACACAATTCCCCAGTGTCTTATAAAAGAGGGTCTTAAATTTATGTGTAAGATAGTTCTTTTGTTTGTATATGTTATAGGCAATTCTTTATATTAGATTAAAGATTGAAACAAGTATTCCAAGAGAAAAAGTCCTCTACTACTACAAGAAAAATCACTTAGACATTGCTCAAAACAAAGTAAAATTATAGACGTGATCTTCATTTGGTAAAAATTAAACTCCTGTATACGTATTAATCTGCTTTATAAAATAATATTGACAACAGATAAAATTTCTGAAAAGTGACACATGAGTTACAGAAAGGAAGGGCTTCTCTGAAACACTATCCTCCTGCTCTATTGTTTTTAATCATTGGGAGGAACACAAAACAAAATTTTTAAAAAAGGCAACAAACTGAAACAGGAGAGAAAGATCCACATTGGTTGCAGCAATGTATCAGTTTCATAAACTGGGCTTCGAACCAGAACTCTCTATGGGAAAAGAGCAGATTTACCTTCGCATAAATAGCGTTTACTACTGGTGAGATCATATGGAGGATACCACTGAAATATAGAAAATAAACACACTTAACTTTTACAAGGAGAACTCAAACATACAATAGTAACTGCAAACACATGCTTATTTGAGGAAAAATGTTACCTGATTTTCTTCCTCTCAATATACAGAGATCTAACTTAAGCTTCCCCCCTCCCCTTCACATTTTACTATATTTGCAAGAACCAGTGAACACAGAAATGTGCAGCCAGCCTGGGCCCTCAGGCCGGTGGATCAAGATGGCAGGCTGGCCTGGGCTCCCCCAGGGATAGCAGAGCCAGAAGGGTGATTGGACACAGTGACCTGTCTGCATGAGATGAGACAAAAACAGGAGGGCTGTAATGCTGATGAACTAACCTGTCACTCACAAGCTCAGGTCTGAAAAAAAAAAAAAAAAAAAAAGAAAAAACGAAGAAAAAAAATTTAAAAAAAAAAAAAAAAAAAAAAAGATGGAGAGGGGAAAAAAAAGAAGAGAAGTGTCTAGTACAGGGTTTAGAAACCATACAAGGTAGAGAAATTACAGCATAATTGGAATAATTAGATGACACATTTAATTACCTGTTCATTCAGATAGGCTCAGGATACATAAGGAATATGGCATAAAAATCCAGCTAATAGTTTCTATAAGATCAAAACACGATTGAAAAAATAATGGGTATTATCTTTCAGCGTGCAAGGAAGGATGCTACAGACTATTGCTGGCAGGAATCAGGGTTTCATGCCAAACACTCCAGTTATGAATCAAAATCACAATGAGCAATGAGCTTCTAGATCTTGACACACTAGGCAAGGAGGTTGTTCTTCAGAGTAGTTGGCTGTTTTATTGCTTGCTTGGGGGAGGAAAAATCCAGAGGGAAGGCTCACAAGCAATTCTGCACCCTGGGTCCAGTACACTCAGGTGCTAGGTAATGGTCAGGATTGTAACACTGCCCACCACTGACATCACCAGTGGGAGCCACTGTGGACACTGGTGCTTAGAGACAGATGAAATCCAGATTTTTTTTAAAAAAGTGGAAAATGCATTTAATGATGAAGAAGTACTTGGTGTTGAAAATGCCTTTAAATCAGTATGCTCCTGCTATTACATTCATGTCATACACAGACTAGTGTTTGAACTACAAATA
This sequence comes from Cephalopterus ornatus, assembly GCA_013396775.1. Classification (NCBI taxonomy): domain Eukaryota; kingdom Metazoa; phylum Chordata; class Aves; order Passeriformes; family Cotingidae; genus Cephalopterus; species Cephalopterus ornatus. The sequence goes on along the minus strand of VZRE01007708.1, from coordinate 72,080 downwards.
ACTGCTAGTGTTTCAGATCTCCATTGCATCAGGGTTATACATGTATAGTTTGGATTTTTAATTAGGCAAGTTCACACTCCATTAGCGGTAAACAAGACTGAATTTAAAGCTACATCACCAAGATTAATCAAAAAAAAAAAAATCATTCTCATGGCTGAAGAAAAACACAATTCTGAAATAAAAAGGCAAGATGATAAACATTTATTTAAGTTTTGCTTTTGGAGGTTTTAAAGTTAACAAAGACTTTTAAGAACTTTTTCTAGTAGTATCAGTAAATAAAGGTCTCTTCTAAAAATATGTAACAACTAAATAAGCAAATCTTTTATTAGTTATCAATACTAAATATAGACTTACAGTGTGAAAAGATTTTCTGGCATGGGGTTTGCCTTTTGATAGTTGTTTTCTCTGAAATTTCATAGAGAAAAGTCTATTTCTATTTTCAGCAATGTAGGGTAATTATACTGATTGCTCTGAGGTTCCAAAGTTTTAACAAACTCTTTTATTATACAACTAGAAAATACATAGTTTTTTATCAGAAAAAAAAAATTTTGAACTTTTTGTTCTATCTTAACACATACCTAATAACAACCAAACACTGAACAATTAATCAAAAACAAAAACATACTTGAAAATTTTGTGGACTTATGAACACATTTGGTTGTGCAAACTTACACATATGATATGTAAATATGCACACACAGAGATCTAAAAAAAAATGTTTGCAACACCTAAGGCAGTAAATTTCATAATAATAATGACTATGAATTCTGATGTAAAATCCCCAAAGAAGTTAGTCACCTAAAATATCTAAATGTATTTTTCTTTGAAGTCCATGCCCTTGTTACTGATTTTAGGAAATGAAATACACTAACACATGATATAAACATTTTTGCAGACATTCCTTGAACTTTTTTTAATTGATGAAATATGGAATGTTACACACAGAAAAAAAGGTCCTTCTATCTTTTCTGGCCTCAAAACCACTTTCTGAGTGTTGGTAAGCTTTCATTATAAAATAGCTAACTTACACTTTCTTATATGCCAAAAAAAAGTTACATTAAAGAGATATTACTAGCTGTGAGATTTATCAATGTTTCGGCATACATTTTCTGTCAAGTGTCTTTGCTCAAAACCTTACCATTGTATCTGCCTTTGTATCATTAAACATATGTCTTTAAGACTGACCAAATAAAACAAAAAGGTAATTAACACACTCTAAAATACATATTTTAACACAATGTAGTACTAGCAAACATGCCCCACTTTTTAGGTATAAGCTAGCCTAATAGAAAGCTGTTAATGTTTGGAGGATTTTTAATAAAAAATGTATCCTCTATTTTTAAAATATTTAAAGCAATAAAAGTCTGTGGTAAACATGGTATTACATATTTGACATTTTCCACCCAGAAATGCATTACTGTGTACGATGGTATTAATAAACCATGTGCTTTGAGGGACTTGTGTGCTTTGCCATAATTTAGTTGAAAACAGTGTATAGAATGCATATTTTTCCACCATCATATCAGCATATAGAAAACAAATACTATGTCATCACCTCAGCAGCATGCGTTCACTATACTGGAAACATATGCAAAAAAACACAAACTTTTGAGAGTTCAAAAAATTCCCTTTACCAGAGACTGATTTGCAAACCAGTGGTTAATGACAAAGTGTTGAGCACTTAAAATTTTGTTAGAAAAAGAAAAACAGGCACCCTTATCTGACTCCAGCTGCATTCATAGGAAAACAGCCCTCCCCTCAGAACAAAATAATTTAATTTCTTTCCCCACTTCAGGTTATTATTTGAAGCAAATGAAAAGACAATGATTCTTCTCTCTTCTGGCTAAAGCTCAAAACAGCATGGTTAAAACACACATACAAAAACTACAGACTTATCAGAAATCACAAAACAGAAAGAGAAGGACTCACTGACCCATTTGGAAGACAAAGACGACAAAACGGAAAAGCTCTAAAAATCAGCTTGTGAGGCCTTTGAGAGATATTCTTCTGGCATTTCATCACAGCAGCCCCAGACCAGTTCACTTCCCTGGATACAGGGAGGGAGAACTAAATAGAGCTGTTTATTAAAGCTGTTGTGCTGGATTGCATTAGGAAGCACGAGCAGACCACCTGGACCTTTCAGATTGTGGCAGTGTTTAATTTGCAGGCTGCCCCTCTGCAGCAGCAAAGACTACTACATTTACCAAGCTCAATCACACATTATCTGGATTAGGAGTAAAAGAAGAAAAAATAAAAAATAATATTAATTTTAAAAAAGCCACAGACTGTAGTACAGGAATACAGTCAATATAGAAATAATGAATAGCATTAGAAATAGAAAGCAACTCCCCAGCAAACATAACACTTTCACTCCTCAGTTCTTCTACTTCAGCACATTTAAACAAAATAAAACAGCAAATTAATAAATTGATTGATTTGGCAAAGCTCACACTAAATTATAAACGGGGTTTATTAGAAGAAAACCTTGGTAATTTAGGTTTATCTGGCCAGATTATTGTGGTTCTTTTGCCTTTCTCACTTTCGGTACTACACTCGCTGGTAGCTGAAGATACAGATAGAAAGATGGTACTGTAAATATGAATTATGTGAATCATATGGTTAGACCCTTGTGAAAAAAAAAAAAATAAAAGGGGAGTTGAGAAATGGCTGACTCCATACCTGACCAATTACAGCTTGCATGGTCCCTGTGTCCTGCTGAGCTGAAAGATCGCAATCCATCATATGTAGTCTTTGAAAAGGAGAATGGGGGTTTCTGGCATGCATCTGTCAATCAACTTCTGCACTCACAACCATCACCAAAAGCCAGAGAAAAAAAGTCAAGCTGCTCCACCAAATAGGATGAAACAGTCATGTGACCTTCAGCACACTCACACACATACATACTTCCATGGAACGTATGAATTTTCTGCAGATATGAAATGACATTGACAAATACCCAATACCAAGTAAATAAAGTGAGACAAACAGCTACTCACCAAAGAGAAAACACTTGCTGTAATCTTCAGCCTAAAGATTTAATATACCTAAAAGGTATTTTAAGCCGAGGGTTTTCTTTTGAGCCTAAACTTTTCAGATAAGGTGATATGATTTTATATATGCAGACAGTGGTCAGAACTTTAACCCCTCGTGTTCTCTTGCAGCCTCTATTTTTATTCCCTCATTTATACTTCTACTTTATGGCTGTTTGAGTTCTTGATTTATTTTTTTTCTTTAAGTTTCTTTTGTGTCAAAGTGAAGTGGATTGTGTTGCCTTCTTCGGATGTGCAAAAATTATAAGAACTAGACAGAAGAAAATTGCTAACAGGAGAAAAAGGAGCAGGGGCTGAGAAACCTGTATCTGTAGTCACAAGCCAAAACATGTCTCACTGCTTTACTCCACCAGAAGTCAAATGTTTTCTTTACTGGAAATATATATCAAAGTATTAGTTTATGTGAGCTGTGATGAGCACTCAAAATATAAAATATTCAGACTATGTAAATCCTACTTACAGAATCCTTTGCATTTTGAAGGTTAGCAGAGTTTTGGTTCATTCACTGCTCCACTGAACTGACATAAAATGTAGTTACTTACGAGGGCAAACATTACCATTTTTTCTAATGGAAGCAGTTTGTTTTGTATATCTTCTCCTCTGAGTTAAGATTCGCAAGAATTTCCAGGACTGTTTTTACTTCTTGTCAAAATATATCAGCCACTTGCCTCCAAAAAACTGAGTGTCCTGAACAACACACTGCAGCATTGATTGCTGATACGTTATCGGCCAATGGTTTCTGAAGGGTGACATTAATGTAACCTGGTAGCACTTTAACCCTTTGAGGATCAATACAGTCCTCTGGAAATACAGTAGAATAACAGCCCATATACTTTTTGCTGTCTTACACCTTCATATAAATCTTAGTGAATCTTTCTCTCCTCCTAGAATTGCATTTCAGTTACCAGTGCAAACAACATGCTTTCCAAAGATTGTCAGAAGCAAAAATGCAGAATTAAAAGCAGTTTAGTCTCTAAGCTTAAACTTAACACACTCTTTCCAAATTTACACAAGTAAATTTCTGGCAATATTTTTAAGTTATTATCTCATTTTTAAAGATATTGAAAAAACTAATCTTGGCTGTTACAGTCAAAGAAATGTGAGAATATCAACATTATTCCAATTGTGAGCACAGCACTTGCCAGTCTAATATTTCCTACAATATAATTTTAAGAACCAACAACAAGGAGTGTTTGGAATGTGACCGAGTGCATATGTATGAGTATGTATGTGTGTGTGTGTGTATATATATATGTATGTACGCATACATATGTCCATATATATATATATGTGCATAAGACAAATGAAATGGGTTTTGAGGGAGTGAGACAGGCAGGGATCATCCAGTTTACTTTACATTCTTCGAGTTTTTATAATATAATTTTTTTAATTATTATTTTTAAGAAAAAATTAAGAAAGGAAATTTTGGTATGTATTTAAAAAATTAGAAACGAGAGGAATTGACATGCAGATGCATGGGGACCCAGGAGTGTTCCTAGGTCAATGAGATATTTTAGCATAACAAACTTTTCAGATCCAGCATTTTTAGAAAGACATACAGTATTAACAGTAAAATATTGCCTCTGGGATGGGGAAGGAGTACTTGAAATGGTGCTGCCAACATCTGCTTTGCATTTCATTTATAAACATAATTAAAATGCACCATTTGTGCCAAAATCTTATCTGCTTCTTACTCATGAAAGAAAATACACTGAGCTAATACCTTGGTCTGCTTTTTGGTCAGCTGAGAATTTCCTGTGGTCTCATCCCTTTGGAAAAACCGGGCAGTATTGTGAAGGCCACAATCAACATCCATATCATCACAAGCAATTCAAAATACAACTGGTAAGTGGGCGAGTGAGTAGAGGAGATTGCCTCAGCTGTCTCCAGGAAAACACACACACACAGAAGTCAAATACTGTATATGAAGCTGAAAGGAAAGTTAAGGATGTCTATTTTACAGTTTCTCTTCAGGAGGAGCCTTTTTGCAGTGAATATGCACAAATACCTATTAAATTCCCTTAACTCACTTAAGTAACTAAACCTGGCAGTTACCACTGCAGAGTTTTTATTAGCAAAGACACTGAAGTAGACATATGTTGCAGCACATAAATAAGCACAGCATTGTATACACAAGTCTGTTGCACCCTTATGCACCAACAAACCAACCATCATGGTCTGCACACTCAGGCAGAGTTGCAAGAGCTCCTTCCTCCCAAAGTGAGATATGTGCTGCCTCTCTTTGTGACATAATTAAACTATATTTCCTGGAAATGCCAATCTATGCCATAAAATGTAAAACCACATCTCTGCACCTAATGCCTCTACATAAGTCATGTCACCACTGTTAACCTGAACAGCTGTAAGAGCCTCCTCTGCTACCCCTGGAGCTGCCCTTACCTCTGAGGAGCTGGAGATCTTTACCCTCAACCACACCTACCTGTCCTATGTGTAAGGCTGCACAACTGGTCCCTGGGCACTGTTTCAGTTTTACTACTCATCCTTTGGGCCTTCCACAGGCCATCTCCTATGAGGTGTTGGTCCAGTTTTGCCTTTTTACTTACTGTAAGGAATTCTCTCCCTAACAAGTCCTCCCCTCCCCCTCCCAAACACACATTTCCTTTGCTGCTGGAAAGGTAATTTATCTCTCTTGTCAACAGTCAAAAAGGTGAGAGAGCAAGGTAACTCCTAATCTGCCACAAGCAGACTTGGGTAGAGAGCTGGGTGCAAAGGGGGAACTCCACTGGCCAGGTTCCCTTTAGCACTGGCAACTTGAGGAAAGCTATTGAAGGACAGAACGACAAATACTGCTTACAAACCAGCTGTTCTATGTCCTCAACGGAGACCTTCTGGTCTCCTTTGAAACTTTTTATCTGTGGCTCTCCCTCAGCACACCCAAGAGGAAACCGCTTATGGAGCCACAGCAATATACAGCAGCTATGCCCTCCTATATGCATGCCCCTTCAGCACCTGCCACAAAGGGACAAGCTTGCATTGTTGAACCTAAGATTATTGAGAGGGGGACACTGATCAAGGCTTACACATAGAGGAGGCTGCTTTATCACCCAATCTGTGACAGTGCAAATTCAAAGTGATACAAAGCCTGTGTTTTGAGCTGCACACCAGATCTGTGACAGCCAGGAAGAGTAGTACTTCCCAGTTACACTGAATACTTTTATCTGCAGTAGATTTTCCCTTTTTAGTTGAAAGAATAAAAAATTAAAGTGGTACTTCTGAATAGAATAATGTGCTGGAATTTGCCTCTCAGCTACACACCTGAGAACTTGTGAAAACAGTATTACTGTGTATAGTAATTTCTCTTATGTCCTCTAGGAGAATATATATTTTCTGGATGACAAAAACAATATTTAGAATTATACAGCAATACAAACCCCAATTACTTCATAGCTAAACTGTGTTGGAACATACATTCATTTTTTAAAGCTCATTATTTATAATTGCTTATGATTCCTTACTTCACAAACTAGAAGCTTTGTGATCAACAAAGACGAGGGGTTTACTAAAATACCTTTAGGCACTTGCTCACATGCCATAGCAGAGCTTGCAGCAGATTTAATGAATCGAGCAAGGGATGCTTCTTACCGCATCGGTACACTAGGGGGAGTCTTTTTCCTCTTTTCTGGAGTGATGGATGCAGGGCACTGTCAGAGCAAGCTGTTGTGCCTCACACTACAGGGCCTTTACTCACCAGTTAAACATGCAGGACTCAGTCTTGCACTCTTCAAAGACTAACGAGCCTAATTCTAAATGGTCAATGGCTCTTTCTCCCTCTCTCACTCTCTCTCTCCATTTCTGCCTAACAGACAGTATATTGCATTTTGCATCTTCATTTTCATGGATATGTGACTGCGTTTTCCATATGGGCAAATTTCTGCCAATTTGTGCTAATTCCAAAATAATTGTTTTGAGAGACAGTAATGGATTGCAGTCTCTGCCTGTGCAAGGCCATTCTGGTCAATCATTTTTACATTTTGAAGGAAATTTTCCTATTAAAAAAACCTCTGATGCTTCTAATTTCTCCTCCTCCAGATTTCATTAATATATGATTTCTGGGTTTCTCCCACTCTCCCCGAGCTCCACCTTTCAAAAACCAAGCTACTGGGACATATTCACTCACTTCAAAAATGGCACTTCCTTCCCTTTATAAGTGCTCGACTATATCATAGAAAGGTAATCCAGGAAAAGAAGATGCTTCTGTGCCTAAATTTCTAGAACAATTTCTAAGCATAATCTACATTATACTCATTCCTGTGCAGCCAGTGGGACAGCTCCCTTTCCGTCAGTGCTTATCCTTTACTGTCTAAAGAAAATGTCTGAAAAAGAACTTTCTTTCTCTTTGTTGTTTTAGAGAAAAGAAGCTTGCTGTAATGCTTTGTATCTTTGGGAAGCTGGAAATAAATTCTCCCCCTTTCCTTCAGATCTAACAAGCTGGTTTAATTGAAAACTTATTTTTGTGTCTCAGGGAGGACAATTGTTCAACAGGTCTTTCAGTTTCCTGATTAAACTAGAATTTATATAAGATGAAAATCTAGGAAATAGGACTGTGGTTCTTTCTACACAGTGAACTACATAGTGAAGAGACAGCACCTTCCTCTTCTACTCTTATGTAAAGTGATGGGAGGTGATTACAGCAATGATGTTATAACCTAGTTAATCAGAGGACAAGCTAATCTCACACTTCTCCCAGGTGAAACAGAATTGTGGAGGAAAAACATGTCAGGCAAGATGGACTAGCAAGAAAGAGTGATATTGAGTGGGTAAGGTTTAAGAATATACTTCCCAGATGCATTATTAACTATAGCATTTTAATAAAACCACATTCCTCACATCTCATAGTGTCTTCTGCAGTATCAGGCACAATAGGGATTTTAAGACATCTCCTTATTGGATATAGCATGGACAATAATGGAGATTTACATCAGGTGAAGAACAGACTATATTTGGGGGTATAACATCACTCAAGCAAGGCAAATAAGAACCCCGAATGGGCAAAAAGATGATTCTTACAGTGAATGGAATCTTCTTTTTCCAAAACTCTTACAGAATCTTTGGCAGGATTCAGAACATGTCAAGGACAGCAGAATCATCAAAAAATAAGGTATATTTTTCTGTTCATTGAATAATAGGCATTTATTAATGAGTCACAGTATTAACTGTGTAACTCTTCAAAGCAGTAATGCTTTTACCACACCAACAGGGAAAAGCAGATATTTTCACAGTGTGTGTGATGATGATTAACTTCTTATTCACTGGTATATTTGCTTTTATTTACTTGAGCTGTAAATTGCTTATCTTGCATAGCTCTTATTTCCACTTCAACACAACACAATGAAGTGACAGCATCATCAGAGACAAAACAAAAGAGTGGAGGTGGATGTGGCTAGTGAAAGCACACATTTCCCTACACACTACATTTCCCTTAGATCCCCAACTCTTAAGCAGATGCCTCTCTCCCATGAAAAAAAAAATAAAAAGCCCGAGTAAAATGATGTATCCAAATGCTTCTCTTGCTCCAAGCACAGTAGATGATATTTGAATATTTCATGTATAAGTAAAGGTACACTATGTACAGAGAGGTACTTCCCAGTGTTACATTAGGACATCTCTCAGTGAGAAATGTTTGATCTTCTGATAGTCAGTTCACATAATTCAGTTACAGATTTTATATCCCGCAGTGTATTGCACAGGAGAGAAAACATGATAGGTTTGAGCTACTAAAAGAGATGCCATGTACTAATTCTTCCTGAGTTTGTTTCATCTATCAGTAAACTATGTTATTTGCTTATGCATATAGGAAAGTCGGTAAGTGATGACATTTATTATAAATGCAGTTAATAGAAAAACCTACATTTAAGTTTAGCTAGTACTTTTTCCTTTAAGGTGTTTATAACTCTTTGCCAGACTTTAATGCTCAGACACCTGCTAAGGATCAGTCTGTGGTCTTCCGTTTGGCCATATATAAACCAGAAACTTTCATGGTGAGGCAGGATGGGTTCATGGAGGACAATCAACTGGTTGGTCAAAGAATACTTGGACACCCTCTGGCTTAGGAAGTGCCTGAGCTGCAAAATGTTGGAGAATGAAGTGCAAGAAGGTTGTCAGGGCAGCAAATGCCCACTGCTCTGTGAAGATGGGTGAGCAAGGAGGTGCTGGTGATGCCAGCACGAGCCACGCCCTCATGGCACCATCCCACAGGCTCTGGCCCAGATGGGCAGAGCCAGCAGCTGGTAACCTGCTCCATTAAGAGCCTCTGATAAATAAAGGGAATGAGCTGGGTCCAGCCAGGAAAACTAGTTGTGAATAGTGAGATACAGCTGGAAACAGGTCTGGAGACAGGGCTGTGTCATGGGTCCCAGGTCCATCTAAGAGACAGGGCAGCAGACAAGCTGTGACCTAGGTCTGAGTGGTCCCTCCAGGGTAGCAGCTCTCTACAGCTATCTATAAAGTTCTTTAACTGAACAGACATGCTATGGCAGTTTTCTGCACTCATTGCACCAGCTTTGCAAACTCATTTCCATGCATGTGTTAGGAGACTGTTTTTCATATTTTTGTTCTAAAATTAAAAAGAAAAATAAGTTCCTTTGTATCTGAATGACGTCATTGGTCATTTCATCGCACTGACCATCACAGGTGGTTTCAAGTGGGTGTATAAAAACCAAATTCTTCAGTTCTTCTTCCAGCTATTTTCCAGGTGTGTAGGGCCTCTAAAGGGAGGCAGTTGCCTTTTAGTGTCAGATGCCCACCTGGCCAGCCACCTCCTTACTCATGTCAGCATTACCAGCAACAACTTTCCTCTTCATTACATGACTGCAGAATTCACTTAAAAAGTCATCAGCAACCTTTATTCACACTCCTGCGGAGTAAAGCGTATCCCCACAGAAGGCAGTGGCATGAACTGCATTGCACTTACCCACCAGTGTTTGGTCTTCTGTAGCTTTTTCAGTGCCTTAGCTGGTTTGGCATTTTATCCCATGAAACTTCACAAATGGCAGCTCAGTTAATGCCAGACATGGATATTTTCTTTTCTAGGAGTTCTGGAAGAGACTGGACTGACACCACTAGTGCCATGTTCAAAGCCTGCTCACACACTCTGCCCATGGCTCAGATGCCCAGCAGAGGCTGGATTGGCTGATTGTGACTAGGAGGAGCTGGACTCCAGAAGGCTACTGATGGGTGGAAGCCCCCTTAACACATCTCTCGGGCTCTACCCTTCATGCTTTGCTGTCACCAAATGTAGGAAACAGGGAAGTTCATGGCCACATCTTTTGAATTTAGATTGCAGAAAACCATCATCCAAGAAATGTAGGTTTTCTTATCCACATCACATTCTGGATTTCATGGCACCCATGAGGCAGAAGAAGCTCTATCTCATAGTACAGTTCTACAGTCCCCATCTTCCCTACCACCTGAGACTCTGACAGAAGAGACATTCCCTACGCACTCCTTGCATGAACAACTGCAGGGTAAAAACAGGTACCACCATGTCAGGTGGAGTGACACAAGATTCTGCAGCAGTTTGGAGACATTGGCATAGTCAAATGTTCCTGGAGACATGAGTAGATCACAGGGTGACTATGAGCTGTGAATGAGATTGAGGCAAAATCATTTCTGTGTGTCAGGCAAGAAAGGCAAGCATTGTGCAAAGCCCTGGTGAGAACTCACATATACTGCTATGGACATTTCTCATTTCTTGGGTTTGAAAAACATGAATTCTATCTGGAATGAATGCAGACAAAAACTAAGCAGTTGATTTATGGGCATGGATGGCCTACAGAAGAAAAATGATGACTGGAAGGAGCAATACAAAGGCTGATAGGACTGCAATCACTTTCAAGAAAGGGATCAAGGATGAAGACCAAAAGAGGAAAAGAGCTATAGAGGTGCAAGGAAAAATACAGTAAAGAACACAAAAATATTTGGGACTTCTTTTGAAGAAGACAACCTTACCATACATAGTGCAGTAGCAAATGTCCCTTCTTGCATTGGTGAGGAATGGTGACAAAATCATGCATGTCCATTACATCTCTGCAAAGTTCATGCAGACAGAATGAAAACCCTCTCTTTCATTTCTGGCAAAATCACAACCAAAAGAATGTCTTTGGTATAAATGCCCTTATTTACATAGTTGGAAGGTACACACCAATTTTGGCAACACAGTCCAAAATTACAATAATAGTACCTCTCAATTTTTCAGTATTCCAATTACTAAATCTTAAAGAACGAGGAGACTTGACAGGGTTTTAGGTAAGAACTAACATCTTCCCACAAACAGAGGTAGGCAAATATCTCTCAGAAAGGTTAAACTGAGAAATGAGCTCTGAAAGCTTTACTTCATGGCTGAAGAGTGCTTTGTATCGCATATAACCATGGCCAATGGGTGTGTTTAACAGAGGAGCAAGCTGCACAGCTTGGTTTCAGTGGGACAAGGGGACATGACTACAATAGCAACAATGAGCTATTTTCCCAGTTTGCCTGACAGTGCTTTGGGCACAGATATAAATGTTCAAGATCTGAAAATGACCTACCTTTCCACTACACCAGTGTTACCTCCTCTCAATTGTTTTTCAAAGTCTCTATTATTTCCCTGGTGGCCTGTCCACCCCAACCTATGGCTCTGGTTACACTTTGGTTTTCCCCCAGGTGGCAGCTGCAAAAATCACCCCAGTTATGCCCCAGAAAGAGGGTTTGTATCCATTCAGATCAAGTCCCTGGTTCTCCTCATTGCAGGACTTCATAGACATTAGCTCTGGCACAGGGAGAGGATGGCTAATAGGGGTGGTATCTGGGCTGCAGGGTTGGTTTCTGAGAGAGGAGTAACAGCACAAGGTTGGTCCTTGGGAGCTGAGTGGCAGAGAACATGTCAGGAATACCCAGCAACCATGCTCAGTGCATGGCTAACAAGGGCAGGAACAGAGTCCTGGATGCAAAGGCTGCCTCAGGGCCAGCACTCCAAAGGCCTTCCTCCAAAGAGGAGGTTGTAGAAAAAAGGGTCTTTCTCCCAGGCAACAAGTGACAGGATGAGAGCAAATATCTTCAAGTTGCACCAGGGCAGGTTTAGATTAGATCTTAGGAAACTTTTTTTCAATGAAAGGGTTTTAAAGCATTGAAACAGACTGCCCAGGGAAGTGGTGAAATCATCATCCCTGGAAGTGTTAAAAAACATGGATATGACACTTGAGGACGTGGGTTAATGGTGAACATGGTGGTAGTGCTGGGTTGATGGCTAGACTTCATGATCTTAAAGGTCTTTTCCAACCTTAACGGTTCTATAATCCTATGGTTCTGTGAAGGACGCTGGACAGAGGTGTGATGGGCTGGGCTGCGGTGGGTGGGGCTGTGCATGGGGGAGCAGCACCTCCTGTGTCCCACTGACAGAGCTGGCCCAGGGTCAGCCTGAAGACATCCAAGAGAAAGTCCTTAAAGAGCCAGTGTAATTACTTGGTGCTTCTTGTCCTTCGTAGCACTGAGCAGAGCCCCTTGTCAGGGCTCCTCTGGGCCCTTGCAGCTTGGTTCTTCTTGCCTGCTACCCTCACACCTCCAAGGCACCACTCATCCCCTATCTCTCTCTGGCCTCTTGCCCATTGTAAGCTTGGAGTGGGAGCAAGCTCTCTTCTTCCCTTGGCTCCATTTCCCTGGGGTTCTTGCTTGTGCAAAACAGCCTGTGCTTGGAAGGTCTTCAGGCTTGCTGCCCCATCCGGAGTTGCCACTTTTCAGCTCTCCCTGCCTGCAACACAAGCACAGGGCCAGCACAAGAGTGCTTTTTATACACCCCTGGCCAAGATGTCCTTGAACGTGTCTTTGGAGCTAAAAAGCCCCTGACATTTCAGGAAATTATTGGTCTCATTGTTACTTGACTCATGATGAGCACAGGAAATAGAACAGTTACACCCAGAGTTCTGCATGACCAGCTATGACCCATATCTGAGGGCTCCATCCTGCAGAGCAGCTCTTTGCAGGTCAGGTCCCAGGTCCATCCAGGAGACAGGGGCAGAGCATGGCTTTGGCAGGCACTGAAGGCCCCATGCTGAGCTGGAACACATCCCCTGGGCAGGAGCCTGTGGGGATGAGAGTCCCAGGGGAGGCCGGTCGCAGCCACTGAGGCCTGTGAGCACCCCCAGGGCCCTGACAGAGGCAGACTTGCACGGCTCATGTGCTCTCCTTTAGATATCTATGGTTGGGCACTTTGGAGACAGAGTATTGAGCCGGATGGTGTACTGTTACAATCAGATTCTTTTTGTTTAGAATGTTTTTCCAAGGGAAATAGCTCAGGCAATTCTAAAAGTAAGTAGAAGGAGAGAAAAAAGGAACCATGGGAAAATGAGCAGATCATCTAGCTCAACTCCAACATTTTTTGCAACCATTTAGATGAGAAGCACATCCTGCACCAGATTGAGGGCTTGATCTTTGAGCCTCACTAATATCAGAGATAGGGGCTTTGTCATCCTGTGGAAACCCAGCAAAACAAAAGACTCACAGAAACTGTGCATCACCCTTGCTTTTGGCAAATTTGTGCAGATGGTTCCATTATCTCAGGACAATCCACAGCTCTCACACCCTTTCAGAAGGTTCGTGCCTTCTTACCACAAGGTGATAGAGCCAATGCCTAGGCTGGAAGATGGTTATGGGTATTCAATGCCTTCTGCCAGTGCAGGGCTGGGAAGAAAAGTCAACAGAAATTTCCTTAGCGTGTACTGGTAGGGAAAGGAGCAGGTAAGAAGGATCAAATAGATTAGATTAGAGTAGAGTAGAGCAAAGTAGAGTAGAATAGTTCAGCTGGAAGAGACCTACAACCATCATCTAGTCCCACTGCCTGACCACTTCAGGGCTGACCAAAAGTTAAAGCATGGTTTTAAGGGCACTGTCCAAATGCCGCTTCAACACTGACAGGCATGGTAGTGGAGCATTGGCCACCTCTCTATGAGGTCTGTTCCGGGCTTTGACCACCCTCTGGGTAAAGAAACATTTCCTCGTTTCAAGCCTGAACTTTGCCTGATGGACAAAGCTTTCATAGAATCATAGAATCAACTGGGTTGAAAAAGACCTCTGAGATCATCAAGTCCAAACCCTGATCCAACAGTGCCGTAGTTACTAGACCATGGCACTAAGTGCCATATCCAGTCTCATCTTAAAAACCTCCAGGGACAGAGAATCCACCAACTTCCTGGGCAGCCCATTCCAATGTCTTCATTACTCTCTCTGTAAAAAATTTTTTCCTAATATTCAACCTAAACCTCCCCTGGCACAGCTTAAGACTGT
>VZRE01007708.1:14276-56875 GCA_013396775.1 Cephalopterus ornatus | reverse complement strand
CATGTGTCCTGGCACTGGGTACCAGGGAGAAGAGCTCAGCAGCTCTCCCGTTCCCCTCCTCAGGAAGCTGTAGGGAGCAGTGAGGTTGCCCCTCAACCTCCTCCTCTCCAAACAAGACAAACTCGGTACCCTCAGCCTCTCCTCAGAGCACATTCCTGCCAGCCCCTTCCCCAGCTTTGGTGCCCTTCTCAGGACATGTTCAAGTACCTTCACAACTTTATAAATGATGGGGCCCAGAACTGCACACAGTACTCAAGGTGGGACTGCACCAGCAGTAAGTACAGTGGGATAACCACCTCTCTTGGTCGCCGGTGATGCTGTGTTTGATGCACCCCAGGATGTAGTTTGCCCCCTTGGCTGCCAGGGCACACACTGCTGTCTCCTGTTGAGTCACCCACCAACTATCACCCCTTTCTGCAGGGCTGCTCTCCAACCACTTCTTTCAGAGTTTAGACTCATGTCTGGCTGTCCTGGGTTACACAAAAATTCTGGTATCCACCTTGTCTCTTCTCTTTTCCCCAAATATGCTTGCTAACTTGGACCGTGATTGGAACTTGAGAGAAGTGTGGTACTATTATCCTAGGAGAGGAATGTATCCACAAGTGTGAGAGACTGTAATGCTGATGACTCAGACAACCAAGGTGGCAAGCTGACCGTATGCAAAGTAACCACCCAAGTGCTGAGGGTGTGCACACTCACCACCTCAGGCTACAAGGGGGATGTTGAACAAGATAAGGAGAGAGGCAAAATCCTGCTAGGCAGAGTAGTGTTTCTTTGTCCTTACAGTAATGACTCAGCTATGATAAATCCCCTGGGGGAAGCACCAGGACAATTCACACTCACTTGGCCTGAAGATATTCATCTCTGCTGATAGCCATAATGGATCCACTTGTGCTGACATAACAGGCAGCTGTAACATCTTAGGAGGTGTCAGAGACTCCTTGGATCCAGAGAAGAACTTCCCACTCCAGGGGAGGTATCAGGGTTGTTCCCAACTAGACTAAGCCCAATAAAAGACCACACTTGGACTTCACTCAACATTGGGTTTTCTTCCCTCACCTCATGGACATTTGCTTACATCCAGGGCTTCCACCACCACCTCGACGGATCCGGTCTGTGACCACCACTTTGACAGGATTACAACCACCACTTCGACCAACAAACATCAAAATTGCAAAATCAAGTCTCATCACTGGGTGTCTTGCAGGTCCTTCCAGTCACCTGGGGATTTGCAGCCCTGCTCTGACTGCCTGTACCAGCACCGCAGCTTCATTCCAATGCTGACTCCCCAGTTGTTCCTGACAGGTTTTCCAAGCATGGTGGAGGCAAATCACTCCGATGGGTGGCCATCTTGTCTCTGTGCTGTGGCCACATGTGTTTTTTTTCCAGTTGGAGGCCAGCCACCATTTCAATTTGGTCCAGTGGGCAGGGCTGGGGAAGTTTCTCCTCATCAGTTGATTTAACTCAGTTTTATCAATATTCTTTTTGCCATTTCTTCTTAGTAAAGAGTTATTTTTTCCCTTATATTCAAACATATTTGGTCTCTCTCTTTATTGGAGAAATCAGGGGTATGGAATCCGAGGGAGGAGACTTCTGTCTGAGGTCTGTGCCCCTCCAAATTGTCTCAAACCAAGACACTGACATTACTTCATCCCAGGTGGAGAACCTGGCATTGGTTATTGTTCATTTTCATGCCATTGGTGATTGTCCAATGCTCCAGTGTATCCTCCGCAAGGCTTCTTGCCCCTAGGAGAGTCAGTAGCACCTCCCAGTTCAGTATCATCACCAAACTTACTAACCATGCTTTCAACTGCATCCTCCAGATCATTGATAAAAAGATTGAAGAGAACTGCCCCTAGAATTGAGCCCTGAGGAACACCACTGGTAACTGGTCACCTGACACTGCAACTCTTCTGAGTCCTGCCCTTCAGCCAGTTCTTCACCCTGTGCACTGTGTACCAGCTCATCCTACAGCTGGACAACTCGTCCAGATGGATACTGTGGGACAGTATCAAAAATCTTAATAAAATCCAGAAAACTACACCCACCACCTTCCCTTCATCCACCATACAGGTGACCTTATTGCCAAAGAATAATAAATCATTTAAACAGGACTTATCTTTTGAGAATCCATGTTGACTGTGCCTGATGACTTCACTGTTCTTTAAATGCCTTTTATGAGCAGACAATATGATCTTCTCTAAAATATTTTATAACAGGTCTGTAGTTTTTGGGTCTTCCTCCAAGCTCTTCTTGTAAACTAGAATAGTGTTGGCTAGCTACCAGTCAGTGAGGA
Organism: Cephalopterus ornatus; assembly: GCA_013396775.1. Classification (NCBI taxonomy): domain Eukaryota; kingdom Metazoa; phylum Chordata; class Aves; order Passeriformes; family Cotingidae; genus Cephalopterus; species Cephalopterus ornatus. The sequence goes on along the minus strand of VZRE01007708.1, from coordinate 54,579 downwards.
CCTCCCCAGACTCCCAAGACCCTTTGTAAATGATTGAGAGGGGTCCTCCTGTGACATCTGCTAGCTCCTTCACTATTCTGGGATGAATCCCATCAAGCCCAGTGGACTTGACATTAGGAAACATTTCTTTACCAAGAGAGTGGTCAAACCCTGGAAACAGTCTTGCTGGAGAGATCTCCCCATGCCAGTCAGTGCTGAAGAGGCATTTGGACAACGCCCTTAATTCCATGCTTTAATTTTTGGTCATCCCTGAATGGAGCAGGCAGCTGGACTAGATAGTCATAGATCCATTCCAGCTGAACTAGTCTAGTCTAGTATAAGCATTCAGCTGATACATATGTCCCCTTATGAATTTCACTGTCCAGAAATGGAAAATCACTAATCCTGCAGGTGGAACTCAGAAGAGCAGACAACCCAAGTGATATAAGAGATGGTTAATAAAAAAATACGAGCTAGAGAGAGGATGAAAAGTGGGAACAATGTGATAGCAACTGCAGAGAAGCTGCAGAGACAGGTGCCAATTCTGGGAAAAACACATGGGAGGAGACTTGGGGGAGAGTAGAGCAATAAAACTGTGTTTCTGCTGTAGAGATCTCCCATGGAGGCCTGACCCTGAACTGTCACAAATCTGAGAAGTGAGAGATGAGTGAATGACAGGGGTCCTATGGAGGAGGGCTGTTAGGAGTCTTTGTCCCAAGGAAGCTATTCCCAGTTTCAAAATTCCAAAATGGTTATCTAAAAAGACAACTATTTTTAATTGATTATGACATGCTCAAAGCACACTTAATAGGATGTGAATCATCAGGACAGCTGCTTTGGTGACACAAAACGCAGAGAAACCATTTTGATCCTATTTCACAGAATGTGTTCTCTGACACTTACATGGCAGGATCACAGCTACCCAGGCTGCTTTCTTGGGATATCTTTGGGGTTTAATTACCCTGTCAATTAGAGTTAGAGGTATTAATGTGGCAGTGAAATGATAAAGATTGCTCAAGGTTTCTGCTCTCTACTTGTTTATATTCATCAGTCTTGAAAGAAGAGGACTTTACACATTGTCTTGACATGGTTGCTAATAAGCCTATAATGAGAGATTCACCACATCAAATAAATTAGGTGCCAGTAGCCATGAAGTGAACAAGCTGAGATAACGGCACAATGCAGTCCAGTAATAAAGAGGTGGAGAGTGTAGTCTCCTGGCTAGGGCAGAACACTGTTATTTTTCGAAGATGGATGGATTTAGACAGTGAACAGGTAAAAGCATTTAAGAAGAGGGGAGTGATGACAAAACCCAGCCACGCCTGAAGAAAATGGAGCAGGATGAAAGTGCATTGTATCAACATATGCTCTATGAAGCTATAGAATGCATTTTAAACTGAATATTGAGTAAATGGAAGTAATTTTCAACAGAATCCTGAACTAGGGTAAATCAAAAAAGCATTCTTAAAGCATATGAAGCTATGTTGACTTACTTCTCCTGAGACTACAAAGAAACAGACTAAGTCCCATATTCATGTGCAAAGCATTTTGGATCAACATTTTTAGTTTCAAATGATCTGGATTAAGTTGGACAGAGTGTAAAAATGAGAACTATTATTAATATTGTATGCCACAGGCTATATCAGCATATCAAATGTACATGGTTTTGTGCAGACCAGTCCTTGCTTAGTGCTTTCAGCATCTTTAGTGGAGCAAATGCCTATGGTGTCCCTGGATGCTTAAACTGCACTAGTTTTCAAGGTAAAGTAAAGCATGCATAAAATCCATACATTTCTAGATTATTTATTTGTGTGAGTGTTAGAAGCCATATCATGCTGTGATTTTAATGAGTTCTATCTTCACATGTTCTTACTCCTGGAAGACTTTTCTGGCCTTGCTTTGTAAACTTATTCCCTTAAGCTGCTTTATACAAAAAATAGAACTATTTCTGAGAAATGGGGTTCTAAGATCTCCATAGATGTATTTGTGTGGAGACAAAAAAAGTATAAACAGTTGATACTGCTAGCCACATCAATAACAAAATTGAAAGAATCCTAAAATTCAGAGTAGTTCTCATTTTTATTTTGCTTTCAGTTAATAGACTATGATTTTTCAGATTGGGCAAAAAATACACTACTCTTACTTTCAATCAGTTTCTTGTGCCAATTTTAATGCACAGTGCTTCAGTACTTGACATGAAAACACTGAAAGGAGAATGAAAAGAATTCACATCATAGAATTACCATTACATATAATTATTAGGTTTTATAAGAATGTAAGATATACGTGATATAAAAATATCACACATTCATTCTCTTTCCAAACATTTAGAACCTAAACTACCTCTCAGTAGTCCCTTCAAGAACTACAATTTTTCTAATGGCCCTTGATATCAGTACAAATTTCCTCACAGATCAAGGGTAGCAGATCACTTTAAGAGCATAGATTCTCTGAACTAGCATTATGACCCCTCTGTGTTTATTTCAGGAAGACCTTTCTGATTGTTAGAGATGCCATGGTAAAAACATTATAAAACTTTAAAGACTAGATTTTACACCCTTGCAGTTAAAATTTTACAAAATTATTTATAGAAATTCCTTGCAGATGTTTCTTGGATGTCTTTTCCCCATTCTCTTTCCACTCCTCACATTAAAAATATCTAGCATAACAGCTTCCCTAGTTCTGGTTGAGTTCTTTGGAGAGCTGAAAAGAGAGGCCACAAGCTTCAGCCTTCAGGAATCTCTGTAGATGGATTAAAGAGCTCTGCTCTCAGGCTTCACAGAGCCATCTCCTGTGCCACACTTCTGCATAGTGAGGCTGCCATCTCACTCATTTGCAGGGCTGTTCCCTTAGCAGTACCACATGCTAAGAAGTCAGACCCTGCACATCACCAGCACCTTCCCTCCCTCAGCTCCTCCCTCTTCAGCTCATACGGCCCAAGCACCACGAAGCCTGATTGAGTAAAAAAAGAAAGGAGGGATTTACCTTGGTATCTTTCTGCTTCCTGCAGTGGATCATAGCAAATGATGGTAAGTGTGTTTAGAATAACATCTGGAAAAATCCAGTCCCATCATTAAAAGCATTGTACACTGCTCTTTTATTGATCTGCTTGGAAATTCTTATTCTCTGTTTCATGCATTGTAGAAGAAGTGAAAAGAATCTAGAAATTCAGAATCCATTAGGGTTCATCACTACCAGCCTCTGATCATCAGTGTGTTAGCCTTTGGGCTACTGCATTGCTCTGCATCTAGCTGCATCAAACCATCAGTGATCAGTGTCATTAGCCTGTTTCACAATAATCAATAAGAAAACATAGACCCACTAAATTTTCTGATGGGTAACAGGTTGATGGGAGCTGGGAGATTGTGATGGGAGACCCCTGTTTTCCTTCACAGTCTCCTGCCTCCAGCCAAGCTCACCTTGTCAGAGGATAAGAACTTTTCTGTTTGAGACAGCACTTCATGAAGGTGATGCATGATGGGGTGACATTAAAGGCCACATCCGTTTAAGGGTACAGATCCTTTTACCCAGTACAGTCAGTCTTTCAGGTACCTTCCCAAGGTATTCCACTTCGTGAAGGAAACTGTCTCTCTTTACCTTTATTTATGTGGGATATATGATCTCTCTACTTCTTAAAACTACTTTTTTTCTGGAACTCACAAATCTTCTTTGCTATCACATACATAGCAATTCTGCTGTTCTCCAAGTTGGGGTCTTTTTTTAACACATCGGAGAAAATGGGGGTAGCAGCAAGAAGAAAAGGGTCATGGTCCTCTCCTTTCATCTCGCTAAAATGGAAAAACCTTTCTGTGAGGATCATCCCTGCTATTGAGAGGGGACAGAGAGAGCATAGTCCACAACTCTGGTGGTCAGCACAGAAAGAGGCCTGGATGTCAAAGCAAGTGTACAGCATGTCTGTTTGATCTAGCCTATATTTTGAATCTAGATACTTCCCTGGCATTGGAATATCACTCTTGGGTAATCTTCTGTCTATTCCCAAAGCCTCACCCACCCACTTGCATGTGCTATTATTTCTGTTTTGCCCCAATCCAATAAGCACATGTTATCGAGACATCAAAGAAAACAATAGCAACTGAATAATGTTAGCATTCGATGCTACAGAAATGAAATTGAATATCTGAAACAGAATAAAGTCACAAGATAAATGTCTTCAGAGTCAGAAAAAAAAGAATTCTATGGCTTTAACCTGTTTATATGAAAGTATTTTCTCTAGTGGGATAATCAAGGTTTCAAAGATCTTGTCCTATATAATATCAAATCCTATTACTATTCAGTAAGGGAAAAGCTATTCCCTTAAAATCACGGTGTTTTTTAAGGGTTTCCAGCAGAAAAAAGCTTGTGTTGTGTGCACAAGCACACACAGAAGGTATCTCAAAGGGAAATGTTAGCCTCAAATTAATTTCTGTCAGATTTGATCGAAAAACTCACACATATCTGTCCATTGGAGGTTTGTGACCTGACTCTGCCTGACTGGGATTTGGTAATCAAATAGAGACTCCTACAATAACATGTATCAGTTTTGCTGTAGTCAAGAACTATAGCTGTAAAATGTGCATCATAGCAGCAAAATTAGAACAAGGAGAATTTTTGTGTGCAGCTTCATTTGCTCATTAACTAAAAACGTTAATGATGCCCATAATTAGAAAAAAAACCCAAAATATAAATAAAAATAATTTTTAAATGTTATGCTAATATTATTGCACCATGCATGAACTGGATTGTACACTTGAATGGATTTTTCCTTAATTTCTTGTGTGCTTTTAGTCAACGGCCACTATTGCAGCTACTCTAAAAATAGTCAAGACCTCGAACCTTTCTCATGAAAAACTGTGCATTAATCCTTCCCTCAAGTTCTCAAAGAACTGCTCAACTTTTTCTTACTTTCTCCGAAATTCTTACTTTCTGAACTTTAACATCTAAAAAAGAAATGATAAAAAAATGAGACAAATCCCTTGACAAAAGGTTCCCTTTTTCAACCACATCTTCTAAAAATGCGGTACCTAAATGTAAAGGCAGCAGTTACAGAGATGTAACTGCATTGCCACATAATTGACATTACACTGGATCCAGCCAGACCCCTGATTGTGGTGGAAGCCTCATGTAGAACTGCAGAAGCATAGTACTTAGTACGTAGACACAATAAACCTATGTCTGCTGTCAGTCATTGAAAACAAGTCATTGAAATTTTAACATCATTTTTATCAGGACTGTACACCATTTTGAACTTTGGCCTCATTATATCACTTATTTCATTATGAGACTCAACTTCTGAAACAGAACTTCAGATCCAGATCGCTCATTATTTAAACAGTGGAAAAAAGGAAAGACATTCACCCAAATTAAACTGAGACAGCTGTGAGAATTTGTTGGATCTACCTCCAGAAATTTTATTTAGTTTATAACATATCTCATCTAAACTTTCTTTAGAAGATCTTTAAATGAAGGAATTTTGGAAGGCAAGTGGGGAATAGGAAACTGAGGGGAGGGAGAAGAAAAAATTAAATAGAAACTTTTGGCAGAATGGTATGTAAAAAACAGGAAGGCAAAGAAATAGTAGATGGACAACCGAACAGTTGAAGGAATGGAATTGGACAGGAAGAAAAGGGGCAACAGCAGTCATTGGCAATATAATATGAAAGATTGGAGGCTGAGAGAGAATGTCCAAGTTTCAGAGCTAATAGATGATTATCTCAAGAAGATTAGTTGGTTTCTTTCTGAGCTTCTGTGTAGAGAGTAATGAGTCTACTAGGTCTTACATCTGTGTAGGTCCAGTTTGGACAAGAGGAGCAGCAAGAAACAAAAACACCTGACTCTTGGAAACTCAATGGTAGATATTTGGGACAGAAATTGAGCTAATTTCCCTTATATTATTTCCTCCAAATAATATTCCAACCTTTTGAGGTCTGATGAGGGGAAAACAGAGTTGTTTACACTTAAGTGACTCTGACTAGTATAACAGTAACATCATCTCCCTGATACCTCTGCCTCCATAATTTAGATCTCCATAAAAATGGCATGTTAAAACCCAGCAGAATGAACTGTTATTTTCTCTATTTTTTATGTGATTTTTTAAAGTCTAAGAAAAGAGGGGAATGGAAGAAAGAACACCATCAGAAGTTCACTTGTACACTGAATGAAAACAGAAAAAAATTGCAAGAACCGTGGCACCAGCACTACAGCCGGACATTCAGGTCTTTAACTGCTTGGGGCTTGCTGAAAATTTTCAGTTTCTTCCCTATTGCCTCAGTTGCTATGTATTCTTTCAGGCATTTTGATTTCTGTAACATTTTCCATTGTACATTCCTCTTTTATCTTCTTTATCTACCAGCCAGATAACAGTGTATTTTTAACAGGCATCTCCATTAGGGTATTGACTAAGTGGCTCCCAAGTCCTCTGTCGCAAGTCACTGAGACGAGAAGTTATTGATGTTTTCTACTGCCTTGGTAGCTGACTCTATTTCCAACTACTTTTGGAGGATCAGGAAAAGAGGGAGTATAAAAATAACAGAATAGGGTCACTTCAGAATCTATCTGCAAGAAATTGCAGCCACTTTCCAGTCCCAAAAAAATACTGTGGTGCACAAATACAGTTTACTTGCTGGCATAACTTTACAACTGATCACATTCTTTACAAGGGATTGAAGTTGCAATGCCTGTGCCTTTGGGATGATTGATTTCTGAGGAATTATGCTGGATACAACTGAGTACCAATAAACATTAATGCTTTCATGAAATAAGGGACTCTTAAGGACCAGATTCCAGAAGTATGGAGTTAGGCCTGTCAAAACTAAGGAGGCAAGACCAAAAACATGTAATGATGACAACTTGAACAAAGAGTAGTGGGTCACTGTTCAGACGAGTTCAAAAGCAAGTGGTATGATCAAGTAACTAGTACAAACACCAAGTGCTAATTTAAAAAAGAGCATGTACTTGAAATATAGAAGTTGCTACCACAGGATTTTATAGAAGCCAAAGATATAAGATAAGGGGTATAGAACACAGTTGATGTGGTTGCAAAGCCTAAACAAGTTCTTCATTGTAGGCAGTTAGGGGGATCATTTTACATTTACCTTTTTTTATTTTACTTTGCTAAAAAAACAGGAGCAACCACTGCTGAAAACACCTCTAATGCAAAGTATATTCTTCAGGAAAGCTGAATGGCCCACAGACAAATGTAATTGTGAAGTCTTGCAATCATTGCTTTCCCTTCAAACTTCCAGTTCCCAGTATTCTTTATTGCATGGGAAATCTCAGATTTAATCTAAAAACTTAAACTTCTAATACTGGTATGTGAAGACAAAACTTGAAAATACGACCTTACTCTTCTATATGGCCTGAAAAAAATAAGAGAAAATAATTATATGTACATTTCATTTCTTTAAGCCAGTCTTATAGTCCCAGCTCATGATTTCAGAACACTTTCTGGACTTGCAGTTTTGTTTGTGCTTCACACTTACCGGTACAGTAAATATATTGTGTTAGGCAGAATATCATCAGAAAAAAATATAAAACAAATTTCTAACAACTGATTATATAAAACATTGCATCACATCTTTCAGATCTTCAAGTAAGTGCTGTCAAATTCACTGAGTGCTTGCAACTTCTATGAAAGTCTGCTCTAGGATCCGTTCATGAAGAGTCTTATGTATAACCATCCTCACTATTACTGTGTCCCTTGAACACGAACAATCTTATAACAGGCCAAGAAATGCATAGATATTCAGGGTTTGAACAGCAGCACAGAACTTTTCATTTAGAACTTGTAATGGTCTGGTGGACTCACAGGCTGGCCGAGGGGCAGGGAAAGGAACTCAGTCCTTGTTTCCGTAACAGGTTCTGTAACCTGTGTTGACAGTACTGCTAATGTTAGTCATCTGAAAGACGGGCTGCTAATAACCGATTTTCAAACACTTTAGCTTTCTAAGTCTCCTGAAGTAGAAACGAACTTCTCTGGTTCAGAAAATGCCAAAGGAGGTGACCTGTGCCTTTTTTTGTTTGTGTAATTTATTGCTTTGGAAGACACAGAAGACAGCATTGGCATCACTTAAGCAACAAGCTGTGGCCCGCCTTCTAACTATTTAACAGGTCATTTAAAATAAAATATCCCAACATTTGATATTGTAGTAAATAAAGAAGGAGACTGCACAGATGATCTTGTCTAATGTTTCTGTTTCAGTATTGTCAGCAGTGAAGGGTTAAAGGAAATCGCAGCTATGCAGTCCGGTTACTGCCCAAGAAACCTGAACTGAAAGGTGGGATTTGTGATCATAGTCAGTGTTGAATCAGTTGAAAGTCTAATCATGCCAGTTGCTTGTCAAAGATTTTGCTAATACAGAACAAGGACAGTAAAATAATACGTTTTTTGAATTTATATTGCTGCCTTGTCTGCAGTATTTAAGCATTAGAAAAAAGTCAGATACAGTAACAATTCAAAACCCAGAAGCAGTAAGGAAAGTAAAATCACAAAAGCCTTAGAGTAAAAACATCAGAACTTTTGTTTTTTAATTCTTACCAGCATTAGTGAAATACATTGATTTTCAATTGCAAGATTTTAACTTTACCGAGTGTAAAATCTATTTTAATGCATTTGTTTGTTGTACATTTTTTTAGGTTGAAGTGATTATTTTTCTCAATCTACAAGTGATAAGTTTCTATGCTTATGAGATAAAGTAATTATTTTTATCAATTAAAGAGGTAAATGGCAGAAGAAAAATTCAAATAACCTCTTTCTACAGGCTGTCTCACATAATTGCTTCTTATCTCTGTAGCAGCTTAACAGCAAGATTCAGATTTATTTTAGTTTTTTACATATTCTAGAGTCTGGTTAGAAGTTGCAGAAAACACCGCTATCAGCACTGCTCCAGTTCTGCATTTAGTATTGAGCATTCCAAAGGGAAAAAAGGATCATAGAATGGATGTCTGAAGTCAAATTGCAAATGGTTAAAAAAGTTTTCTATTGCCACTTCAGTAAATTAATCACGATCTTTTCTGTCCTGTGAACACTGTATGCATGTTTTAATTACAAAAGTGTCTTAGTTTTAGTGACTACCAAGATTGCTTCCATAACATAATAGTGCATTTCATTTAATCACCTTTCATTTAAGAATCAGAATTTTTGCTTTTCTGTTTCTGCTCCTGTGCTTGTTTAGCACGTACAAACTACGGTGTCATAATTGACGTTCCTGCAATAAAGCTATGTTTACAGATACAGAAGCTTAAGACCTTCCCTTATTTCAAACATGACCTTAAATTCTCAGAGCAATGCAAGTCCAGAGATTGTAGAATCAGAGAACCATTTAGGTTGGAAAAGACCTTCAAGATCATCGAGTCCAACTCTTAACTTGTCACTGACAAGTTCACCACAAAGGCATGTCTCTTAAGTGCCCAAGTGCCATGTTTGTTAAATATCTCCAGGAATGGTGAGCAACCTGTTCCAATGCTTAAATCTTGTACCTGGCATCAGGCTACTGAAGCTAATATTTCAGCATTTTTTCATGGATTTTGAGTATATCACCATGTAGACAGATATAGCCTAGAGCTGAAGTCAGTAGAAGTTCAACATCCCATAGTGGTTCAGATCAATGGGCCCAGCTAGCCCCCCAGCTCACCAGTGTAATCTTTTCACTCGTATGTGGACTTCTTACTCCTATGTTTCATGAAGCTTGCTGAGAAATTATCAGGCAAAGAATATAGATCTCCTGCTCTTTTGAAAAGAAGAGAAAGCATTTCTCTGGCTTACAGTATTTCCCCACAGTCCTTCTGCTTCCTGAGCAGTGTGGTAAGCGCTTGTGTTCCAGCAAAGCATACTTTATTCAACATATAATGCCATCATCTCACCTGCTGACAAAAGCAGAAGAGCTAGCTTGATGTAGGGCATAACAGATGGAGCACAGACTGCTGCCTACAGTTGCCAGGGCTGTGCTCTGGTTTTGTTGTGACTGAACAGCAAAACAGAGTCCTCAGTTTAAAAATCTATCTATAAATTGCTGAGATCTATGGGTAGATTTCTGTAGAAATGCCTCTGCATTAATAATGGCGTTGTTGTAGTTCAATTTTCATTAGCTACCATCTGTTTTCATAATTGCAATATTACTCTAGAGAGACTGTGCTAGTCAGTATTGCTTCAGAGCTGTTCCTTCTTTCTGATCTAAAATATCAAAAGACCAAAGCGATACGGCATCAGAAAAGTTTCTAATATAAATTAACAAATAAGGCATATATTTTAACAGTGTCTTTCTGTAGCACTTTTATGCATGGAAGCTTAAATTGCATTTTGCAATGGTGAAGAATGCAATTCTAAAATTTAATTCTCAAAATCTACCTCATCCCATTGTATTGGGAATTTTTTGAGTGGGAGAAGAGCAGAAGGGAGTGACACAAAGGTAGAAAATTAATTATAATTTAATTGTTTTCAGGGTTGTTTTACTGAGGTTAAAAATCTAATAAGATAAAACATTAGTCAGAGTGAAACTTCATAGGAATTACTTCTATTGACTTCAATGGACTTTAGATCAGATCCAAAGAAAAAAGCCATCTTGACAGTCTTACTTGACTAACGAGTAAAAAAGATAGTGCTACAGCATGATATAGAAATAGGCCACAGATTCCAGTTCTTGATCAGCAAAGCCCAAACCCTCCCAGACTTTTACATCTGACTTTCTCTGTGCTGCAGGATACACATCTGGTGTATGTTACTCTTGGACCATAGTCTGCCTTGCACTTACCAGATCTTACTTAGAAGCTGGTGGAGGGAAGGGATCAAAGGTGTCAGAAGCTTGAGAAGGAGGCAGACTGAGTGCTCCAGATAGTCAGGAGATGGAGGAGTTTTCTGTCTTCATCTCTGAGCAAGGCATATAAACACTTTTGGAAGCTCTATTAAACTGTGGATTTGCCTACATATTTTGTGGATGTTTAAAACAGAACATAATTACTAAAAAATATTTGGCTACAGCACAAAGATTTTCTTGGGCCAGTGAGCTTCCCCATCCCCTCTACTCAACTGCCTTTGCATATACAATTTTCTTCTCGGAAAAAAAAGATACTGATATAGAACTTTTTGGAATAGCTACTCCATAACATCTATTTCAGAAAATATCTAAGTTTAGAAAAGCCACAAGGATGTCTCCCTATGAGGCCCAACTCAGTGACGTGGCAATATTGCTTAAAAGCTCAGCATGTCGGAAGGAGATTCTTCATATGCATCTGCATTTCTCAGTCTCTGTTTAACATACCATCAAGACACAGAAACAGCCTATAATTGCTGAGAAACTGAAACAACAGAATCTTCCTGTGGTCCTGTATTGACGCTTCAAAGGGAAGAGCTGCAGGTGGATGTTCACTCATTGCAGATTCTCATTCTCCAGCATGTGCCTGTATCAGTTATCCTATACACCTCTGTCATCTAGAGGTTTCCTACTATTGAACTTGACCTTGAAGACAACTTTGTGCATTGTTTGCTTGGAAGAAAGATCTTAGAAGAAAACAGATGCGAATCTCAGTAAGCTCATATCTTAGGTATTGGTTCACTGGCAAACATGATTTTGTGCTTTTGAACAAAACTTTGTAAGGATCATACTGGTGTTTATGATGCATTGTTGTGATCAGTTTGATACTAGAAATAGCAGCGAGAAGGATGCAGCAGAAAAACAGGAAAAAAAGTAATCTTTAAGTTATCTGTTAATCATCGTGACTATGGCTGTAATGGAACCTGTGTCCACCTGTCTAACATAACCACGTGTGTTCAGCAGATGCAGTACAAGTGGAAGGGTGTGCACCATATAATTAAAAACCAGGGCTTGCTAGCATAGTGTAGCACAGCGCCCCGGGAGCCTTAACCTTCCTAATGCTAAAGGCCTTCCATTTGCATTTCCTGAACCATGTTTGTTACCAGATCAGAAACCTAATTTTTGAGTCATTAATCATGATGCACATAATATGTATTGTCTGTATTGCAGAGAAGAGAATCTGACATGTGACATAAAGGGCACGATAAGAAGAATTCTAGAATTACTACTGGTTTTGTAAAGTTTAGAAGGATAAGGTTCACTAAGATAGCTGTTGATATCTATATGAAATGCTTTGTCATCCATTTACTAGCCTGGAAGAAAGTGTTCTACTACAGATTTAATTATATATTTATAAAACAAGATCTGTCATTACCGGTTTTCCTTTGCTGAATCCCATGAAGTGTTCAACACACCATGAAGAATGATACAGTACATTTAGCTAATTAAGTTATTCTGCCCGTGACATTAATACTAGAGATACTTTCTTCCTCCCTGATGATTTATTCAAGCTCTAAAAAATTAAGTAACCTTAAGGATCTGTAGAGTGAAAAATCAATCCACTGAGCATTTTGTTCTCTTTTGTTCTGATGCAACATTGGTTGAAATTGATGGGAATGTTTGTAGTACTTTTAACAGTATTGGATCATGTTCTTAAACATAAGAAAAAGTGCCAAAATATTAAATAAAAATAATTCTGAAACAAGAATTTGAAGTAGAGAGGGTTAGCTCATAGTCTGAGCAGCCTCAACTTGTACAAGAGTGTAGATATCAAGTTGGAATGTCACATTCTTCACTGCTATGTCAGCCACTTCCCCCTGTCAACTCAGACCTCACAAAAAAGTACCCTTATATCATTTATGTGAATATTTTAAAGCAAGATTATTCACTTTGGAAAAGTCCCCAAATCAAGAAAATAAATCTTAAAAAAGTTAAACAGAAGAAAAATAACAGATATATTAGAAAAAGGCATCTAGGATCAAGTCCAGTCACATGATATATCATGCTACTATATCATGTATTCCCACTTATTTATTCATCTTCATTGTACTACAATCAGTTTTCTGGAATCATCTTGATTAGTAATTATAAGTGGGTTCAGTACAGTTAAGGCCATGACTCTTATTTAAAAGTGTTTATGCGTGAGATGGGGACTGGGCTTCTATCTGCTTTTAGATGAGTGGTATAGGCTCAATTAAAATTGTGAACCCAAACTCATGTGGGATAGAGTGCACCTTGTAAGAGGACTGAGAGGCAAAGTTCACAGAAAACTTTGATAGTGTGGGAGTAGGATGAGGGAACACTGAAATTTTACAAGCATACTGGAATTGAGTCCAATAATCAGACAACAGTTGTCCAAGTTTCTCCAGATAACATCAGTGACAGACATAGAAAAGAAAGTGATCATGATTTGCCATTTATTATAAAATCTTGCTTTCAGCTTGGTAATCAAGAGAGATTTTATTGTACGCTTTTTCAATAGCATCAGCAGTTTCAAACACAATATTCATCATCCTGTTCGGGCCAGAGCGCAAGAAACAATAAAACATCTAAGGCCCTATTTTGATGTACGGTCTACATCTGGTCAGAAGGTATACATTCAGACCTGTTGGCTAGTATCTGGGCTCCAAAAGAAATAGCATTCAGCTAATTCCAACAGTTCTGTAACAGTCAAAGTCCTGATGGAAGCAAAACGGAGTTTTGGACTCCTGAGAATGTAACAATATGGCAGAAGAGAAAAGGCTTCTGGAGAATGACTAGCTGGGATAAGGGTTTATACAAATCACTTTTTAAATTATTTGCATATTATCTATTCTAAAAATGGGGAGGGAAAAAAGAAAATGGAAGACAAATTATTTTTACATGACATGAAGTTTAATAAAAATAAATTTAAAAGTTTCCTGTAATCACCAGGCTTCTGAAGTGGTCAAGAAAGATTCATAAATGTCCCTATGATATTAATACCATTTAACAGGTAGCTGAACTGAAGCATAAAGAAGCCAAGTGGCATATACAAGATGCAGGGAATATATGGCATAGAAAGCAGAGAATGTGCATTTTCTGGATCTTTGACTTTAACCACTGTTTGGATATTTCTGCTTTGCCAACAGCTAATTCTTTCCACTCCCAGTTTTATATATACACACACATACATCCTAAGAACGTGATACATCACAGAAAAATGTACTGAAGACAAGTTATGCCCTATCACAGCTAATAACCTTTGAAAGCTTTAATGTGAACAATAGAATGTGTCTGTTCTGCAGATTTTTCATTAAAGTACATAGACCAACCATGAAGAAAAAAAAAATACATTTGAGGAAGTAATAACCCAGAGGTTAAAAAAATATTGATTAGGAAAGATGTTTTCTTCATAGAGATAATATCTCTCTTTTAGAAAAAAGAAGCTGCTTAGTCTCCAGAAAAAAAAAAAAGAAAATAAAGTATGTTCTTATGCCAAACATTTCATTTGTTGTGAGCTTTGTTGAATAATGAGCAAAACTGCCATTCGTCCTACAACCTTCTCTCACCTTACCTATCACACTGAAAGATTTAAAATTTTTTTGGATAAACACCAACTTTTAAATACTTTTGTCTTTTTTTTTTTTTTTTTTTTTTATGTAGCTATCTGCCCTTTTCTGCCTAATACCTTCTTAGAAGATACAACCCAGTAAATTTAGTATGGATTCCCACAGACTGTATTTACTTCTAATGAGACATAGTATCTCCTGATCTTTTTCATCTACCTTCAGAAAAGAAAGATAAAAAAAAAAAGAGCTTGTTTCTGTCAGAGTTCGTTCTTTGGTGTCAGGAAAACATGCTGGGGTTTTTACTTCTCCGTCTTCTAAGTTTTCACCTTGATCTTGTAAAATATTACAAATAATCCAAATGCATATATGGCACTCCTGTTTTCTAAATTCAAACTGAATACTCAAAGATAATGATCATGATGACTTGAGAATATATTCTTCCATCTTTGAGAAATGCATTGGGCAGTACATTTCCAAATTTTGGGAGACTAGTTGGTGACTTGCAGGCAAAGGCAAATGGAAATTAAGGTAGCTGAATCAAGGGCTTTCTGAGGACTTCAAAGGACTTTGGATTGAGACTCAAGTTTTGACTTTTCATCACTAGATATCAAAATACTTCACAACAATCGGTACTTTTCATTATTTCTGTTTCATTGATGGGGAAAATGAGGTATAAACAGTGAAACACTTCTCTTCCTATCATTTAGCAACTCTGTGGCAGTCACTAAATGTTACTAGTCACAATAGTAGTCACTATATATATATAAAAATACATATGTAATATAAATATATATAAAACAATCACTAGTGAGAGGATAGCAGTCAGCTTCCATGACTTTCCCTTTCTGCCACCTCAATAATTTTTTCTCACAGAGGGTGCCTTAGGAAATAATAGTTAAGCTTGTTATTTCAGTAATTTTGTTTCCCTTATGATTAAACTCTGAATTAACATGTTATGTATCACTTGACAGAGGAGATCTGTATACTTCAGAACTAAGGCTAGATGTACTAGTAAACCTCCAAAATCCCAGTGTGCTGTACCTGACACCACCAACTCTCATCATGGCAGTTCACTTGCATCTTTTTCTATAACCCTTTGATCATCCCTATCTCTTATTAATCTCAGCTACTTCAAGGGTTATGATGAAATCTTGTGTTGATTTAGAAGTCTGGTTTTTTTCCAACAGAATTGTATCTTCTCATCTATGTTCAAAAATAAGTAGTACACTGTTGTCACCACCGTAATATAAATGACTAATTTTAATAAGGAGCCAGATGCTTATAAAGTAAATAACAAGAATTTCAAGTGCCCCTGTCCTGTTTCTTCTAAATCGTATAATCTGGTTTAAGTGTTGGGACTGGATTGTCTGCACGATATTAAATAGTTAAAGGGAAAGCCTGACATTCTGTCACAGAGGAGCATTCTTAATAGCTGCTGCTTAACACATATCATGGGAAAAAAAGCTTGTGAGTGCCCACTGGATGAGCAACAGCAGTTAATTAATAAATACTATTCCCAAGTGACTCTCAAACAATGAAGTAACCAAAAACAGACATGTAGTCTGCTTTCAAGCAGGACAACAAAATCAGTATTTGCTTAATGGAAAAAGACTATAATTGAGGCAGGCCATCAAAGGTGGAAGGTCTGTCCTCTAGCAAAAACATAGGGCTGGGAGTCTGGAGACATATATTCTTTTTAAATTGCTTAAGTACCCTCACTTTCTTCACTTACAAACTGGGAAGTTGCTCCTCGTGCACACTGCATGAAGAAAAACAGAGAACAGTTTTCAAGCACTATGGGTATTTCCTGTCTTGTCAGTGAACATGGTGGAGAAGTTTTGCTGGTGACCTGTCACCATCACTGCTGACAGCAATACACAGATGAAATTGAGGCTGCTTCTTAGCACTGTACTAAAAATCTACTTAAATGAAGTGGGAAGGTGAGGAATGGCATTCGGCTGCTGCTATGCACACTTAGCATGCGATGGGTAGAGCCCTTTGATATCCAACCCAATAGCTCATAAAAGCGTCACTATCCACAAAATACCTTCTTGGACGCTGAAGAATGAGAAGAATGGAAAAAATTTATTTCAAATTCAAAAAAATGCCTTTTTGGGAGGATATTGTCCTATCATTGCCAGGTGGCACCTGTATTTATCCACATCCATTGTTGAGAGTAATCATTTTTACACTATAACCACATGCTATAGGAATGCTGTGTAGTAACATTTTGTTAAAAGCTGTGTGGCCTATTTTCTATGAAACACTCATACCTTTTAAAACCTCTAGAGGTGAATCACTTCCTTAGTAGGGACCACTGACTTCAGCAGGACTGTTAAAGTTTCATTAGTTTTGTTTTCATGTCAGTGGTTGGTACAGCATTTTTAAAATTTTTTTAAATCCACAGACTTTGAATAACATAATTTCAACAACCTGATATTTGAATTTGCTGAAATCTGCTAATAAATTACCAGAGCTAAGTATGCTTTCCCACACCAAAATAGAACTCACTAAGAATGTATCTGACTAAAAAGATATTCTGCTCCAAGGTGGAGGGAGGTAAGAGGAAATAGCTAAATAATCTGTATATTACCACTTACAAGCACTACCCTGCACCCCAGGAACCTGGATTTTGACTCTGATACTGCTTCATAATCAAGGGTTGTCCCAGGGTGAACCATCAGACCTCAGCTACATGGAGCAGGGCCAAATCCTGAGGGGATGTAGGAGTATGGGAAGAGATAACAAGGAAAACATAACTGTGCAAAGAAGTGGGTCGATACACACCAACAAAGATGTAGTGAAAGAAAGAACTGGTTTGAAGAGTTTTTCTAAGCTAGGTTATGATTAGAGCATCAGAAAATAGAACACAGTGAGAATTGTGTTTTAAGTAAATGGAGAGGTTGTCTTATAGGTACAGGAATTTGATATTAAAAGGCCCAGAATATGCTGAGTTGGAAGGGGTCCACAAGGATCATCAGGTCCAATACCCGATGGCAATAAACTTATGGCCTGATTCTCAGTTACACTGAGGGCTTTTTTTTTTTTATTTTTTAAGTTCCTTGTTAGCATAAAAAGAGTCTGAAATGTAAATCATTATTTATGTGAATATCATACACAACTGGAAAGAATGGGGAGTTCATTGAGACAAGCAGAGGTTTATTGTGCTGTCCAGGATCCGTTATGCACCTCTGCTAAAGCAGAGCATGATCTTGGTAGGGTGGTAGGAGCAGTAAGAGGGCCTGTAGAGGCTTGTGACACATTTAATTTAGTGTTTTGGTCTGCAGGATCTGTACTATTATTATATTATTCTGTAATAACTGGGAATGAAAGCATCACCAGAAAATACAGGGATATTTTTTCTGTTGTAACCAACTATATGCCTCTAATTTCATGTGTTCATACCTATTGAATGATTCAGTTCTTGGTTTAACAAGGAATATGGAATATTTGGGTGAAGTATTAACCCCTTTTGATGAACAGCAAAACCTTTATTCAGTTTAGTGGAACAAGAATTTTATGTCACAACTGTCAAATGGCAGTATCAATAGCTATCTCCTTGGCAGGAATCTAATCATGGCTTAATTTATTTTGCTGCTTCCTCCACCCTTTTCATGTTTTTAGTTATTTCCTTCTTCCACTCTCTGGACCTCTGCTAAGCAGTATTACAAAACATATATACAAAGATGGCAAAGTTAAAAATGCACTTCAGGACGTTAGCAATATATACTCTATGGTTATAACCAGGGTATTATGCATGGAAAGCATACACTATTCCTGAGACAGAAACTTGGATGACCTGATCAATCATTTCCTGTACATTATGTACACTATTTAAGTGAGTGGAAAGCTAAGTATTTTTTTCTTGAGGTTAAGTGTATGTCAAGAAGAAGAAGAAAAGTGTTTTTCACTATAAATACACAATAGATTTTCCAATCATCTATTTAACATTGTCTCCATTAAAAACCTTCAGTAACAGAACAGATCAGAAGAAGTCAGGGAAAATAATTATCAGAAATAACACTTGTGAAGAAAAGAAATAGAAGAGAGATCTACTAGGTTTTGGTGATTTGATTCCTGAGAGTCAAAGGAAAGATACAACACAGCTGTAAAGAAAATGGATTTTTCTTTATCTATATGTCACTATTTAAATATTTATTTCTTATATAGTAATTATTTGAAGAAAAATGGTTGATATTTTCAAAAGCTTTAAATGTTCGTCTAAATATTTTCCTACTGAAATCAATAATAAAACTCCTAACGACTTCTCTGGCAGCAAGGATAAGCAGCTGCTTCTGAAAGTATTATTTTCATGGGGCTTATTTTTTGGTGCAGGGAGGGAGAGGATTATTTTGAAAATGCATCTCATCTATAGTTTTATCATCACAAAATTATGCAAAAAATATCAAGTTAAAAAAGAATATCACTTTTGTTTCCAAAAGAACTCCAAATCTTTAACAGTGAGAAGATATGGCATAAACAAACTTAGTTACCGTGTCTTTACAGCACAGCAAGTGAGGCAGCCCAAGCCAAACACAAAGGAGCTTTATATTCAAGTGACAACCCATGTATCCAATATGTACATAAATAAATCATATTACATTTTCTTCAGGACTGTATTTCATGAAAATGTCACTATTTATGCAGTAATCTGTTCCTTCACTGTTTTTGCAAAATTATTCTCTAAGGTGCTTGAAACAAATGTTGTATTGACACTTCTAATGAAAGCCTCTTAAATAATAATGGAAAAACATTCATCAGGCATGACATTTGAGATCAAAATATGAATTGCTGGTGTTTTATTAATTTTGTTCTATTGTACCCTGAAACTTATTTTTTCTTTAAATTAAAATACAAGTAGACCAATTATATCCAAGTTATATGTCCTAGTTTGGGCCAGGATAGGGTCAATTTTTTACAGTAGCTGTGAGGGGAGCATGGCCAGACCCTAATGTTATTTAGTACCACCTCACATCATGGCCAGGGCTGGAAGGGACTCTGGCTTCTGAGAAGAAAGACGTGGCTTCGGGTTGACAAGCGTTGCATGATAGGGGAAGCCATCTGTTGTTCATTGTCACCTGGGGTAGAATTACTCTCCATTTCATATACTTTCAATATTATTGTTCTTACTGTTCATTTTCTAATCTCATTGCTGTTTCCAGTAAACTGTTCTTATCTCTGTGATCTGTGTGATCTCTGCCTTTTTTTATCGTCTCCCATTGGAGGAGGGAGGGGAGTGGTTGTTTTTAGTGCAAGTACTACATTGGGGAATACCACTCCTAAACCATGACAGTGTATCACTGTAATACAGTTTATATAGAAGAATGTCACTGAGATTTGGACAAAAGAGACTTTTGCAACATGTCAATTTAAGTAAACCATTTGGGATGATGCTTCTTTAAAAAGGAAACACACACCACAGAGAGCTGATGGGAAACTTACTACTACATCATCCTCTGGTTACCCATGATCAATATCTGGAAACAGCTGTGGTATGAGCGAAAGCAGAGGTATATTACTGAGATTCATGCAGTTGTAACAGCCCAAGGAAAATAATACCAAAATACCTGGGTAATATCACAGATCTGGAAAGACAATAGGAGCACAAAATTATTCTGTGTATGAGTTCATACTGCCAGCTTGGCTAATTCTTTAGTGCCCCACTGCCCTGCTCACCAATACTGTGCATGTGGTTGATCCTATCTGGGTTCTTCTCTGCAGTGAGGAAATTAGTGCCCTTTGTGACAGTTTGTCCCAAGGTCTGCTATCAATTATACCATGGGCAGACCCTAAAAAGTGTGGCTCTTTCATTTTGAGACAGTCCTCCAGTGCTACCCCAGAAGGCTTTGTGCCTTTGCATGCTTCTTTGTGTCTCCTTCCTAGACAGGAAAAATCTCAGCATAATGCAAGACAGCCACCTGACCAATAGAACAACTATCTTCACATTATTTCAGGTACTTAAAATTCGAAACTCAGAAGAAAGCAATGCCTCAAGACAGCCTGCAGTGATCACCTTGGGAACCAGGATTCTCTTGTTGGTGCAACCTGTAACAAGAATATAGATAGAAATGTCTTGATAATTCAGTAATGAAAAGGACTTCATTATGCCAGTTGATCGTAATGAACATGAAAAAGAGTTCTAATAAAGTCACCTTGTAAGACAGATAATTTATAAAAATTATCTTAAGCTAGACTGAAGTTTTAGAACTTTGAATACTGGATTTTCAGTTTCAAATTCCAGAAATGTTAATAAAACTACAAATTCCTTAAGTCAAGATTTGGGATCCTACCTAAATATCTATTTTCTTTTTAAAACTGGTCTCACTTAGAGACAACACTTCTCAATACATAGGAAGGAAGTACAATTAATAAAAACTCACAAAACTTAACATGAACATGGAGATTAAGTTTGTTCTTGAGACTCTTGGACCAAACAACATCTTAATCTTTCTCTAACCATTACGTGTTAATTTTAAATTAGATCAAATCTGAGTGCTTTCTTTGATGAAAATGCTAATTTCTCAAATTACAGTTATGTTTGACAATGGAATGTGACTCTTACTAAAAACAAACATCAATGCTGTCTTAAAAAGATGAAACTAATGAATAACCAGCTAGGAGAAACATATAAATGCAAAGTGGGAACTCTTAAAAGAATAATGAGGACTCTATAACAAGACAGCAAAACATAAAATATCCTTGAGGAAGACATGAAAGCATTCATTTAAAGTGTATGTTTATATATATATATATATATATATATGGGGGGACTTTGATCTTTATGCTTTGTTTCAAAGAGAAAAAAATCAGTGGCAGTAACTTAAATTTGTAAATTTTTAAATTAAAACCTAGGAATCATAACAAAATAGAGGGAGCACAAAAAAAGAAGCCAATGTTAGAAGAATTAAAGACAAGAAGTGTTTTAATTCTATTGGGAAGGAGACGGAATCCTATAAATGGAATCACAGCTGTAAATGGTAGAGTTATTCACAATAATAAAATAAATATAAAAGATGTATGTTTCATTAGTTTCAATTAATGGAGCCATGTCCCACCAAGCACAAATTAAGAGAGATGGTAGCAGATTTGAGGTATAGCAAGTAGGATGTAAAACATCTTATGTGAAGCAATCAAGGGCATCTTTCTATCTGACAACAAATAACTAAGAATTGATTTAATGTTAGGATATAAGTATTCACATGGGGAACAGAAATCTTTTAATACAGAACTTTCAAAAGTTGCTGACAGATGATACTGTGGTGGACATAATGGAGTGGCTCAAAGCTAACGTAAGACAAATTTAAATTTGCCATAGGGATAAGAAAAACCCACTAGGTACCAAGTCCTGAATTATTAGACCTAAGGGGTGCTTATCAAAGCTGGTAGGACGGCCATAGCAGAGCAGCTTAAAACGGGAAAAAAAGAAAGAACTTCTTTAAGTGTCAGGCAGGCAGCTTTTTGGTTTCATTGTCTTAAGAGATTTTGGAGGCAAGCAGGACCAGCAGGTCTGAATGAGACAAATTCATCAATAGCAGGTTCACTAACAGATGGCAGAAGGGCTGTGCTTTCTATCATCCCTAATTTTATTCCAGCAGGGGCTGGGGTAAGACAAGGAAGTGGAACTCAGTACATGCTCTCCCCAAATAGCATCTCTTATCACCACCGTTGAAGCCTAAGCACTAAATTATATGGACCACTGTTCTGACTGCTTCTTTTGTGTTCTATATTTTTCTATCAGTGAGTAAAACTGCCCTTGAAATGACTTACCAGAAATGCAGGGAGTTCTGTGTTATTGGAAATGTTATGACAAGGTACAAGGTTTTTTTCAAAAAAAGGTACAAAGACAAATTAATTTAGGTAACTCTCACGGCCCATATTAGGGAGGAGTTCAGATTAAATCACAGAGCTATTCCTGTCTGTCTTCATAATCTACAAATCTATGGAATTTTCTTGTAGTATAATAATTTTTCCATTTCAGACTTGCTCCTTCTCTACAAGTCTGTTTATACATTTAACTATAAAGTTTTTAAGACAGTTCCTTACTACCCTTCGCTTTATGTATAGCCCTTGTTTATCTTTAATAAATGAATAATTGTACTGGCTTTATGTTGTTTACCATTCTTCAAATTTTTTCATCTTCTTTGTGTGTTCTACTCAGCATGAGAAGGCATCTTTCAATAAAGCCTGCCTGAGAGTGAAGACAAAGAAAGGGAGCAGAAGAAACCCAGACAGAGAGGGAGGGTCAGAGGAAGAAAGAAAAGACTAAGGGAAACATTATTCTTGAAGGATTTGAAAATAATTCACTATATTTTGAAAGTCTTTAAATCTCAGGGAATAAAGATCAACTATTTTAAACAACTTCTAATAGCCTTTCTGATATTTCTCATTTTCATAAACATAGCTGATCATTTAAATTTAATTTAAATACACTGCAGTGGTGGGACATAGTGGTAATGCATACTTCTATTTCTTACCTTGTCTCTTTGGTGATATTGCAAATTACACAGCAGTCATTTCTAGTGCCAATTAGAAGAAGGCATTTACTATGATGCCCGTATGGTATTCTGGGTTTTACATTTATCACTGAAATTTTTTTATAGTCATTGTTCCTATACTTATAGTGTAAATAAATTGTAAATAAATTTAGAGAGGGATTAAGAAGAAAAAAGTAAACAACTGCAAAACAATATAATGCTAGCAAGTGAAATAGGATTGTTTTTAAAGGATTGTTCCTGAACATATTCAAGATTATAATTATGTAAGCTATGGTACAAATTGAAAGTATCTTCACAGAAATAATTCTTTGACTACAAGGGGGAAAAAAAAGAAAAGCCTTTGCAAATTTATTTCTACAAACAATCAGAAAGAGGAAAGTCTTTGAACTTCTATTGTCTTGTCAGCATTAGCTACATTTTATCCAGCATAGTGTTTTTAAATGCTATTAACTTAGAGACAACACTGCCTTTTTTTTTTTTTTTTTTTTTTTTTAACTGAAGAAGTGGTGGTGAGAGTGGCGAGAGATAATCCACCTGAACATTCTTTTGGATGAATCAGTCCTACTTGAAAGCAAGTGAGAGCTCTTGGAGACTGAAATACAGTAATATACCAATTGGCATGGATACTGCTACTTCTCATGTTTCACAGTGGTCAGGGAGAAAGTGTGTTAAAGCAAGAGATAAAAAATCTAACAGTATTTGAAATCTGAATGTTGGTCAAGATCCAACTTTCAATGCTAATTCTGATTTCTGTGGAGAAAAATAAATCAGAAATTCCTGACCAACTTGAAATTCTAAAATTCAAACTGGATAGAGTTATCAGCATCCTGTTAGAAGTGTCCTGCAGAATTCCTATCAGCTGGAAGCTCTACATTAAAATAGGCACTAAGAACATTAAAGGCATCGTGGTATGGCTAAAGTACTTATTTAAAGACTTGTGAAGAGTGTTATTTTTTGGTGAAACAGATTAAAACTAAATGATGAAGTAGAGCCAGCCCATCATGCAAGATGGATCGGAGCCAAAATGCTTTACCTAAAAATCTCGCCAGGAATCCCAAACCTATACCTCTAGTAGAACTGACTTAACCCAAACTTGACTTCTGTGTGCTGGCAGACACGGAGAGACTAGGTTTTAAGGCTAGGACAGAACATTTACTTCCCTTAGGCAGTGCTGTATTTTCCACTTATGCTGAACTATGCTTTAGTTGGGATGTTCTCAGGCCCAAATCTGTAGGATGCTGAGTACTTAGTGGGAGGTGCTAAAAGACTTTAAAACCTAGTGATGTCATTTCTTCTTGATGGCTTTCAGCACTTCTAGAGGATGGGTGCGGCAGGGGTAGCAGAATCAGATGCCAACATATTAAATTTTCCTGACACAATAAAAACCCATAATCACGGTAGATTAAATTCGTACCCTAAGTGTAAACAAGAAAAGAATTAGTTTTGTACCATTCTGCCAGAAATAAGCAGCACCCTGTAAGTAAATCACATTGTTTATACCATTTATTCTGTGTGCAGTGAAAACAAGCACAGCTGTTCCTTGACTGCTCTGTTTGTAAAAAATGAACAAATGTGCACTGTTAGCTGTTATAATAGCAAAGTTTACAAGATCTGCCATCCTTTTCCCTACACCATTTTCCTTGGCACTTAAAAAGTCTGTTATTAATATTCATTCCAGTTTAAAAAGTGCCACAAAACACCTCTGTTTATGTCAAAAAAAAAAGGAAAAGGGAAAAGGAAAAACAGAAAAAAGGAAAAAGGAAAAAGGAAAAACAGAAAAAAGGAAAGAGAAAAGAAAAAGAAAAAGAAAAAGAAAAAGAAAAAGAAAAAGAAAAAGAAAAAAAGAAAAAGAGAAAATGAACCCTGAAACCCAAAACTCCTATTGAGGTTTTATTTTACCCTCAAAGTAGGGAAAAAACGTATCTGGCAAAATTTCCTTTCACGAGATATACACGGTTTTAAGTACCACAGAATATACATTGTACATTACATATTACAGGAGAAATCCTGGCTCCATTTTCAGCAAAGATATATTTTTTCATTGATTTGAATAGGACTAAGATTCAAGAAGGCTCAAATGGGACTGGAATGAATAAGCATTCTGGGCAAACCACACAGCTGTCAGCAAACACCTCTTACAGTCTCTTATTTAAGTTCATTAAGTCTCATCTTGAAATCAGTTAAATTTCTTGCCAGCAAGGTTCTTCTGAGGACCACACATGTCTGACGCATGGGAATCTACTCATTTCCAGCCTAAATGCACTGAAAATAGCTGATACCTATTTGATCTCATACCTTTTACTTTAATAGCTCTCTTTCCTCTTCAGCTCTTTTTTATTTCTAGACTAGAGAAGCTAGGTACTTCTTTTTATCAGTCTACTTCAACAGAATAGACCCTCAATTTCTGTCATCCTTTTAATGGTCCTTTGGCCCCTTCCAGTTTCAGTTTATCTTTTTTGCAACAAATGTGACTTGAAATTTACCATTATACCCAGGTGTGGTCTCAACAATATTTTGTACAATGGCAGCCAAACATCTCCTTCTCTGTAGATATCCCTTGGCTTATAAGGCCAAGATGACATTTACACACTTCTTCGCCATGGTACCTTGATAGTCCATAAAGATACTTTCTAATGTCATTTGCAAATTAAATGTATTCAGGATAGCGATTTCCATATGCTCTTTCATTGAAACTGGTAACTTTGATAGCTGTCTCTCACTGCAGTGTAAACCCTTCAGTGGGATTTTAAAGGACAGTTCCAGCTCTTCTCAGTCAAAATTCTGGCAATTAGTTTCCAAAGGTACGGCAATGATACACATGATTTTCATATCCAAGGTGATAACGCTCTGTAATTAACTGTTTGTCCTTATGGTCTTGCACTGTGGAATTATAAGATTTGGCTTTTATTGCCAAAGGTGAACTGCATATTTTTAAATTCTTGGTTTTGATCCCAAGGGCACATTAATGCCGTAGTTCCACCTGAGATTTTAAATGGCTCCAGTGGCAAAACGCAAGTGATAAAAGGCTCTGCCTACTGCTTTTTAGCTTTGATTAGATTTTTAACATATAAAGAATGTAATCTAGGTGCAAGCAAGGCATTCAAGTCCTGTTTTATGCTTTTAAAAAACAAAATGCAGCAGCTTCTAGAATTGTAGACGATATTTAGGCTTTCTGAAATCCTCCTCCTCACACTGAAGTGTGTGTGCCATTTCAAAATTGACAAATTAAGTAGAAAGTATGAAGAGGACAGAAGCTGCTACACGTCTCACCAGGGGATCTAATAGAAACGGGAGCTGTGCTCGACCAAATGCTGCTCGGATGGGAGACAACAAACGGGCCTGGCCCGGGAGCACTGGCAGCCCAAGCACAGCACTGTCAGCAGGCGTGGAACGCTGCCAAAGGCTCTTGGCTTCAGCTACATCCAGACCCATTGCCACCGCGGGGGCCACCTTCCGTCTCACCACAGCTGGCCGTACCATGAAGCTGGGAGACCTGACAGAATCCATGGAATTCAGCTTAAAAAAGGCATCTCACAGCTAAGGAGAGCAGAAAGACAATATGGCTGTGCTACCCGTGGGGCCCAGCCTTGCTTCTGCCCTCGGTTTAGGTTGTAAGGCATCGCCACCATACCTCAGCTGGGCTGAGGAAGGAAAAAAGGAGGGGAGGGGAAAAAAAAAAAAAAAAGGAGGAAACCCTCCCTCCCCTCCGAAACTACATTTCCCAGAGTGCCTCCGCCCTGCCGGTTTCCTGCCCCTCACATGACAGCGGCCCGGCTGCGCCATGGCGGAAGCCGAGGAGAAGGTAGAGCCCGTCGGTGCCCTGTGGCCGCAGCGGCGCGGAGCGGGGCGGCCGGAGCGTGGGACCGGGGCGTGGGACCGGGGCGGCTCATGGGAGCGGAGGGACAGCGCATGTGAGAGGGAGCAGAGGCCGAGGCCGTCAGCCCGCTCTCTGGGTGTGGGGCCGGCGGCGGGGCGATCCTTCTGGCAGTCCTGGCTGCGCAGGAGAGAAGGTGGAGGCGGCGGAACCCGGGGTCTGGCAGGGAGGGAGGGGTTAGAAGTGTAGCTGGCGCTGCTCTGGAGCCAAGGTTAAAGAGCTGGAGGGTTTGTCTACCAAGGGGCATGGGTGACATGACCAAGTTGATCTCAACTGGGGAATTTTCTGCTGAGACAAAACTTGAGGAGTTTGGTGCTGGCTACCTAAAGGTGTTGGTTCCCTAAATGAAGTGTTCTCCTAAAGCTCCCTGTGCCTAGATCGCTCCTTCCCCCCGCCCAAAAAAAAAAAAAAGAAGAAAAGCAAGAAGTGCAGTTGCCGGCCCTTGCACAAATGTTCTCAATGTGTCTTTGCTGAGCCGGAGCTTGGACAGACAGCTAAGCTGTGGGATGTTTGTCTTGTCTTAAATACCTAAAGGAGGGAGAGTTTTAGAATTACTCCAAGGGAATTGGCCTAAGTTAGAGGTTGGCAGGTGGTTTCCACCTTCCCTGCTGTCGGGGTTTTATTGGGAGGGGTTGGATTCCTTAGGGGAGGCTTCTTTCCCAGGATTGGTAAGTTTTTAAGTGTGGCAGCCTTTGAAAGAGTTCTCAGGATAAAACCAACTCTTGACAAGTCTTCTCTGATAATTTAAGACATTAAACTAGCCTGTGTTTTGCTCTCTTTGGACTATGGTAGGAAACTCACCTTATTTGTTTTAGTCTATTTTGTCTGGGGAGCATGCACATCTCTATTGAAAGGGATGTGTGTTTGGTGCATGTATGTTTCTTTAAAACTCAAGTTTTGTGGCTTTCCCCTTCTGTCAGCTTTAAGTTATGGGCCTAAATATATATAGATGGCATTTGATGTTTGTAAAGGCAGGGAAGGGAAAACCCTATATCCCCCGTATTGGAAAGCCCACTTAAGAATTGATTGAGAAGTTATGTTGGATCTGTTTAAATGAAATATAATGGTGGGAGATTACTTCACATTTCTGTGGTTCCCTCATCTGTGTTCCCTTTCCCCATTCTTAGGCTACTTGAAAAACAGCATTTGCGAGATGTCTGAAGTGCACTCTGATTTTCCCCTAGAGTCTGAGACCTACCAGTGAAGGCTATTCCTACATGATTTAGGATTCTGCCTGTCTACAAATGCCTGTTAAGGGATTTTCTTTTCACGGTTACAAGGCTATTAAAAAGTAGAAGTGGAGGATAATCTTCTCAGTTCATGTATTTGGAGGGAAGAGAAAGGTACCTAACAGAACTCTAGGGTAATCATAATTATAGTTTACTGTTCCAGTTTGCCTAAGTAAGTGGAAGAACATAGGGAAAAAGTTTTTCATACTAAGTTGCTAGCAAAGTGGTTAGTAGGTAAGTGTCAGTTCTAAGCATCTTCAGCTAAGTTCTTGTCAGGGAACAAATATGGTTTCTGCATTTCTTTCCTAAGCCAAGGCTCCCTCTGAATTTTTACATGTTAGTTAAACATAAAGGCCATGCAGCATTTACCTTTATTTGTGTGCCTTTTATGAAATTTAGTATCTGGGGTTGCAGTGCCTTGTGAATACAGTAGAGATAACAGAGTATATGTCCTAAATAAAAATAGATTGATATTTTGTTAGTTTACACAGTTTGATTATTGGAATTGGCTTCTGGTGTGCCCTGATTTTGTAGGCCAGTGTTTTCCAGGGATGCCTCTGCACATAACTACTTACAGCTCAGTTAAGTGACTCAGGTGGGTGTAAGTAGCAGCTGCTGTCTCAGCAGGTGGGCTGTTAACTGCACCTTGCACGTCTGTCTGCACGGTGTTAGATTGTGAGCTCATCCTGAAAATTTGTCACTGGCTTTACGTGCATTTCTGTTCTCCTGAGTAGCCAAAGCAATTGGAACCATGAG
Organism: Cephalopterus ornatus; assembly: GCA_013396775.1. NCBI lineage: Eukaryota > Metazoa > Chordata > Aves > Passeriformes > Cotingidae > Cephalopterus > Cephalopterus ornatus. The sequence continues at coordinate 25,911 of VZRE01007708.1, read as the reverse complement.
GGATGGATGTAGGTGGTGTAGCTGCAGTAAAAAGTCTCACATACCAGCAAAAATGTCACTTGCTGTAATTGCTTAATTTGTTTGGGAGAGCTGATTTAAGTTACTTTTTAAAAAAATTTACATTATTACAAACTATGTGAATTATATCGATGTATCAAAACAGTAGTGCTAAGAGTTTTGATTTATTAAGGAGTTAACAAGGAAACTCCTGGTATTCAGGAGAGAGAATCAGTTTTTTTATTAGGAATCTGTTGATGGTTTGCATTTGACTTCTTGTGTTACTCTAGCCTATCCAAAAGGCTGGCAACGTTACACCACAATGCTTAGTTTTGTCCTGATTTGGTTATTGTTAAGTAGAATTTAAGGTGCACAAAGATTCTATGTCACAAACTTCTCATTTCCTGAAAGGTGTCTGCAGCTTGTGATTAGAGACTGGGAGACTGACAGACAAATAGTTGTACCTGCAAAGTCAAACCTAATCTTGAAAGGATGCCAGGATTTTACTCCATCTTCCCTTGAGTCCCATGTTCTTCATACTTGCAACTTCCCAACTCATGTCTCGAGTATAGACTACACAGATAACCTTTCTGTGGGATGAGTGTTTTAGAGGTGGGCCTGGCTGTAGTGAGTAAAATGGAGGAAACAGACATCAGTAATCATGGTAACACCATGCACTGAGCTTCCAGTGGCAAGTAGAGGTGTTGCTTTTCTTCTGTCCCATCTGCTGTGATGTATTATGGGCACCAAGATGAGCCCCCACTAATGCAAATGAGACATTTGCTTTTTGCCTAGAGGTCACAATCAGGGCATTTTATAAACATGGAAAATAAATAAATGTGACAAAAAATTATACTGGTTGTTAGTGCATTCAATTTTTTTCCCTTTCCATTTTTCTCTAAGCTGTTGGTCATTTTTTTTTTGTCTTCTCTGGTGAAATTCTGCACCTGTTAATCTTACTGTCCAAAGACTATATCATAAGATTTGAAATGCTGCCTTCTCTCTTGCTTGTTCTTTGTTTATATCATATTTTATGGTTAAAATGCTTACATTCACTGCCAGTGTATTAGTTGTAATCGTTTATTGCTATTGATAAAGATAAATACGTTAAGTAAATCTTCATTTTGCTGACCTCTTTGAGGAGGCATTGCATCAGCAGATTTTCTCAGCGGACAGATGAGAGATGAGCAGGAGTTGACTTACAAAATTTTTTTTATAGGGTAGTAAGAATCATTGTCTTGCCAGAGAGAGATGTTTTAAAGGTACAGTTTCAAAGGCAGGAGAAAGCCACATGTCTTGCACTGACATGGGATGAAAAGGAGAAAGTCGTTAAATGCTGGATTTCTGTGGAAAATGGTTTGAAATTATTTAGGTTTAAAATAAGCCTATTAAAAACCGAATAGTTGAATAGCAAAGCTAGTTTATGGATAACTCGAGAATGCTGTTCTGCCTTGAAGGTCAAGATATGGGCAGTTTCTTTGCAAAACTTACTACCACTTCTGGAAGTGGGGAAGCCATCACAGAGACAGATTCTCAGATGATCCAATCACTCTTTTAGGGTAACAGTCAACTGCTACCCCTCAGTATCAGTGTGGCACATGATTGCAAGTGGAAGAACAAACCGGTAAGAATGGAAAGGATGGAAAATGAACTTTGAGTTGCTTCTGCTTTGTCTGTTGTGTCTTAATAGAGAATTAAAAGTACTTTTAAAAGGGAAATACTGCTCAGTTATGTGTGTACTTAGCTAATTACCTCTTTGTCCTTTGTGTCCTTTTCAGGAAACCAGGTCTAATGAGGAATCAACAGATGAATCTGAGGTAACGCTGCTTAAAATGCTTCACACTTGAGTCTGTATCAGTGCTAGTGTTTTGTCAGTATGGAGGGAAAAATACTACCTCATTGTTTGTTTTTAGAAGTTTGGCCAGTATTATGTAGCAAGGAAGGTTAGTCTGGCTTAAATTAGTAAAACAAAGCCGTGATTTGCTATTAGAAGCTTCTTTATCTGTAAAAAAAACCCCACAATTGCCCTGTTATCGTTATGTTGAGAGACAAATTCAAGTTTATGCACTTCTGTTTTGATGAAATGAAAATTTGTCAGTATAATTATATATGCAGTAATACTACTTTGAGGTAGTTACTGTGTTATTTTAATAGCTTCACAGTCTAGACTTAATCGTGTCCTGTAGACTCTGTTCTTGAGATGATATACTGTCAAAAATTGTCTCATGTTCTGGAGAAGTCTGCCTACCCTGCTGTAGGTGATGGAAAAGGGGGCTGGGGGTGAAGAGAGGAAGAGAGCTACAGAGGGTTCAAGAATTTGTCCCTGAACAGTAATGTACTAACTCCAAACCTGGCATCACTGAAGGACCTATAAAATATCTAGAAAGAGGTAATTGACATCAGGTGGTCTAGGATGGCTACAGGAAGGAAGAAATAAGGGTGGCTGAGCAGCTTCAGTTGTGGCCACCAGCAAGAACAGATGACACAGAGAAGTAGCTATTACCTTGACAGAGTATTTTCACCCATTATGTATCTAGGTCAAAGTGACTCATAGACTTACAAAACTTCAGTGTCCTTGCTGTTTGGAATATTTTCTGTTCTTTACTTAGGGACAAATCTTCATGCTTGAAATCTGGATTTAAGCACTAAGCAGGCAGAAATCTTAATTTCCATGTCAGTGACTACTGCAGAGACTGTTGTGGTGGATTCTGAAAAAATCTTTTTGCAGAGGATGGTGACTTTTTTTCTTATCCGATAATTTTTTTCTCTCTGCCATTCATGAATGTCAGTGGCACTGTAGGGCATTACTGGTGAGAAGCAGGGATTTCTTTGGCCCTTTATGATTGCTGTGTGGAACAGCTACCTGGACCAGACTTTTTTTGCCAGTGTGAAATGCTTTCATTCTGGATAGTGCTTTTTGATGTGAAGAGCACATAGGCAATCACTGGGCAACAACTCAATATTGAGTAGAATAGTAATATTTTCAAGGCTTGGCATTCACAGAATAGTGAACACAGATACCTACTTGTTTTTTTTCTTTAAAACCGATTGCAAGTGAAAACTTGTTTTAGTGGCATTTTTAGTGGCCTTTCAACATTGCAGCTAGTAGTAAATAAGTATTTAGAGCAGAATTAATCATAAATGTTGGTGGGGTTTTATTCGTTTTTAGCTTAAGTAAAAATAGGCATCATAGAGCTTTCACAAAATTGCAAGTCCTAAAATTTCAATTAGACCTCTGTTAAAGTTGATGTCTGTTTTTAGTGTTAATTTCACGTGCAGATAGAAAAGGAAATTTTATATATTGAGAATGTAGATGTTGGATCTAAAGAACAATTGTCATTCTAATGTCTGTGAAAGTGCTTTTCATTAGTTGTCTTTGAGTGTTAAGTCCAGTCTGTAGTGTTTTGATCATCAGTAGGTAGTTGATGAAATGAAACTTGTTAGACTATTTATAACGATCATTCAGATAAAACAAAAAATAGTGGTAAAAGCACGAAGTATAAATGTTCTCAGTGCTTGCTTATATTATATGAGGTATGGTCAGAGATAAGATCAAATTGATGGCTTCACTCTTAGCTCTTGTGATCATAAAATTTTAATTACTTTTTTGGGGTGGCCCATAGTTTGAATAGTCAGGGATGGATTTTATTGTGGTGGTACTGGAATCAGAGACTCTTAATTCCTGTAGCCTTTTGTCTAGTTTTACCCATTAGAAAATACTGTATTTATGGTATGGACTTTGTAGGCATCTTACCATAGTAATAAGATTTTTACATATACAATTACTCTTGCACTTAATTTAATTTAAATTCTTCCCATAAAGTTGAATACTGTCCCTACTGATTTCAGAGGGCACATGATATGTATCCAACTTACATTGTAGAAGTATTTTCTATTATGGAGGAACGCAATTTTAAAATTCCTGATTTTGAGTAAATGATGTCCCTGTCTAAACTGGATGTGTAAACAAAATACAGATTTTTTTTTTTCCCTGATGTTTTTACACTGCTGTGCCATTATCTTAGTAAAGAATCGCAGATTGATTCTGTTTCATGCAGCAACTCTCCTATTGTCATTCCTTTAGTAGCTTCTAGCAAATAAGATGCTAATTCTATTTTTCTACCTGCTTGATTTGTTTTGAATGACAGACTCTTTAACAAATGCCAGGATGCTTATTTGCACAGCTTTGGTGGTAGAGCTTAATAGTAGGCCTCAAATGTGGGAGTCTGCAAAAATTGGCTGTCTTGAATGTATGTCATCTAAAAGCTTGTCATTGTAAGTTTGGTTCCAGCTCTTGCTCCCCAGGAAATTGAATTTCTAAGGCTCTGTAAGTATTTAATACTTTTCAGCTGTTTAAGTCAGAATGTGTAAAATGCAAGGGTATTAATTAGCAGAGATGGTGCATTTGTTCAGATGTTGAGCAGATCTTTCAGTGTGGAATAGTTGTAGCTACTTGTAAGACTTGTAGAACTTGTAGCACTTGTAGAATTGCAATGTCTTTCCTGGTAACTATAGTACAATTGACACTTTTCTTTCATCTTCTTATATATGATATGGGGTATTATAAGCTTTTTCTTTTCTTATAGACAGACATATGTATTATTCCATGATATGGTGAGGAAACTGTATATGTAAGAGTCTTTTAATTCTTAGGAGAAAACCTACTTGTTTTGCTAAGTAATTCTACTGGATTTTTTTTTCTTTTTTATATCTTCTGGCTTTAGGCATTTGGTTCTGGTGTTTTGGTGTTTTGGTCTTTTGTCTGTTTTTTTTGGTTTTTTTTTTTTTTTTTTTTTGCTTCCGAAGTATATTTGCTTTATTTCTCTCAACCTTGTCTAATCATCAGATATGCTAGATTTGGGGCTGAATCTGAGCAGGTTTGTTTAGCTGAAAAGTCCTAGTACAATGTAGTTTCATGGGCTTATATAATTTTATTCTACAGCACCTTAAGCTACATGGTTGGACTGTCACATTTGATGAGATCTTAAAAACAGACAGCAAAGTAATCTGACTTTTGGCTATTTGTAAACTGTAGAGGAAAAGAAAAATCTTCATAAATTATGTACAGCCTCAATCTATTTTCAAATTATTCTTCCTTGCAATGTGTCTGTTTCTGTAAAATTTTACTTTTCTCAATTGAGCTGCTTTTTGTCAGATACTTGTCTTTTGCCAGCTAATTAGCAAAAGACAATGGTAATAATTGTATAAGTAAATAATTAAGCTTTCTTCAGTATCAGTGCAATGTGGTGCTAATATGGGATGTGCAGTGGTATTTTTCTTGCATTTAAGTTGATGCTGCTGCTCAGCTTGTAATTTTGTCTTTGAAAGTTTTGCTTTTAATCAGAGAACCCTATTATATTACAGAATGGACTGTTGTGATTTAAACAAATTTTTATTTTAATTTAAAACAAGTGAACTTTTTTAATTTAAAACAAGGAATAATTACAGTACAGTAGTGCACACAACAGCCTGTATTGTGAAGTGAACCCATGAATCATTTACATTCTGTGAAGAGAGGAACTGGTTTTGTATCTCTTAATTCAAAAGAAAGCTTATTAAAGAGCCAAATTGAGTCAACATTCACTGTTTAACTCTACGAAATCTTGTGAGGTTAGGTGAATGTTGTTTTTGTTTTCACTGTATATATAGTGTAAAAAACATTCCCGCTGAGACTTAAATTGTAGCCATAAAGGCATGTATCTCACCCTGGAAAACTGCTAGTCTGCTTAAATTAGTAACAGTTATTTCAGGGTTTTTGTGTGTGGCAGAGAAATGTTTGGAACCATTCCTCATGGTTTCGGGACCTACAGCCTCTGTCTCTACCTCAGACGTCATGTACATGTTAACTATGCTTTGCTTCTTTCTTGCCAGTCTGCCCCTCACCTTCCACTAAAGTGAGAAGAGAGGGTTTCAAACCCCCTCTTCATTTGGGAGTGTGAGGTACTGATAAAATTAAAATAATCATGTATCAAAACCTTCCTACTTGAGGAGGGACTCAAAGCTGTCATCCTGGAATTGGCTCAAAATTTTTCTGCTCCTTTCTAATTTACCACTGGGCCTATGAGCAGATTGCCCTGATGCAGTCTGTGACTTTTTTACAGAAAGCACCTTTTAAAGAACTAATGTCCCTGGAATTATAAAATGAGTGCTATATCTAAGAAATGATCCTTGATTATGTAAGGAGTTTTACCGATATTTTTTTTTTAGGGGAAATTTTTTGGTTTCCAATTGTTTGCCTGTTAAGATAAACCACCAAAAAAAGCCATGTGGGTGCAGATGTTAATGTTCTGCAAAGAGTTATTAAAATAGTATTTTTAAAAAAATTGCATTAATATCTGCATTCCTACTTTTTTTTCTAGATAACATGACTGTATTAATCATTTAGTGTTGCATACATTTCTGTTCTAGCACTTCCATTTTTATATGGCCTCTTTGTAATTTTTTTTTCTTCTTCGATCAGTTTCCTGTGAAAGGGGCATGTTTGTTCATTTAGTATATTCTTCAGTTATTTAGGCACTGTATTAAAAATTTCTACAAGAGTTTGTAGAGAGAAAAGTATTGCAGAAATTTTTGGTTAATCCAGTGCTCAAACAATTTATGATGGTTTAGAAATATCCATCTTTGACACACTTTTATCACTGGAATTGATCATGGTTTTATTCTTTAAGATTTAGAAAACTGATCAGAGCAGAAACACAATTAAGAAATGTGTAAACCTTAAAAAGATACAACTAAAAAAGCTTTGATATTTTCTTTTGCCTTTCATTGCACTTCAGACTTTAATCTTGTAGGTTGGGTCTGGATTAGGTCAAAGCAATTAAATCATTTCAAGTAAATAAAGCATCTGGTAAAAAAGCTCCTCGTCATACTGTATTTCCATCAAAATATTCTCTTAAAATAGAGTGTGGAGCATTGAGCTGGAAGAGGTAAGCTCTCTGTGGATAGTAGCTTTTGAAGGGGCATCGCCATTGCAAGACAAATGGATGGTTGAAAGTAGATTTAGCTACTGTACCTCAGTCCAAGTTTCCTTTTTTTTGTCTGCTGTCTGATGTTTTCCCAAGTTCTTCTTTTCATCACACCTTTTGTCCTTACTATTGAATAGTTCTACACTAGGTTATTTTAAAAATGTAAAATGAGAGAAAAATTCTCAAAAAACATATTCTGTTTCACATTCCTGAACAGTCTGGAGAAAGATTGCTTCTCTCTGCATGGCATTAAATGAAATTGTCCTTTTAAATGGGGAGAATGGAAGGAAAAGTTACATAAATTCCAAATAGAAAGTTCTGTTCCCTATTGATGAGAAAATGTATCATGCAAATAATTTATCAATTTGAGTCAGTAGGATGAGCATAGTAAATTATTTATTGAAGTTTAAATGGAATATTTTCATACATTAATTTGAAAAACAAGTTTGCAGTAACTAGTAACTAACATTATAATATACATCGTTAGAGGATTGACTTACAGGAAAAAATGGATTATTGCTATATTCTTTTAGGATGTTCTGGTTTGGAGTGAAAATTAGATACTTCATTTAATGAGCTATTAATATTAACCAGAAGTGCCTGTTCTATCTGTGTGTTGTTGAATACATAAAAAGTAAAAATGCTGCTGTGCCTGCTACATAAATTAAATGCAATTGCAAAGCTACTGTTAGCAGAGTATGGAGATGTGGCTTTTCCAAAACACTAAATGTATTCATCTGGGTGGAGTAACAGTCTAGGCTGGAAAAAAGAAAGTAGCAGGGAAATTCAGCTCTTCCCCTGTGGTGGGTGGGTGAACTTTAAAAAGTGCTATTTCTAAAACTGCACTGTCGTGTTTTCATATGCAGTAGATCACAGGGTGGCAACTGGGCTGCTTGAGTAGTGTCCATAGGGGAAACAAATGTTTGCTCAAGTTCCTTACTCAGCAAAAGGAAAGTACAAGTAGAAATGCATAGCTTCATTGAGATTTGAACTGTGCTTGGATTTTTCTTTGCTGGAATTGGAATTGGACGTGGAAGATAAAACAGCCTATCCTGTGCTGCCTCTATATGGTGCACTTCGTGTGGATGGACTGATTCTCTGTGTGTTTGAACACTGAAGTAGGTTTTAAAGTTTTCATGTGTTCTTTGTCATGCACAAAACTACCAGTAAAATAAATTGATGGAAATTGAAATGAAACCAAATTGTACTAAATGGACTTTTTACTACTTTTTTTTTTAAATGCCATTTATGATTACTCACATGCAGTATGTCATCTGTGTATTAGTTATGCTTCACAACTTGGCTGGTGCCCAGCTCCTTCAAACCTGTAAGACTGAATCTTCGATTGGTGTTGTGCAAATACAGTGTAACACTCTGTAGGCCACAACAGTTTTGTGAGGAAATAAAATGCTCTCTGCTTTGGCTTTCATCTGTGTGTCATTTCATACTGTAAATACAGCTCATTTTGATACATATTCACAGGCAACCATATCATCTTAATTCCTTGCTCCTGCTGTATATCTGCATTTTCCCAGGGTATTAAATAAATCCCTGTGGAAAATGCATGGGGAGAACAGAAAACTGCTGTGTGAAATTTTACCATCCTAATCCATATTTACCAATTTTACAGCTAAGTGTACAGGGAAGGCATTGTTGATATGCCTTATGAACAATTGTAAAGGAACTAGATGGGAGGTTACTCACTGCATATTTTTCAGTGAGGTAACATTACTGTACTTTCACCATAGAATTAGAGGAAAATATTTTTAGCAGCGTAAGTCACAAATATGCTGTCATGGTTTGGAAATTTCAGTCTTCGTACCTTTTGTTGTCTTGTGTAGCAGTAGTTGCAGAATGGAAACTAATTCTTGTGCAAGTTGGAAACTTGCATGGGATTCTAGCATTTATTCACTATTGCTCTACCTGCTTTTGAACCAGTGATTTCAAGGTGAAATGGTCTTTGCTATTCTGATTCTTAAACCAATATATTTTTTTCTGCTTTGTTAGAATTTTCCTGTAGGAACAGACTTTTTGATATGAACATAATGGAGGAAAAGAGGTTTATGTTCTCTCAGTGAGCTTCTGAAGCAACTGGTGAAGTTCCCAATTTTTAAATTCAGCACATTAAATAAAACAACAGCTTGCAATAAAATTGTGTTCCAGTTTTGGTAGTGTTTAGCAGACTCGGCTTTTGAAGGTTAAAGGCCTTAGTCTGAGTTTTTCTTGGCATTCCTTGAGTGTTAGAGATTGGATTGCATTGAAGAGAAATTGAGTCAGAATCCTAATCCTGAAAATAGTATAGGTACTCGCTTTATCACTGAGACGGGAACACAACTCTGGAAATCATATCCTAGGGATGGAGAAACAGTGAAGTTGAGCTTTGTAATAGTTACACATCCTACTATAATAACTCTCTTTGTTTGCTCTGTGGCACTTGATTCTTCATCACAAGTGTATATATCTTCCAGAAGTGTGGAGGATGGAATGCTTTCTTCTGCTTGCTTCTGAATTTTATTTTTTTTCTTCTGAAAGAAGGTAGGGTAAGACCTAGAAATGCCCACCAAGGAACGTGAGGTGTTTGCATCACTTGAAAACACAGCATTCTTTTTAGAAAACACATATGGGCAGATCTGCTTGGAGAGCTTTAGTACACGACTTTGAACTTTTAAATCATACTTTGTGTTTCTTGATTGTACAAAGTAACAATACGCTACTGGTTTTGCAACAATGCAAACATAAATTTTGGCAAATCTTTGTTGTGAATTTCCAGCTGTTTTATCAGAAATAGTGATTATTTAAATTATTTTTCAAAACAGGGATTTGACATGATCTAGGGTGGAAGTCAAAGGGATCTCCAAACTGTGACATTATGGTGTTACTTCCTTAAATTCATCAACAGACATTAACAATTTGTTACAGCTTGCCTTTTAATATTTTCTAAATATTTTTAATATTTTCTAAAAGTGAGAATATTAAAGTATCCTCCTGCATATGTTATGTCATGTGTTGCATATGATATTTTCACTTGCAGGAGATTTTTTTTTGCTGGATTTTTAAATTTAGTTTAGCAAATCTAAAGTCAGATTGATTTATAAATCAGTTGTTCAGTATCTCTTGACCTTGAATGAATGGAGATAGGCGGGTCCTAACAGAGGTTAGGACAGAGCTGAACTTGTAAAGGTAAAGTCTGAAAATCATCATAATTTCTTTATCGGGCCAAAGGAGGCATTTCGACCCATGTGGTACAATTCCTGGGTGTAGTAATGTGATGAAGATTTAAAGAAAAAATTTTATCTGTATCATTTGTTGGGTAGTACTTGTCTCCTTCTGGAAACTTTGTGACAGTTTTCTTTAAATTTGTAAGGTACTTGTTGGGCCCCCTTGTCCAAACTGGGGCTTGCATAGCCTTCGCGGTGCAGTCCTGCCCTCTCAGGCAATGCTGGTGATAGGAAGGGTTTGCTGGAGGGTTGGATGGTGATGTAAAACCACACTGATGATGTAGCTTTCATTGCAATCTGGTTAGAGACACCCATTCTGCTTCTCAGCAGGACACCAGCCACTCAGGTAAGTACTCCTTTGCCCCTGTCAGTTAGGGGATTTATAGTAGAAAAGTCCTTTCCAGCCCACATTCCCACAGGCCCTCAAAAGTAAAACTGAGACCCCCTGAGTAAGACATCATTTCTGTAAAAAAATTAACAGTCAGATATGATTATGCTTTGGATCTAGTCAAGATGTCAAGACCGAAAAATGTAATAAAGTATCTTGGCAACTGAATTCTTGGGTATTTTGCTGCACTTTGTGCTTCTGTTCGTTTGTATGAAGTATGTAATTATCCCTGGAGACTTCATTCTGGGGCTTGAGGTCTTTTTATATTAGTGGTTTTTTTCTTTTTATATTTGTCACTGAATTTCTGTAAGAAGTGAAGCTGCCCCCAGCAGACCGCTAAGGATTCTTTTATTCATTTTTGCATAACTGAGGATGTTCTCTGAACTTCCATTTTAACTCAAAAGTGATTTGAGTTGGTTTCTTTGGTTCTACTGGAGGTTTTTATGTAGTCTGTTAACTAATAATTCTGGAGCTCTAACTAATTAGTTTAATTTTTTCTTCTGTGTGATAGTGATGACTGTTTAAATAAATAAAAATGCTGATTTCATACTAGGTTCTACATGGGTTTCCAAAGGTCTGAACTGTGTTAAATGTCAAGAAAAGTTACTCTCACAAATTGCCAAGTAATCTCTTCTCACTTTTTAGCAGTAATGTTGGGTTTGCACTTTTGCAGCAGAATGGGTTTTTTTGGGGATTGTTTGTTTTTTTTTTCTTTAAGTGAGATTTTATAATGTGTTCTAAACACTGAGTATTCACATACACAGAGGCATTTTGAATGGCCTATAAGCTAGGAGGTGTCTGGTTTAGGAATGACATTCGAGAATTTGGTGCTCCCACTGTGACTTTCCAAGACACGTGCCACTTGCTCACTACCCCACTGCTCCCTCTGCCATGATTGCTAGGAAGAGACTTCTTGCAAGAGGCCTTCCTGCCCCCGACACCCCTGGCCATGCCTCCTCCTGACTACTGCAAAAATTAACCCTGTCCTGGCTTGAACCAGGACAGGAGGAAATGAGCTAATTTAACATTTTTTTCTTCTGATCTCTGAAGTCAAGGAGAACTTGAAA
>VZRE01007708.1:0-14079 GCA_013396775.1 Cephalopterus ornatus | reverse complement strand
ACTGTAGGGGCTTTTGTTGTTTTATCTATTTCCCCCCCCCCAAGTCATGACCTTTTAGGAAGGCCTGTGACACTGGGGCTTTGTTGCAGTAGCGTGTGAGTGTATCTTCTTCGAAATTGCTTGAGTGATGGACCTCAGGTATCTTTGTATTGGAGTTTAAATGCTTTGCGGGGGTCAAAACTTGCAGGCGTAAACAAGGCTGGAATGGCCACCTATACTAATTGCAATTCTAGCTGGCGCTGGACAGAAGATATGCAGGAAAGGGGAAGGACACTTGCCTTATAATGTATGCACCGTTTATTTCCATAAAGGCTTTGAAAAACTTTGAGGGCAAATCATGTGGGAAGCATGACACTTTGCTGTCAGTGCCCGTAACATAATTAGAGTATCTGCAATCAGTAGACCATGTAGTTCATGTGACAGACTGTCCTGTAGGCAGATCCTCTGCTGCAAGAGCAAATGTGGGCTAATGGAATAACTCTGAGAACTGCCCACAGGTTCCTTCTGGAAATTTTCCAGGACCGATTTCAGATATTTTTTTCTGTTCATGATTCCACTGCAGTAGGAATGAATACAGTCCAGTTCCTATAGGCAAAGCTAGGAAAGACAGGGCAGAATATCTGAAGAAGCTTGTGAATCTGTGTTTAGAAAGGCAGATGAGTGTCCCTCACAGTGGCACTGGCCTCTTGGGAGGTTGTTGCACATTTGCAGCTCTCCTCAGTTTTGTAAATCTGCTCCAGAAGAGTTGGTAGTAAGTAGATGCTGATTGTAGGAAATGTGCTTTGCAGGTTCTTTACAACATATTTTTAGCTATTTGACTGCTAGCTTTAGCATTAAAAGACAAGTAGAAAATTAAATGGAATGTGAGTTTTAGTTTAGCATCCACGTGGTTGAAAAAATATCATTATTTATTTTACAACATCACAAAGGTAGCTTCCTCCTGTCAGCTCTGTGGGTCTCCTTCCCTTTCAGAATTTAAGGCTGCCATGTGTGGAGTGCTTTACACATTTTGTGCAGTATATATTTCTTTTTCTCGTAATACATTTGTCAAGAATCTCAAAATTCGGTGTTGTTTCAAGTATTTTAGACAGAAAATATGGGAGAAGTGTTAAGTGGTGGTACAAAAAGCAGTGCTATAGAATTTATTTTCAAATGTTCAGAATCCTCTAGGATGGTTTAAAAGACTTTAAATAAAAGTGTTATACACTTAGTAAAAATTCATGTTAGTTCAGCAATTGATTTTTTTTTTTTTACTATTTTTTTGCTTAAAAAAAGAAAAGCTGTGAGTTCTCTTGTATGGGGTAAGTGTCACTGTTTATATCTTAGCTTTGCTGCAAGTCAGGACTTGTACTATTCTTCTAGGTTGTCATAGAAACACAGCTAACTGACAACTCAGGCTGCTGATGGTTTTATTTGTGGGTTTTCAGGATTATTAAAATTTTTAAAAAAATTATTGATTTGCTTTTATTAACAATGGAGTTTGTTTACTTTAGAAGTTCATACTGCATAAAAGCTTTTCCTGATAGAAAAATACCTTTAAAATTATTAAACTCTGATACTCTAAATAAGAGATCATCAAATGCATTTAATATATCAATCTGAAGCAGTAGAGACACCTTGAATTTTTGCAAATCACCTTTTTCATTTCATTTTGTTTACAGTAAAGTACCCCAACCCCATTTCAATTCACCTTTTAGCTTGATTTTTGCTTTCTGTCAAGAAAGCATGAAATGGGTACATCATCATGCTTAATATTTCGAAGTCTTCATTTTATTTACTTATTTTGAAGACTGGCAGAATGCTTCAGTGCACTGACTTTTGAAAATATATATTTTTTGTATATGCATTTGCAGGAAAAATTACTTAGTTTTCACTCATAAATAAGACAGGCAAAACTTATTTACAGTAACTTTTTCTAATGGTCCATGGATGAATGATTTTATGCAAACTACTCAAGAGACTAGAATTAACTTTTCATGTTGGTTGCACATTGAATGTCCAGACCCCAGCAACACGTGGAATCTTATAAAAACTAGATGACTGGAGTTCAATTTTTATTTTTCTGAATTTATTCAATGATTACCCATGCATTTCAAGTGTAATCTTTGTAAGGAATGTATAAAATGAAGTAATGCATTAATTGTGTAAAATGGACACATACTTCCTTACGCCCTCCTTTCCATCGCATGTATGCTTTTTTCTTTGACTTTACCATGTCCCTCTATGTTGTAGCCATTTATTAAAGATCTGTAGGCACAAGGAATTTGACTGATCTATATACAGCCCTGTAATTTGACATTGTCATTCTGTCTAGTAACAACTTTGTTCAGTGTTAGATTTACTGAATAAAATTGTTTCTTGGTGGACATTTTGACACCTCACTTCAGACTCCTACGTCATGGGCTGCTGACATCCCTTTATTAATCTCATTTGTATTCTGTCATAAAACTCTCAAACAACATTTTAAAACAGACACTCTTTGCAGTGTATTTATGTAAGTATGGGGCTAAATACTAAGTCATTCCATTGGTATGTATAGTTTTTTTGTGTTTTTTATGAGGTTGTGTATGTATTACCATAAATGATGTTATCACACATGGTAAATGGCCATAATTTTTAACTTGGGAAAGATTGACTTTAGTACTCCAAAAGCAGTTTAAACAAAATATGTTTTATTAACCAGTTAACATGTCCTTCTTCCAAATTTATTTTTCACATCATTAGCTATAAGAAAATGTTGCACAAATGCAGTTCTTCTGCCGTAGGCTCACCTCGTGGATTGGAAGGCAGTGATTGGTGGGAAATAAAGACACTCCTTTAATTAGAGCTCTGCATATTTTGGTTGCTTAGAAATGAGAGACACATTTTATGTGGAAAACAGTGTTGATCTGTTCATTAGAGCCAATAGTGAGTGTAGGAGAATATTATTGCAGGTATACTGTTATACAGTGAGGACCAAGGGGTCTCACTCATGTATATGGTTTGTGTATATATGCACATATGTATGCATATATGCACCTGTAGTATTAACTGAGACTTACTGAAGCCTATGGAATCTCTCTTTGGCACTGTACTTCAATAGACCATCTGTTACAGATAGATGCCTACGACCAGAGAGCTATTTTGCACCTTCGATTTTCTTTTCTAAAGAGATAAACATGTGGGGTGTTCTTTGATGAATAAATTTGCTGCTTGTTTTTGTTTTTTTAGTTTAGTTTCTTTTCACCGTGTGCCCCTTGAACCATCATCTTTCTTTGCATCTAAGTAGTGATTGGGGGATAATACCTAACATGCTTGAAAAGAAAAAGAGAGGACAGCCTCAGTATTTACCAGAAAAAGATCCTAAAATGCACATGATAAAGGTGATTCATAGGAACATGCTGTGTCCAGATCCTTTTCCCAGACAACATATTTATACTATTTATTTTTTAACATAAACCCATTGGTGGGTTTTATACAATTAACTTATTCCTAGTGGATTCTTTTTTATTTTTGTTCACAGTGTTTTGCCTCTATCCTTCCTACAGAGGTGCAGCATCTTGTAAAGGTCGTGAAGTTTCTTGTAACCTGCATGCTTCAGCTTTCAGTTCATTGTGGCTACAGTGGCACACTTTATTTTATCATCATTCATTTTCATATCCATACTTTTTGTATTTTACTTCTAAATTGCAAATTACTAACTTTATGTAATAAAGTACACATGTACATTTTTACCTGCTTTTTAGATATCAACTAAGTGCCTCTTACAGCTGAATTGATATGCTGCTATACGGTCTTTGTTTGCACCCAGAACTTTGGAGTAAAAAGAGAAACCGATAACAAAAGAGCACAACCCAAACCCCCCTCAGATGATAAAAATGTGAAAGTTTGGCTTTTGATTGTAATGGCTGTTATGAAGAGATAGCAGTGATCCATCTTCGCCTGTTGCTGTGTGATACTTTTGGGGTATCTTTTAATTTGTTTATATCTAAAATAAACATCTGAATGTTTTTGTTGTTTTTTTTCTCTTGCTCCCTTGTCCTTGCACTCTTAAAAATTTAGGAAGATGAGAGTGAAGAAGAACCTAAGCTGAAGTATGAACGGCTTTCTAATGGAGTGACTGAAATTCTCCAGAAGGATGCAGCCAGCTGCATGACAGTGCATGAAAAGGTATTATGTGACTTTGTGGCTGAGATAAAACTTCTGCTTGGTTTTATATATTTAGCTGTGCTTATAATGCATCAGTATATTTCTGTGTACAAGTGATGCCAAATCTAGACTCGCAGTGCAAGACAACACTAACATAAACAAAATTCACCATAAGTCTGTATTGAACAATCCGCGATTTCTCAGTGATAAAATGAGTAGTTCACATGGTTCAGTTAATGGTAGATCTCTCTAGAATTGGAATACAGTCCTAAATTTCCTTTCCTCTGAAAGGAAATTGGTATATACTGTGCTTATTTGTACAGCCTGAATCACTGAAGAGAGACTTGATCATGCCAGGAACTTAGCATATATTCATCTGTGGAAGACGGGTTAGTTTATGTTAATACAGTGTAGAAGGAAGTAATGACAATATTTTCTGTTTGGTTGGGTTTTTTTGGTGGTTTTTTGTTTTTTTTTTGAGAGATACCATACTAACTTTCCTGTTCCCCTTCTCTGATTCACTACGTTAAAAACAAGGAGAGGAAAGGCACATGCCTACGTTTTGTGACGTACAAGAGAATGATAGAGAGAAAGTGATGGACAATGCAAAGTAAAGAGATTTTATGAAGAATTATTCATTTATTCTTAAAAGAAAGAAACTTCATAGGCTTCCTGAGTGTTTTAAACAATTGCTTTGTATTTTATGAGTTATCTTCTCTTTTATAAATATTGGAAAACATTTTAAAATATTGAGGCATGCTGAAGAGACCTGAAAATATGAGTTAAGGATTTGTTAACTATTAGTATGTAAAACATAATAGCCATTTTCTGAATGTATATTTTTTCATATCCAGTAATATCTCCTTAACAGTTATTGTTGAGGGATCTGTCTTTATTATTTGGCTATATTTTTAGATTGACTCATGCTATGTTTCTTTTCCTCAGAGGACTGTTGCCATGGCTCAAGAGGCTCTTAAGATGAAGCTTGTATTTTAACTGTGTGAATGAAAACAATAAGTCTTCTTAAAATGTTTTTGACAACTTAGAATTACACAGATATTTGGAAAATTGGCAAGCCTTTCCTCCTTGTCTATTGCCTTTTTCTGTTACCTTTTATTCACAAGTCTCAGGTAAATTCTGAAAGCCAAGAGTTGAACAGGATTTTTCTGTAAGGACGTGCACAGATACAGCTTTTACTATAGTGTCACAAAACATGACAATACAGGAAAACTGTATGAGTATTCCAGCTCTTTCAGTTTTCCAGCAAAGTGGATACACTATTTATGAGAAGGATCAATATTGTTAGAAGCTAGGTACTGCAGTCTTTTAGGAATAGGTCTCTTACAACAGAGAGCTTAAAAATGAAGCTGGGTTATAGATTTTGTGAGGGTGTTTCTGTTTCATTTTCGTTGTGTTTTTTGGGGGTTTTTTTGCCTTGCAAAAGCAGGAAAAGCCTTGATAAAGTGTCATCATTAGCAAAATTGTATTGTAATATATATAATATGTCTCTGATTAAAGGAGTTTAACTTTGCTGAGAGTCCTGAAAGCTGGCTTCTGTGTTCAGACTAATTTCCTCCCAGGATTATTTTTTTTTCTTTTTGCTGCTAAGGCATCATATTTTCACCAGGCTTGCTGTCTGCACTGGATGACTAATCGTCATGGCACCTGGTGCATTCAAGCAGGCCTGTGCAGTGGAATAGTCATACCTAGTTATGTCTGCACACCTGATGTTTTATTAACCAGTATTGATTTTTTTACCCAGGGGACTTTTTGCTTCCTGAAAAAAGGCAACCTTGCAGGAGTGAAAGGCATTGCAGGGAATGAATTTCTAATGAACCCCTTCTTTCCCTTTCTTGACTCCTTTTAATGTAGCTTCATATTTTAAGTGCCTGAACTGAAATTTCATTTTAAGCAATTGCATTTTGATAAATCCTTTTAAACCTTGACTTTCTGTAAGGTTATTTTTTAAAGATTGTGCTGCCTGACTGACACGCTTAGCAGTGCCTGTAAATTTGAGCATTTCATTATAAGTTGCAATGAAGCATGCTCACATGCAGTGAAATACAGAGAATTGAGTAGCCTAGACTATTTGAGTAATGCTGAAAGTGGGGTAGGGAGGGGACAAATAAAAGAAACCTCTGTCATAAATCAAGTAGTACCAAAGTTCTTCCTTTTCAGTTTAGACGTAGTTCATGGTTCAAATAACAGCAGATCTCTCATAATCAATTCCCTTCTTGTTTGTATCAAAATAAGTTTTGTGATAGCATGCATTTGTGTGGACATTTCTTTATTTTGCTATTATTTTTTAGAATGAAACTCCTATGGAAAAGTGTATTTATCTTGAGAGTATTCAATTTAGGAGTGTTACTATGTGAAGGAGAGCAAACTCAGTGGTTTATTTGTGTGCCTAAATGCACTGTCAGAGACCTTTCATAATTCAGCTGTTATTTTACCAATGGCTTACTTGTGGCCTTTTGTTGTGTTTGAATGCTTTGTTTTCACATTAATAATGAAGGACAATTAAAAATAAAGCTCAAAGGAAATTATCATGATTGAAACAAGGCTGCAGAAACTATTTCTAGGAACTATTTCAGATATCTGTTGGTCCTTGCTTTCACACTGCATTTTTAATTTGCTGCCACAGTCCATCAGCCAGTGTGTACAGACTGCAGACACACCATTAGTTGTCAGTGGATGAGGGTCCTCATGACTCATTCTGACAGCTAACTTGCACTATCAAAGTAATATGGGCTTGAAGCCCTCTGTTATTCTTTAGGTATAGTTAAAATAACCTTTCTCTATAGAAAAGGGTGGGCGTTTTTCTTTTCCATAGTGTTGCTAATCATCTGCTAAACATCCTGGAGTTCATTTAGCATTGCTGTAGTATTGGTTGTGGTGTCTTAGTGTTTATGTAATCAGTCTCTTTCTTTTTCAGTTTTTGGCACTGGGAACACATTATGGCAAAGTTTATTTACTTGATGTCCAAGGGAACATCACACAGAAGTTTGATGTCGTAAGTATGACATTATTCAGAACCATTTACTGGGATGTAAAAATGCTGCAATGTACTAAGAAATGAGTAAGTTACCACTCTTGTTACACCTCAAATTATACTAATGCATTCCGTAACATAAGAAGCAGTGTATGGTCTTTGCAAAAGGCAGTTTATGCTGAATGGTTTTGTGAGCACATCTGAATTTACATATAATAAACTTTTTCATGAAACAGAAGAGGAAATACATATTTATGATTGTAAGTGGCTGTTATTAAAAATGTAACCCAGAAGCTCATGACTTCCATAAGGCATGATCCTGTTCATTAGGAGACTATTGTGGGTTATTAGTGTGTGCACTATCATTTTAGCTAGTTGCTACAGGTAATTCAAAATTGATTGATTACCTTGCTGGTTCAGTTTATCTGTTGCAAATATATAGCGCTAATATTTTATGTAAATGTTTTGAAGTTTGAATTCCTATGAGTTCATATTGATTGAAGGAAAAGAAGCAGACTTTTTCCTTATTGTCATTCCTGGTAGTAGAAGATGAATGAAATGCTAAATTTAAACTCTGTTCTAGAGTATTACATGTTCCTTTTAATTGTGGATATTTGTTGATTATCTGCAAATTCCCTGTCTTCCTTGGAAATTGGGTGGAAGAGAATTAGCAATTTTTTTTCTCCTGACATTGTTACAAAATCTAGTAGCCAAGCATTGGTTTTTCATAGCAGTCTAAGCACGTGTCAGAGAAACCATCACAAGATGTGGACGTTTGCAAAGAGAACAAATGTTCTACAGCTGACACAGTTAGCTGCATGGGTGGGGTGAAAGGTTTTGTTTGTATTTTTGAAAAATCTAATTATGAGTAAGGGAGTAGGGAGAGTATAGACTCCTAGGCACAGCTTTTGGAGAACATTTTAGGTTTAATATTGTCAGATTGACAATGAACTTACTGTGTATTAATTAAAGTCAAGCTAATGATGTTCTCCTGTTCCTTTTAATTTTGTATGTTCATCAGTCCTGCAAATGAGATGCTGACTGCATTTCAACAGAGGAAAAGCTTTTGGTGTCTCCCTTACAGTTCTGATTACTTTTCATGCACGCTACTTGATAGTTTCTCTGCGAAGTAAGAGAACCTCTCTTATTTGGGGCAGGTCAGATTAAAGTGAACTTGAATTCTTCTCTTCCATTGCTGCAGTAGAAGACTGACTCAGAGACTCACTCAAATGAAGTGTAGATTTTCTGTTGAATCTGGCACTAAATGTCTTAGACTTGTATTTCTTCCAGTCTGTGTAAGGTGTTCAGAACAGTTCATTTGTAGAAGTGTCTTTTTTTTTGTTATGTGAACCACCAGTGGCTTGTTCTCTCCCACTGGTTCCAAGAGATTAAATATTCTTTTTGTAAAGGCTTGGGGCACTGCCTAGGTGTAGAGCAAGGAACAAGGAGACCTGTTGTCTCCTAAAGACTATAAAACAAAATTCCTGCATCCTCTTTATACCTATCTTCCCAAATCTGCTATTCTTTTCTTTGCTTTTCCTTAATTAAAAGTCCTATCAGTGCCTGCTGCGAGGGTGGTTTCTTTGGATGAAGTTAAGTTTGGGCTATATAATCCGCTTACTGCTCTAAGGTGCTTACTTTTCCAAATTTAGCCTGCTTCAGGATGAAGATTTTTGCGCTGTGTCTCCTTGTAGAGATGGCAGTGATTTCTTTTCAAAACTATTCTTTGAGTAGAAACTACTTTTTGAGCTGGAGAATAGGAAAAAGAAATGTTTCTTGGATTCTATTATTAATGTTTATGTCTCTTTTTGTAATGTATATGGCTCCAGTGCAACAGATTACGTCATGGATTAGGTGGAAACGGTGCTTCTTTTTTTTTTTTTCTTTTTTTTTCTAATTTGAGGAAGAATGATTTTTCTCTAGGACCACTTGTCTTTAAAAGACAAGTTTTTCAAAGAACTATTAAGAGTTGTAGAACAGAACAGGCTGCCTAGGTGAGAAGCAAGCAACTCTGTGACATACATGGCTGCTTAACCTGAGAAGTTTACTGAATTAATGTTATTGACTGTTGAAGCTGTAGACAGTTTATTCTGAACTGGCTGCTGTATGTCAGAATATTTTCCTTCTAACCTGAACTTTTCAAGACATTGGACTGCAGATTAGAAGCATCATTATTAAAACATTCGGTGTAGTCTTCCTTCTTTTCTCTCCTACAAATGCCTGTTTATTGTCTTTCCTCCTGGGGAATTCGCATTAGATTATTGCCATGTAGTAAATCCCAAATAAAACCTAACTCTTTCTTGAGAAGAAAGTGAATTAGTTCCTGAAGTCATATAAGGACAAAGCATTCCTTGTGAATGTGCCAGGGCAAAGAGTGTTTTCTCTAGTGGTATTTTTGCTAGTTGTTTTCTCTGATCCAAAATGGACAAATTCCTTCTGAGAACCTTTTTCATCAGTGGAATGGCAGATATGGTTTTACCTTCAGGTTTTTAATAGGCATAGTATCCGTTATTACTGATTATTGGAAATTAGTAGTCTATAAAAGTTGTTCCGAGTAAATAAATTACCACTGAAATATTTTCATTGTTTGCAGTAAACAGTGTACCTGAGGAATGTGTTTTACGTATTTTTCTTTTTGAAAGCATCTTTTTAGCAGATGTTTTTTGTTTTATGATATGGCAGAAGTTAATAGTAAGGGCAACAATGTGAAGCCATTTGTCCAGAGGAAGTCAGTTATGTAATTCAAGGAATTGTTCCACATTTGGGTCTTTATTTTTCGGGGTGGGGGTGGGGGGTGGTGTTTGTTTTGTTGTTTTTTTTTTTTTTAAAGTAAAGGGGGGGAATAAAAAAATTGATTACTTTTCTGTACATCTGTTAAATGTGTAATTAGCAAAATCAAACCATACTTGGAAAAGTTTAAAAGCTGCTAGGTCTGAAATACAGTTTCGTGTTAAATAAACCAGAATGGAGCGAGAGGTTTTTACTTTAACCTTTTTTTTTTTAATTCATTTTAATATTAAATATATGTTGAAAATACCATTACTGCTCTCATAGTCCTCTTGATTTCTAGTTTTCTTTTGTAATCCCAGGTAACCATGTTCAAAAATATAAATGGGCTTGGAAATTGAAGAAAAAATTTTGCCTTTATAATAAAACCTCTATTTTCTGTATTGACTCTCATCTGCATTTCAGCCGAATTGTAAAACATAAATAGATACTGATCTCAGGATTTGCACCAAAATGTGCATAAGCTCCAAAATGGCTAAGTTTTGAATGATGGTCCTCCTGTTGAAGACTGAATGCATCTGGCATTTTAAATTGAGCTAAAAACAGTTTTAAGAAACAGTAAAATATAAAGCTTGGCATCCCTAGAAGTTCTGCTATTGTAACACGCTTATTGTTTAAAAAACCATTTACAACTGTACTCCAAAATGTCCATAGCAGCAAATCAGTGTGGGTATCCTGAATTACAAATACTGGTCCCAGTGCTGCAAAGGCTTAATTGTCTGCTTGACTTTGACCCATAAATATTCACACAGGCTTCTGTGAAACTAAACAACTAAAAAAGTATTTTCAGAACGAAGTCTTGCTCTCATCCAGCTCTTCCAATATCTGATGCTGGATCCTGTGTCAAGCGGACAACTGGTTTTTCTGGTTTGCAACTACTCTTGTCAGCAGCAGTGGGAGCGCATGCTTTGAAATTGTGAGAGGTGTGGTTTGGGAAGAATTGAGACAGGAATTTGGGGGCTTTGGCCTTGGGTGGTGCTGGTATCTCAGCAGCCATGCTTGTGCTCTTGCAATCCCTCTCTCCCCTTGCCTAGTGTGTATTTAGCTCTTGCCGGTGTGGCTGTCTTTGACGATGTCAGACACCTAAGATTAACTGGTATGCATCCGCAAATAACGTATGTTTGACAAACTGGTGTTCTCTTGTATTAGGGTTCAGTGCATTGAGTGAGATGAAATGTGTCAAATACACTGAAAATTATTACTAAAAGGCAACAAGAAGAGGGGAAAAAAAGCCTTCTAATGCCAATGACAAAGGATGATGCAGGACTGATTCACAGCACGTTAATTCCACACGTCTCTCCATCTTTCTTTTCTTCTTAGACTGTCTACAATTTATTAATATAATTATTGCCTCAACTGTCATCTTGTGGATTAAGGACTTGTAGATATGAAGAAAGCTGTGCAAACATGTTTAGTTAAGTAACAAATCAAAAACCTTTCAGAGGGCAAGAAAACTCATCCCCATTCTGGTTTTCTAATAAACATCAAGCTTAAAGCAAAAATGGTAAGAACTCTTGGTGATAGTCTGTGAGAAGGGGAAAGATTGCCTATTTTATGAGTAGGGGGAATTTAAATATTTAATGCATTGCAGGTGTTTCAGAGGAGATGCATGATTCCAGAAAACAATGTAAATAGTGTTTTCAAGCTTCTGTTAGTGCAAAGAAATTGAAGTCCTTTTAGCATGCAATATTTGTGAGCTATTCAAGACTGTTGGAATTTCAAAAAGAACAAAATCTTCTCATAGCATTCCTTTTTACCTTGTATTTCTTTCCTGGCCTCACCTTTTTCTTTTTTTTCTGATTGTCTCACATTGTGTAGAACTAAATATTTATTTATAGTTTTTTAATCGGAGTGGTAGAAATCCAAAATCACTAGGTCATCTCTGCTACCTTGAAAAATTGAAACGGGGTTCCTTCTATGGTGGTATTGTTGCCCTGGAGTGTATTAAAGTTATAGCACTCTCCAACCTCTGGAGCAAGACCTTGCTTGAAGGTCAGTCTGTGGCCTGTGGATTTTGCTGATAAATTAGCAGGCTGCAAACAAAATGTCAGAGGTTTCAGTTGACTTGATGTCCCTTGGCAAGAGTTTATTAACAAGAAAAAAAGTACTTCTAACAAAGAAATGGGTGTGTTAAGCACTAAATGCTAGAAATTATGCAGAACCTACTAACTGCTGCAAGAGATAATCTTTCAATGGGGAAGGTTACTTTTAGCATTTGATTGTATAATGAAGAAGTTGCTTTGGATGGAACTTTGCATGAGAGTTTGAGACTAAGATGATATGTCACTTACTTTGACAGGCTACTTAAAATTCTCTGTTTATTACTTTTAACTACATCATTTTAGTTGTCACTGTCAGCCTATGAAAGAAAACTTAGTTGGGAAATGAAGTGAAGCAACACAACTTAAAGATCTAGGTAGCTGTGTGTTAGTATTTGCAGGGTGTCACTGCCTGTTAAATTTGAAGCTGAAACTCTGTCTTTTGTACAAAACAAAGCAGACTACTATAAATGTAGGCTCCGAAAAACAAAATAAAAATTAAGGTTTTGAAAGAAGCATGTGTCTACGCAAGGGCTAGGTTTCCTTCTCCTCCATGGGACCTCCTACCCAAATGGGTGGTGCATTCTTATGTCTTATATGTTTCAAGCTAACCCCTAGCTCTTTCAAATGGAAAAAAAAGATAAGCGTCATCTTTTGGGATTTTGCTCTTAAGACTTTAATGTCTGCATGCAATTTAATAGCACTTCTGCTTCTGTCTACCTGTCTTTTCATTTTAACTGCAGATGATTTGGAAATCCAAAGGTTTTTATAGTAGTTGTGGGAATAACTCAGATGGCCTTTTGAGTCTGGCTTTTTGGATGTTATAAAGGCTTGGAAAGTATGTCTTAAAATGTTTGTTCTGGTACTGTGCTTATTAGGTGACCTGGAGTGTTTCCAATGGGAACTGTGGAGCTACTGGAGAGTAGGAGACTTCTTTGGCAGGAATCATGGTGTACCTGTGGTAGTTTGCATAGACCAGCAAAAGTTATGATGTCATGGCCGTTATTCCATTGATCTAAGAAAAGTTTCTTGTCTGATAAAATTGAAACAAGAAAAAACAACCTCTCATACATGTTTTGCACATCATCTTTGTACCACTGTATCTGACTTTCCTTTGAAGGAAGTGTTGCTTAAATTTTTAGTTAACCAAAGAGATCAGATGGATGTCGAAGGCATTTGTTATTACTAGAAATGTTGCTTGGACTATGGATGAAATGTGGGAGTTTTAAACCATTTTAGGATCACGTATGATTAATTTTTATAAGCTCAAAACTGAGGCATGTGTGACCGTTTCGTTCAATTATTCTTTCAAGCTTGTAGCTTCAGTAACTGTAGCTTAGTGCAGAATAATGTAAAAAGTTTAGTTGGAAGTATGGGTTCAGCTACAGAAGGTCTTGTGTGGTCCAGTCATTTATTTTCTGAATGCTGTTAGCTCATACAAGTCAAATATGTGCTTATGAAGTAGCAAACAGTAACATGGATGCTGTAGATCTAATATATTTCCATTAAAGGATAAAGCCTGCATATTTTATCAGCTGCATCTGGGATGGCAATTTTTTCTGCCATCTCTTTTGAACTTGTCACTAGCAACTATGTTGCCCATGTACCTTCTTTTGAAAAGGTTGTCAGCCTCATCCTTAGACGGAATGATCCTTCTACAACTTCATTACGTTTAAATGCATATTGTTTTCTTCTCTTTTTTTGAGAGAGGAAAGGAAATAGAAGCATAGGAAGAAGTTTCCTTTTTGTTCTCCATTATCAATCACTGTTCTACAGAGTGGGTATCATGTTATCTATCGGTTGCATTTCATGACCAGCTGTAAATGTACCTTAGCAGGTACCTTAGGTACCTTTAGCAGCCCTTTTCAGTGTCACTGATTTCAGTAAGAGTCTGTTAATGTCACCATTTAATGAGGTAAAGTGACTGAATACTGTTTTGTCACAGTAATCTAGACATAGAAAATAGTTCACTTTCTCTTGACTTGGTAGGGTGCTATCATATTCTATGTGTTTTTTCAAAAAAAACTAAAGTACTGAACATTCTAGGGGGAAAATATTTCAAGGGGAGAATGCTAAACATGAAGGACATTAATACTGTAGTGTTTTGAAATGAGAGTTAGGCCTAAAAGAGTT
>VZRE01007706.1:440861-607210 GCA_013396775.1 Cephalopterus ornatus | reverse complement strand
TTGTGAGGTTTAACGATGCCGCTCGGGGCGGGATCCGGGCACACGGGTGGGACGCGCGGCCGTGGGACCCGGGGCCCGGCCTGGCCCGGCCGTGCGGGGACGGGATGGGAAGGGAAGGGATGGGAAGGGAAGGGATGGGGATGATCCCCGCACCCGGCAGGGCTCGGACGTTCCTTTGTGCCGCTGCCCTGCACTCACATGTTTGCAGGCACGTCCCCCCGCGATTTTGAGGCGATTCCCCCCCCATCTCTGGCTCAAGGATAGAGTTACCTCCGAGTAGGTGCATGTTTTCCCACAATAGCCGCCTTCCACAGTGGTTCTTGGTTGGAAGCGGAGGTTGTTTTCTTCCTTCCCCCCACCCCACAAGCAATAGGAAGGTTGATTTCTTAGTTTATGGCCCCGAAGTGTAAGGACCAGTTGGGCTCAGTGGGCGAGTGAATGGGCTCATTGTGTCATTCCACCTTCTCTAAGGGCAGTAGTGTGGCTTTGTTCTGGTTATTCGGCTTATTAAATGTTTTCCGGCCTGCAAGAAGGCTGAATGGAAACGTGTCCTTAAAATTCTGGGTGCTCTTTTGGGAGGTCACTTTAGGTCTTGTGGAGGATCCTCAGGGTTGGTTTTGAGTCGGGGATCTGAACTCCTGGGGTTGGGATCTGCAAGTTCGGGTGTTCTCCCCTTTAGGGAAATGACATCTCCACCACAGCATTCAGAAGCCAGAAATTGGGCTTTGGAGCAGCACCCCGGCTTTGGGGTTGCAGGGCTGAGAGGCGCTGGGCGGTTCAGACCCAAGAAGTCCCTAGATTTTAATGTGCATACCCTATCCTAGGCCTTGGGATGAGTTGAGCCAGCTGGTCAAATCCGTTTTCTGGTTCGCTGTGCTTACATTAAAATTAGCTCCCGAGAGCAGTTATTTTACAGCCTTTACTGTTGCACTGGCTCCCTTTCATATGCCTGACTGATAGGAAATATTTTTGTCGAAACCGTTACTGGCAAGAACCAGTGAGTTTGTGTATCTTGTGGCAAGCTGAAACATCTCTGGATGTGTTTTAATTGTGAATAGTCTGCTTGCTTCGAGTCTGGCTTATGAAACCTGGAGTACAATGTTTGCTGAATAGCACAAACTTTCCTGATGAAGCGTGTGACTTGGTCTGGTTTTATTGGAGGTGCAGGGTACGTGTTCAAGCCCAAAGAGCTTGTGTCCTTCTGAAAATGCCTGGAAGAGTTGCAGTCGGGAGTCAGAAGGCTAAAACATACGTTTCAAGTAGATCTTAATAAGCTTGTGGGACTCCTAACTAGAAAATGGGTTTTACTGCTCATTCACTTTGAATTTCTGGGAAATACTGTTGATATTAATATGTCTGCTATTTTTAATTATCCCTATTTTTTGCATCAGTAGCAAGATGCTACTCTTCATCATATGGAAGTACATGCTGCCTGTTAGACAGACTTAAAATACTGATCTGCAAGATCATCCCTTTAATGATATGATATCCTTTTGGGATGTTCCTGTGGTAATCTGGCAGTCCTCTAGTGGCCTTTACCTGCCAGTGCGTAGCCCATAGTTATTGTCTCTTTAACTGGAGATTTAAAGTTGGTTAAATAATTGTAAAGGGATATTTTAAACTTGGGACAGTTAAATTTCCCTAATTCCTTTTGAAAAGCTATTTTTCTGCAGGGTACTATTATTCAGAAGAATGAGAAGGCTGAAAGGAGAAACTTGCAACCATTGTGTTAAACTTTGGTAGTAGAGGTATAAAACTGTTTTTATGAAAATATGGTGGACAGATAAACTGAAAGCCTAACTGTACTGAGAAGACTGCAATTTATTGCATGGATTGCTTTATTTAAAACAAAACCTTGAAGGATTTATTCTTTCCTTTAGGAATTCCTTGAGAGTCTGGTAGCCATTACTGTGGCTCCCTTTTTAAGTTCCTTCTTTTCCCTTCTCTGTTCTTTCTCCCCCTTCCCCTGTTGCCTCCCCCCAATCTACATTCCTTTGTGTTAACAGTGATGATGGCAGTTCTAGTCACCTCCTGTGGTTTGATAGATTATTCCCTTTAGAAACATGGTGTACTTAAAACTTTCCAAACACAATTCTTTCCTCACTCCTCCACTTTTTGGTGCTGGCTTTGAGTTTTTTTCTAAGAATTTGTCCTCTCTGGTTCTGCTTTGAGTTTTCTTCAGTGCTGGCAAGAAGTCTGGTTAAACCTTTAGTGGAAAATATTAGTATTTGTGTTATGATTTACATTTCTTTTTGTGTATGTTTATGGTCATAATATAAACAGAAATTTTGCCTTTTGGCAACAACGAGTTTCTCTCTCCCCTGCAAGCTCACAGGTTTTGTGCTTTCTTTTTAGACAAAACTTTGTTTGCTTTAAACTTTCATTTTTATTTTCATGAAATAAACTTCTTGGACTATTTTTAGATTAGTACATTCTTGAGATCTGATAGTTATGTAAGAATGATCCTGCAGGTAAACGTTCATAGGACTTTGTCTTTGGTCTTACACAATCTACATATAAACTTAAATTTTGAAACTGAGTGGCTGCAACTTTTATAGTAGATATTGTAAGTAACGTAATCTTTCTGGGGAGGGTGGAACTACTCACAGAAACCTGTGAAGGGCTTTATGAGCCCTCCTGAAGGAGGGGTTAATGAGCCCTGTTCATTAATTCTAGGGAAGAAATTCATGGCTAGGAAAACAGGTACTTGAAATCAGGGCAGTATCTGATACTTTCTTGGTAGGTAGGTTTCAATCCCTTGACTCTGTACACCTGCAAGGGTATTTATGTTGACAGTGTGTTTTTGGGTATATTATAAAGTTTGTGTCCTTAAGATCTTAGCACTGAAGTATTGCAGTCTACTGATACAGAGTTTGTATAAAAAAAAATCTTCGCTTTGTTGGTTTCTCTGAACTGTAAACACTCTGTTAGGGGATTGAGACAGTCATATTTTCACAAAAATGTGGATTTTTTTTAAAGGATTTTCTTCTCCCTCAAGAGAAAGTCTGTAAAAATAAAGGCAGGGGAGTGGCATAATTTTAATTCTTTCTAGGCTGCTCTACAAATTTTTCTGTGACCCAACTGAATATTGTACTGTTGAGTGTAGAAAAATCTGAAATCAAGGTAACTGTCAGCTCTTTAATTTAACCATTTCTGTATTTTGTGCTGTTCTGGCTTTTTTGTTTGGTCAGTTTGGGGAACAGCGTCATCAACAAGCTGGCAAGAAGCTCAGCTAACTGCTAATGCTTTGCAGTGGGCGTAAATAACTTCTGAAGGCCGTGTTTCTGCTAATTTTTAGGTTGAGGGGAGGAAGTAGGCAGGGTTGTTACTAAATACATTATCTGGGTTATGGCTCTCAGTTTACTGACAGCACTATTTTTTTTAAGCAAGCAGTTGAATATCATGCTTTAGATAATATGAACTGTTTCAGTTAAGAAATTTACTGAGTTATAAAAACAAAACTAATATGATTTGCTTTCTGCTGTTCTGAACTTGATTTTATTTTAGTGAAATGATGGCTGTCACGTTTTGCTTGTTGGATATTAACAGTAAGATCAAGGGTTCTGATTACCTAACGTTAGCATTGTTGCTCTGACTTTGATATGACAACATTGTTTTAAGTTCCTGTGAAAATTAAACTGTAGGAAAATGTTGGGAAAAAATTCTGTCAGTGATATATCAAATGTATCAAACAGCAGGCCCAGAGCTTTGGACATCCGGGGCCAGTGATGGAAGCTGCTCTTCAATGTGTGTGTGCCTGTCTGTAAAGACAGAGATGAGAGTGTGAAATCAAACAATATTTTTGCTTAGGGCTGTCATTCCAAGTGTCATTTGCACAACTGACTCAGTATACCAAGACCTAAATGTCGTCGTGGGGAAGGCATCTCAGATGGAAGAAAGCTGTTCCTGCATTTGCTGAGCTTTAAAATTGGAACCCAGCTGGTACAGGAAATAGTTGAAGAAATAACTGCAGCACCGCTGTCTATACCCTTACTTGTGTGCTTTAGCCTGAGCTCTGTGATGCTGGAAGATAGGACCTGAATTCCTTTTTTTCCTGAAGAATACGTGTTTTTCCTTCGCATTCCCCTCATCCAGCCAGCCTTGACAGCTGTCTTGCCTTTTTTTTTTTCTTAATTCACTTCACTTTTCTTGGATTATGAAAGGTCACATTTTTAATTTGTCAATTTCTACATTAAAGTTAAGGTGGGTTAATGTTAAAAATGAAGGAAAACCTTTACTGTCCTAATAAGACCTCATACAGCAGGGCTGAGGCTTCTCTTCTACTGTCGCCTCCCCTTGAGCCATGAATGGGAATAATAGGAACTTCTGTTGGTGTTATATTAACTTTAGGTCCCTAATTTGCATCTCAAATAACGCTGTGAACAGCATTAATGCCTTCAAGGGCTTTGGGAGGTTTTTTAATTTGTAGGGTAAATGTATTTTTTAACCTAATTGGGCAGTTCATATTATTATTGCAGCACATTTAATTTTTGCTCTGTGCAGCTCTTGTTGATGTCAGTGGCCCTAAATCATTCCTTCAGTGCTGTGCACATATGTTATGTTTCACCTTCTTAATTGTGGCTTTAGATTTTTGTCTTCGTAAAGTATTCCTCTATTTCATACAGTTACTGCTGGAAACTGTGTGATATTTTTGTTCTTTATTCTACCCTCCAGAATTTGCATATTGTGAAAATTCTTGTTTTAAGGGTACTGTTTTCTCTGCTTTCTTAATGAAAAATGCACTTTCTGTCTTCCTTCAAGGTTTCTGTTGATCTGACCTCTTTTGGTTTTAGAGGGAATTTTATCAGGTTTAAGGAAGGGTGCAAGAGACAAGAGCTGTGTGTCATTAGGGTCTTTATCAGCTTCCACTGTCCAAAAGTAGAATGCAGAACATGGAAAAGATTCAAGTTTGGAGCCTCATGTGTGTGATGTAGGTTATGAATCAACAGAACCGTGGAAATACAGTTGAGGCAGGATGGGTCTGGATCTGTGGGCTTCTGCCTCTTGCAGCTCAGCATTTCTTAGTCAACGTGTAGGTGGCCACTGAGATTGCAGGTGGGTTTTGTATCTGTTATGAACCAGCCTTGTTTTCATAACATAGAGACTTCTGATCTATGGGCAGTTTTGAGAGTGTGATTTATTTGTTTTTGAGTGCTGTCCTCTGTTTAGATCCATAGGATCCATTGGTATGTCTGTGTAGTGTTTTTGATTAACTGACAGTTACAATTTCAATCCCAGTTTAAAAAAACCCACCTTTGTTCAGTTATCCCAGTGTGATAGTAGTGACAAATAATAATTCATTATGTCCTATTTGGAGTGGGGGTAGTGGTGTGGAAGCGTTCCCCAAGACTACTGCTGTGCTTCAGGGCCTAATTTGGTGCAGTATTTAGTAAGTGAGAGAAGAGAGGAGTAATGAAAACAGCATTCAAGAACTATGTACTTGAATTGGCTAAAATACAGCGTGTGTTTCTTCTAGTGGGAAAGGGGAAAGGAGCAGGTACCTGGCACTTCATCTTTTCATTTCATAGAAGCGATGAAATGAAACAGCAAAGTCAAACCTTGGTGAATTTGAGAAGTGTGAGTAACTTGGAGGCTAAACTGAAGGGCTCTTGGCTGCTGTAAGGGGCTACCAAAGGTTAAGGCACAACAACAGTGTCGGTGATGAGGAGATTGTGCTGGCACTGGAACATGTGCCAGCATGTCCCAGTGCCAGCCTGTCTCTTGGCCTGTTCACTTCCCAGGATGTGTGGTGGTCCCTTTGAGCTTGGCTGCATATATGCTTGCTGACTTCATCATTTTCTTCCATTAGCACTCCATCCTGACCAGACCTTTCTGGTTCAATATTTGGATAAGAAATTGCTGAACTCCTGCAGGGTAAGGTGGACTGTTGCTGTTCTTTTCATGTTTCATGAATCAGAAGAATGTCATTTAATAAAGCAGACGAGGACCTGGATAAATACTTGTAGTACCAAACTATTACAGAGGATGAAAAAGGATAGTGTTTTGTCTTTGGTTTATGCTTCTTAAGTGGCCTATTTATGCCTGAGCTCTTAAGAGTTAATTCTCCTGTGCTTTAGTGACTTTAGCTTTTGCAGTTTAAATGTGAACGCGTAACAGATTCTCTGTCTGTAACTAAGACACTCTGCTTCAACTCCCCCTCTGTAAAATCCTGCGTGTTTTGTTTTTATTTTGGATTATTTGGTTTGCATGGAGCACTTCATATTCTCAGGAAGTCCTAACCCAAGCCTAAGGCAATGGCTGTAAAAGCAAAAGGTGTGTGCATATGTGTGTGTGTGACAGTGCTCTGACACCACAGCGGTGAAAGCCATTACATCACCCTGCTGGGTTGTTAGGAGGCGAAGCACGCTCCTCTCTGGTCAGAAGAAAAATACAGCAGGATACTGCAATATTGTTGGAACTTGCACACTGCCACTGGAAATGATTGGAGTGGATTTATTTCTGTGTGAAGAAAGTATGAGGCAGGTGTTGACTTTTTTTTTTTAATAGTAAAATAAGCTGGATATGCAAATCCTGACGTTTTAATTTGAAAAATCAGAAAAGTAACTTCTAGCTTGTTTAAACTAAACACAAGCCATAGGAGGATAAGCAAAAACATTACAGTGGGTTGAAATTGAGTTAGTAATTTAATAAAAAAAAAAAGTAGGACTGCAAAAGGTGTAGGCTGGGTGTGAATCCCCTGCCCCATGCTGGCATTGCACATCTGATGTGATTCATAACAGAAGCTTGAGCAGCTCTTCTTTCTGCTCAGTCCGGTGATTTGCTGTCCTCAGCATTAAAACTTGTTCTGGGTATGGAACCAGACATCTTGCTTACTGCAGGTCAAGCTCATTGCCTAATTCCCTGGGCGTAAGGGACAGCTATTCTTTCCCCTGTAGTAAGTAATCTTTTAAAAATATTTGAACTGTCCTTTGCCATGTTCCTGTTTCCTTGTGTCTTGCCCTGCACCCTGCAGCCTTGTGATACTTTTGGCCTAAATAAATCTAGTGTGTTCAGGTCTTCCTGAGAGGTCATGCTTTTTCAACTCTAATAATTTTTTTTCTTCTCTCAGGTTAGTTCACATCAGGCTTTGAGCATGGTGCTCAAAGCCCAAGTTTGTACTACAGCTGAGGCTTTCCTGATCTGAGTGGAGTAAAAAGACTGCTTCGTGTGCCCTGGAGCTGATATTCCTGTTTATGCATCCCCATACATTTGACTTTCTTACACCAGCTTAACACTCATTTCAAGGTCAGTGTGTTGATCCAACCGAGCCCACAGCTTTCTTCAGAAGAATTTGCCTTCCTGTTTGTTCATTTAATCCTGCCTGAGCACACCTTTCAGAACTCAGTTGTATCCTGTTACTCGCAGAACAGTTTTTCAACTTGTCAGAGTTTTATATATAATTTTAAAGCTGTCTTGCAGTTCTTCCTGCCTTTCTCCTACTTGTAACAAGCCTTCTCTGGCAGCAGCAGATCATGGGAAGCACAGAAATGGAACTGAGCTGGGTTCCTGTGTGGTGTGTTCTCCCACTCACCACTGGTACCTGCGCTCTGGGTATGGTTGTCCCCCAGGTATTCCATTCACTGTAGAGCCTTTGCTTACCTTCCAACAGCTGAAGTCTGTAATCCTTGGGTATATGATCTCACACGTTCTCTTCTGTCTCTAAACCCTGTTACTCTGATGTCCAAGTGAATGAACCAGGTGAGTGCTGAGCACCTCCTTGTTGCTTTTCAGTGCTCACAAAAGGTTCCCACCCTCCCCAGAGATTCTGTGGAATGTGGGGAATTGGAGACCAGTCACATGAATTTTGACCTTTTTCTGAAGGCAGGCGTGGAATGAAGGCAGGCCTAACCTCAGAAACTGATATCCAAACTTTTCTTTTTGAAAAAAGCATGTCCTTTTCCTGTCTGTATTGAAATATATCACATAACACTCCAAATCTAGTACCTTGCCAATAATTTCAGGTGTTAGAGTGACTGAAGTCATCTGTGGCTAGGGTTCTTTTAAGCTCTCCATTCTTGAGATGAAATTGCTTTTGCATTGCAAGCTGTGTGTTGAAGGATAAGCTCTGCTACTTGGAACAACTTTTCTTTAGGGTATTTTTCTTGGATTTGTGTTTGTAAGTTTTTGTTGACATCTCTGTAGGTGCAATTTTCACTCTTTGAAATCTTAGTTCTCGTATCTCCCCTGCTGAACTTGATTCACATAATGAATCTTGTACTGCATAGAAATGGATTTCTCCAAGCCCTGTCTCTGTTGGGGTTGTTTGACACAGTTCTGTAAGTACTATTTTTTGGTGCTTCTCCAGCACCTCTCCCTGTACACTTTCAAGCTACTCTGCATCTCCACCATTGAGTAATTTCCTTAGACTTGCTCTAATCTTACGCCTTATATATGGTTTCTGAATATGTAGCAGTTTATTCCCATCACACAGGTATATTTGAGTGTAGTAGAAGTTCTGTTGTGCCTGGCTACAAGATGGAATAGTGAATCTTCTAACCATCCCTTCCACTGTGTGCTCTGAGGAGATGGACATCTGTCCTTTGAAACTGTGCTGCAGTGTTAAAATTGAGCAGAAGTCTAGAAAGTCTGATAATCCTTCTCTAAAGGTGTTGAATGTTTGTTAGCTGGCATTACCTCAGTGATCACTTGGAACCCACAATATGTTGCCAGAAAAGTAAGGCAGCATCACCTGGTGTTGAGAAGTTACAGGCAATGTGGATGGTGAAATGTGTATTGAGGATACTTTAGGATGTTAATACTTGCTTTTAAGTATTACAAACATAAGACAGTATTATGGGGGAACTGTGTTCAGAAAAGCTCTTTTGGGGGTGGGTTAATACTTAGTTGTGGCAGGTGTTTCTATATTGTGTGATACTCAATTTTTAGTAATATAGTCAGTTGCAAAATGCCACCTGTCCTTGAGACTAAACTTTATAGTCCTGTTAAATACAGCCTTAACCTTTGGAACTAGTTTTGCAGGGGGACACCTTCCTTTTCACCCTCTTCTCACTTGAGCACAAGCTGATCAAACAAAACCTAACCTGTTTCTGAATTCTAAACTAGTTATTGAACTAAGTGTTGAACTGAACCCAACTGAAATGAAGTAAATGCCTGTTGCACCTGCAGAAAAGGCTGCAGCTGTCAAAACCTTGTTTATCACTTCAGTACTTCTTGGGTCCAGGTGCTCAGCCAGTGACTTCCCGTGCCGCAGTGGTTTGTTTCAGATCTTCAACAGAAAAGATGTGATGGCTTCATGCAGACTACAGTGTGCTTAACGTTTGCATGTGTGAAGATGCCAGGAGCCCAGATGTAATTTCCAAAGCTTATTTTAAAGGAAATTTCGATAAAAGTACACTTTTTGTCTGCTCTGAAAGATCATTTGAAAGACTTGAGTTTTCAGGTGAAGAGCTGAAAGGACACTCTTGCATCTCTTACTGTTGACTTCATGAGACCTTAACTGTTTTGTCCTTCAACCTGGTTACCAGAGCCGATCTTGCCAGAAAGGTAACTGCCCAACTGGAGGGACACGAATTTCCCTTCCAAATACTCATGATCCTGGCCTCTCTTGCACTGTTGCTGTCTGTGGATGTTGCGTGCTGAGCTTGCCAAGTGACTTATGTGACACCATTTAAAGCTGCTAAATTTCCGTCCCAGTCAGTGAAGATTAAAACCAAAGGCCTTCCTCAACGCTCATTTTTCACCTGGCATTTTTGTGCTCAAATGAAATAGTTATTTTACCTTATACTGACTGACGTGTGGTCCACATTTCTTGTGTACTGACTGGCACCTTGTGCCTGGTCACCTCCAATACAAGGGAATGGTTTTCATAGCCCGTCCTCCATGAGTAAACTCCTCTGTGATTTGGAGTTCTGGGAACTTCTATGAAGCCACTTTAGCAAGTGAGTCTTTCTGCAGAACTTGCTTGTAGAGTTAAGAAGTCATTCATTAAACATCTGATAGTGCTGAGGTAGTGCACAGAGAAAATACTGAGCTTTTCCATCATGCGGACAGTTGTCTTTCAGTATTTAAAGAAAAAAAATCATACTAATATAGCTATAAAGCAGTTCACTGTTGGTTTTTTTCCTGACTGAACATGGTTGTCTTCTCTTATGTGGTGTAACTTTGTTTGCCTCATGAGATTTCTTTTGGTTGATGTAATTATTACAAATGCTTTTTCTAAATCCCTACTGCAACGTGTACCTCTTGGTTTGTGTCTTGACTTGTAGCACAACCTGTCCTGAATCCAGCTGTTCAGTGTGCTGCTGAAGGCTGAGTGCATAGTGAGAAAGTAGCTGCTGTGCTTTTGAAATGGTCTGGTGAACTAGTAAGAGCTGCATAGCTCAACTGAACTAATTTTGATTGAGGTACCTTAATACGTCTGGCAAGAGGGATGTCCCTGGTGACACTTAATACCTGAAAGCACACACAGTATTGACGTGTGTGCACTGCTTTTGTCTTTGAGATTTCACTCCGTTATTTTAATGGGCTTTAATTTCTGGTCTGCTCATACTTGGGGCATTTGTGGACCGTTACTGAGAGCTCACATGTAGCGGAGCAGTTTCTGTGTAGTACAGGTCTCTTCAGAGACTTCACCATTCCAAATCTCATGGTGTGTGCGAAACTGAAGTTGGAAACCAACAAATAATTACATTGGTAGGAACTGTAGCTTTAGCTAAGTAAGGAGCAACAACAAGAAATTCTTCAAAGTACCATTCAGTTTTGGTATTTGTAGTGTAATAGCTGAGACCTCTTTATCTTGAAGAGAATTTTTGCTAGTTGAAAGCTGTGTTTTGTTTAAAGCTTTATTTTCATTTATTTTCATTGAATTCTAATGGATTTGGTAACTAGATGGGTGTGGTAAAACTTGAGGTCTTTCAGTGTGCCACCTCTGAAGGTGTTGTCTCCTGCCAGATGAACTCAGGTTCCTACAGTAACAAATTACAGATGGTCAGCCGTGATAGAGAACAAGTTTGGGCCATGGGATGGAACTTGGTTGTCAGTTACACAGCATATTTCGTATCTGTTCAATGCATTTCCATGTTCTTTCAACACAGATAATGTAGCACCAAGCTCTAACTACTTTATGCAAGCCTGCTTAGAATTTTACTCTTGTATAAACTCTTCTTTGTAATTCGCTGCCTTTATACTTTTGGGATTTATATGAAAATATGTAAACAGTGTATTTGTTGTAAATACACTCTCATAAAAGGAAGGTTCACATTCAGTACAGTTGCACAGTGATCTTCTGGAGAGTTACAATTTTGAGACGAAGACAGACTTAGCTTACACTGGTAATTTCTGCAAAGTACTTTGTGCTGAGAGGGAAATATTGCTTATAGTATGAAGAGTTAAGACAGTAAGGCTTGGAGTTGCTGTAAGCATTGAGATGTATGGGTATTTACAGAATACTGCTCAGCACTTGAGTTCTAAATTTAGTTCTATCTGCAGTTCACCAGCTGTACTATTTACTGAAAAATATTTGGACTGCCATAGGTTCCTCATTTTTAATTTCCATAGTTGTACACAAGCTAATGTAGGGAGGCTTCCCTGGGTGCAGATTATATAGCTCATTAGATCCCTGAAATGCCATGAAGGAGCATCTTAACCTAAGTGTTTTTCACCTGGCCTGAGGCCTCCAGCAAGACCATTTCACACTCGGGATCATAAAAACAAACGTACTGGCTGGGCTTTTTATTTTAAACAAGCCAACCAGATGTCTGAAGCACTTCAGAATGAACCTGAAGGCAAACAGGAGGAGGTTTATTAGCTGTGTGTGTTTTGGGAGCAGGATGTATGGAAGAGATTTGTATAATCCCTCAGCTCCAAGACCATAGGCCTTGGTAATAGAGCAGGACTTCAGTGCTGATATTATTCCATTCTATTATAGGGAAGCAGGATGTGCGTGGGGTACTCTTTGTTGTCACTGCCATACAAGTTAAGGGTCAGTGCTGTGTATTTTTCAGGCCTGGGTATTAAAGCATGCATATGTGCCTGTTTTACTTCTTGGTTTTTAACAGCAAATACTAAGACAAATACTTAGTATCACTTAGGTGATACTACTCCTTATCTTTATTTTTTCCCTCTGGCTTCTCTAACTGGTGGAGTGAAGGAAATAATCTCAGTAGTAGGGCCAGTTAATCTTGATCTATTTTTTTTATTCCCCAAGACTTAGAGTAAAATAAAATCTCATGGGTCTTGTACGCTCCCACTAAAGCAAGTGACCCAGAGAGTACAAGGTTTAGACTGGTGGTAGGTACGTTTGTCCAAACACTAATATATTGTACTCAAACACTAATGGTGTAAATTATTATTTGAGTCTGAATTTTGTCTTTTACTGGAGGCTTTGTGTGCTATATAAATACTTCCATTAGTTTTAAATAGCATATTTATAGAAACAGTATGTGGAGGTAAAAATAATTTGTGTAGGACCTGAGCTCCAAGCTTTCAGTAATACCACAGACTGAAAGTTACAGTAATGCTCTTAAGTGGTGATCACCCACTTCGTTTTGTTCTGAACTGCTCAAACAGGCAATAACTCTTGGTTTGAGTATCATATTCTTGAAATAATGACCATTATCCTATTTAGTTCATAGTTACGGCAAAAGCCAAGGGCTTGATGTTCGTGTGTAAAAGCCTCAGTAGATTTTTCTGTTCCTCCACACTGTATGTTGTAGCCTTGGGCTTTCTGCAGTAATGCTGAGGAGGAAGAAGAGTCCAGAATGGTACACTGCAGGGAGATGACTGGTCACAGGCCAATGCTGAGGGCTAATTCAAATGGAACTCCAAACAGAGTAGATGTAAATATTCTTCAGCAAAATTAATGAAATCCTTTCCTGTCATTGTCATGTAGATTATTTTAGGTAAGAGAACGTAAGTGACTTAAGCATCTTGGAACAGGATCATTGTACAGTATCAGACACAAAGCACAGCCCGGCTCTTGTCCTGTCTGACAAAGATGCTCTAAAAAATGCAGGATGACTTGTCTGTGGTGTGAATATTAGGTGGTCTTCAGGTCTGAAAGACAGGTTTAAGCCTGGGAGACTGACTTATTACTGCTGTGAGTTGGCAGTAATAAATGCTTTAACCTCTGGCTGGGTTGAGTTCTTAGCCCTAGTTTTCTGTAGTGATACATTACCTGCTTTAATTAGGTATGACCTGGAAAAAGTCCTTGGAGCTTACTTCACTGCTTGTGTTGCTTTGAGAAATGTACTTTATAAACTGTGACAAAGGTTGAACATTCCCTATCTCAACCCTTTTTTGTCCTTTGTGGAAGGAGATTCTTCTTTGTTAAAAAAAAAACAAAAACAAACAAACAAAAAATCCCCCCAGAAGACAAAACAAACCACTGGTAATAACTTGCAAAGTAAAGGGTAGTATATTTATGACAGAAATCAGTTCATCATGTAATAGAGTAAAAAATTTTTTTTCAGAATTCAAAGTTTATTAAATAATCTTTATTTTGTATGTGTTTCTCAGCCAAGCTGGGTGAATTTTGCATCTGAAGAATGAGAAGCAATACAATCCCAGGCAATACCAAAGTATTACCTTTAACCTGCTTCCAGCACATCATCTGTTTAAATTTACAAACTGGAAGCCAACAACTGAAACCAGTGTATTCTCTTTAGTTTACTTCTGGTGCCTCTTCTTGCAGATTTTCTTCATCTCACACAGGAGGCTTTGGAAAAAAGTCTGTTTCTTCAGTTGGAAAACTGAGTGCTTCTTTTTCCCTTTGAGTTCGAGGGATTTGCCAAAATGTGTTGTGTTTTAAGTAAACTGAGGTCCAAAGGCTGTATGTGATGGTTGAAACTTTCCTTCCTTCTCATAGGAGCTCTTGTACCTGAAGTGTGGGAGATGGAGCAGAAATGAGTGTGTAGGATGCAGCCTTATTTTAGGAGCAGTGTATATTTTGTCACAGCTGACTCAGTGACCAGCTGGTGTTAGTGATGATGCTTTAGGGTCAGAACAGTGAAATTTTGGGCGCAGTGGTGGTTTTCTGCACTTCAGGCAGGTGGACTTAATATTTATTCTTATCTACCTCTAGAGGTATTGACAACCTAAATCCTAGTTTGTAACCTTAGAGTGGTGAATTATAGTCCTGTCTTGCACAGTAAGTGAGGTGTGTTCTTCAGCAGACGGTTTTGAGCTCTTAGTATTGCTTGTCCTTCCAGAGCCTGTAGAATATCTGAGAAACTTGACTCCAGTGGCTCTCTGTTAATGTAAAGGATGCCTTCTAGCCTATTTTTCTTGTTCCTTT
The DNA here is from genome assembly GCA_013396775.1 of Cephalopterus ornatus. Classification (NCBI taxonomy): domain Eukaryota; kingdom Metazoa; phylum Chordata; class Aves; order Passeriformes; family Cotingidae; genus Cephalopterus; species Cephalopterus ornatus. The sequence goes on along the minus strand of VZRE01007706.1, from coordinate 592,956 downwards.
TTGCAGTTTTGTGCTGGAGTTGTGTCGACCTTAATCCAAGTTTGAATGCCTCAAAATATTGAAGCTTCCTTCTAATAAAATCTGGCTTATGAAAGCACTGTGTGGAGAGAGCGAAGAGGTTCCATAGCCGAAGAAATATCTCTTTGGTCCTTTTAAAGAAACACTAAATTTCAAATGTAGGAACTGGCTTCTTTGGCGTTGTTCAGAGTTCTAGCGTGTGTAGAGTGGGGTGTTGAGCCTTAACTTATTTTGTCACATCTGAACCCTTCAAGGGAAAGAATTATGATTTAAACATAATTTGCCAGATGGTTGTGAAACGGTTTCTACAGAATACAGACAATACTCTTTGTCCATTTTGGTCAGAAACTGTTATTCTGATGCACTGTTTTGAAACTTTTTGTGGAGAACCTCAGAAAATAAAGGGGTGCTAGTTAATTGCATTAGAGAGGATCCCTAAAGTATACCATGCTGGAAACTGAAGTGTTCCCTCTCTAATCCCTATCTCTGCATAATTTTATAGCTGCAGGAAACTTTCTAATTAAAACTGGTTGGGTTTTTTTTTACTTCATATGGAATTTGGGAAGATTTGCAGACTAGCCACACTGCAAATTGGTGTTGAAAAGGATAGAGTCCAAATAATTCTCTTTTAAGTGCCTGCTATCAAGAACCTTTCTGGGCTAAAAGTTAATAATAGACTTATGTTGTAAGGAATGCTTAGCCTCCCTGTGAACTTCTTAGCACTCTAGTAAATATGTATTTTTAGAAGTAGAACGTTCTCTTTCCTTTTGGAAGCTGGAATTTTGCATTGCAAGAAACTAGACATTCTGTAGCTTTTTTTTTTCAGATGGCATAAAGCATTAGCTTGGCAGTTTCTGAAAAGCTGGTCTTCCAACTTAGTGTTGCTTCAAGCATAACTGGGATGGGACAGACAATGCTCTCTTAAATCTTGATCAGTTTTGTATGATGTTTCAGTTTTGAAATGCTCCTTGGATGCTGCAGAAAGTGCCAGGAGGCAAAAAATCACATCGTCTTTCATCTAGAGTCTAGTAGCAGAATCATCTAGGTCTGGAGTTAGTACTGCTGGAGTGATTAGCTACTTTGGCTTGCTGAAGCAGAGATAATATTTTAAAGGGCCTACTTATCTGAATTGGAATTTTGACTCTAGTTAATCCTTTGCTTCTGCTGGGAGCAGGCTAAGTGTGTCTGTATGGGGTTGTTGGTAATAAGGGTTCTGTGTAGCGCTCAGAGCAAAGATAGGAAATAGTGTGAAGTAACAGAAAAGAGGGAACAACGTTCTGTGTTCTCACAGGTAATTTTAGTACCACAGGCAGAAAAAGATGGGGTTGCGATCGTCAAGAAACACCTACATTTGTGTTATGGAGAAATCATCTAAAGATCTTGTGATCTCTTCTTTATCCAAGATGGAACTTCCAGAAACAGAGAAGAAATTGTTAGAAGTGTTTCAAACAAATGTAAATTTTCCCATCGAGATGAGCTGCTGCTGGAACATTTTGTCCTGCAGGATGCAAGGAGGAGGAGGAGTGGGTTGGAAATGAGTCTGGCTGCCTTACTTTCTTAGAGCCAAGAAGAGATTTTTTTTTATTGGCTTTTGTGTTCTTCATCAGGACTCTTCATCTCTTTGAAAGTAGGTTGTCAAATTGAATGAGCCTCTGACATCCTCTAATTGACTGGGAGGTTGGGTAATCCGTATTTTTAGTAGTCTTCCCAAAAAAGACACCAGTGATGTCACTGAGAAAGATAGAGAATTCGTGACATGAGCACTTCTCTTCTATCTCCACTGTTAATTTTGGCAGAGATTTTACAAGTCATTACTACTTGTGGCTAAACTTTTAAAGAAATAAAACCTCTCTTCTTTAGTAGTACTATAGAGATAGAATAATGAATCTTTACTTTTCTCAGCCTTCAGAATGAATAGAACAGAACTCTTAAATCGGAGACAATGGTGATACTGATTCTATCACAGCTCATTCTCCAACTGTGAGGCATGTTAGCTTTGGCTTGCATTTAGAGTTTGATTTTTATATTCCATTTATTCCTTTTCATTAGTTTACCTTTCAACAATAAAAATAGCTTCTTCCCCCCCGCCCCACCTCACCTCTGCCCCCCAGCTTAAGGAGATCCTTGGAAGATTAAGTCTCTCCCAGGACAGAGACTGACTAACATCTTTTGTTGTGTATGTTTATCTTGGAGGTCTCAGCTTTCTCACTGTTCTACCTAATCAGACTGCATAAAGGATGGTGTGCTAAGGGAAAGATGGCCGTGATCTTCTAGGACTTCATCCAACTTGGAGCTCCAAGGGCTATTGTTGTTACCTCAAGGCTTGGAGGATATGAGTGTTTGAACTTGCATGCCTGGCTCCGCTGCTGCCTGTAGAGACTTGGTGACACAGAGGTGTGTGCCTACAGGTTGCATGGAGAGTAGGGCAGAACTGGGTTGTGCCAAGGCCTGTGCCAAACAAATGAAAATTCAGCAGGATCCATGGTGCCCTAACAAGGGTGGTCAAATGGTTCCTATTACTGCAAATCCAATTAGTTTGAAGTGCCGAGCAGTTTGAGCAGATTCAGCCTGATAAGCATCAAGTGCGTGATAAGGAGAGACTGAAAACCAAAGTTCGCTGCCTTTAATCAGCTCTGGAAAAACAGTATGGTGGGAAAAGTGCATAAAGCAAACGATTTGCTCTCTCTCTGGGTACATTAAATACATAGCACAGCAGAAGGTCTTGAAATAAACAAAACCACCCCCCAAAAGATGAAAATACAATGAGGAGCTTCCTTCTAGGAGGTAAATAAGGAACAAAATTCTAGAAAATACATATTAATAAAGTTTTAAAATTTTAACAGCTGAGTGAAGGTAAGAATGCTTAAGAACTCTTAAGCATCTCTTGTCTCCTGGCAGCCACTATTAATTAGCGAGGATGAGGGAAGCAATTCCTGGTGGAGTTAAAAATATTTCAACTAGAGTGAACCAGGACGTTGGTCGCTGAGTTGAGGTGCTGAGACTTCGGGGTGATTTTTGGATCACTTTGAGCTGTTAAGTTTGACTAGTCAAAAGAATATGAATTGTAAATGGAAAATGGGAGCAAAACATTTTCAAACCATGTTTCAGGAGGAGATGTCTAATTCCTAATTATAGGAGAATCTGCCTGGCTCAGTGTAGGAAACACTGATGTCAACTGGCCTTCTTGTGTTGGCTTACTTCTTTTTTTTTTTTCCTGACGCTGTAGTTGGACAGGTACTTGGACAAGCAGTGTCAGCATCCCACGATGTGCCCACACAAGCATTTGTGTCCAGTTCATGGCCAACCAGACTGGGGAACTGATCCAGCTGGAAAGCGACCTTTCCCAGAAACAAAAGAAAGTGCTTTGGTTTTATCCAGCTATAAAAATTCCTTGATCTAGTTCTCTGTGATGAGCAGAAACACTTGTGCTGGCACACTGCTGCGGGCCACAAATAGCCACGGAGGAAAATGTGTTGGCAGTTGTGATGGCAGCTGAGGTGTATCAAACTGCAGCCTAGAATGGCTTTTGTTGGTAGGAGCGTGTTGGTGACATTCTGTCCCCTAAAACATTCATTGTGTCATCATTAACAAGGGCTGCCCAGTAGGAACAGATTTGTAGTGTAAAACAGTTAATACAGATGTACTGAAAAAGCACGTTCGAGGAAGATGAGGAAGGAATTCACTTGCAAAGCCTGCTTCTGATCCGAACTAAAACCACTACTCACTCTTAGAGTTGTGCTTCATACTGAGAAATGGAATTTACTCATGAGGGGAGCAGTAGAAAGTGGGAGCAGGTAGATGAAGGCTTGTCAGGCTGACAGCACCTTTTCACCCCTGTCCCACACTTAAAAAAAAAAAATATCTTTCTCAATGGAACATGTTTCCATTTGAAAAAGTGTTGCTGGTAAGTGTGAACTGCTAAAATGAAACTTTTTTTCGGGGAATTTCCACATTGATTGTGTTTCAGAACTGATTGGGTTTCATGATGTGGGAAAGGGCCTGAGTGGCTGCAGCTCCCAAGTATTAACTTTCAGTAGGTGGTAGGATTTACAAATGTGGGTAACTGTACAGTTCAGCATGATTCTGAAAGTGTCATGCTTCAGTGATCTCATTTGCTTTCGCTTTATCCTTTCATTCAGTTGGTTCCTTAACTAAAATTTATTATCATTCTGTCTAGTCTCTCCTTATTTTAGCTTGTGTTAAGCTGACTTAAAATTTCAGTGAAATATTTGAAGATTAGAAGTACTAAGTAAAGTATATTAACATAACACTGTTGTTAACTGATTACAGATCAAAACCTTTTTCTCCCATCTTTAGTAGTTTTATTTAATTTGGTTTTTTCCTTGAGGAAGAAAACCTCTCACATAAATTCTTCTATGGCCCTTCCAGACAGAAGTAATTAAACATTCTGCTGATCTTGTTCTTATTAGTAGCCTCTTACTTGTGGAAATACTCATCCTTAACATGGATCTGGCAGTCTTTGCACCAGTTACTAAGCCCTTCAGCTTCAGCATGTTTTCAGTCTGTATAGGGACAATTTGTAACCCCCAGTCAGCCTTTCTTTTGACTTCTGTTCTGGATTTCTAGATCTAGTTTAAGCTTCCTGAAGTTTAAAAGGAGCAGCACAGCAGTGTTAGATTGTGCTACTCTAGATGCTGCTGTGTTCACATGCTTGCCCTTAAACTTGCTTAGCACTTCATGAACCACACTTGGCTTTGACAGATGCTCATATGGAACAGTGTACATGCAAATTTGATGTTTTTTAATATTTGGCTCGATGTAATTTCAGAAGATGTGATAAATATTTCAAGTTGTGTGCTTCCCTGAAAGACAGGACACGTCCAGTAAAAACAGACCAGTTGAAGTTCCAGCTATCTGGGTGGCATTATTTGTGGTGAAGACACTTCTAAGCCTCCTATCTTATAGAACACACAAAGTAGATACCAGAATGAGGCCAAAAAGATGGGCAGAAGTTGTGTTTGTGGGACAGCTTTCAGGCTAAGGGGGGGAGGTATGTGGCAGACTGCTGTGAAGGTGAAATAATGTATGGTTAGCATATGAAAATCATATTTGAGGATGTACTCAGAGGCAACAGGTTTAAAAGATGATCTAACATCACCATTAATACTATTAATATCTTAGTTTTAAATGGGTTTAACTTGGCTCATGGCCTCAAGTGGCTTTTTTTCCTTGCTACTACTGGTTATGTAAATAGCTGGTGAGTAGCAGTGTGGAAGAGGCAATATTTTATGGAAACATTAATTGAAAATTATTATTTTCTGCTATTCTTTTTTACTGTAGACATTAAAAACCAGCAAATGGAAGTAAAACTCAAGGTCCTAGCAGCATCAGTGTTTCTTCCCCAAACCTCATGTTGCTTTGTTTAAATATGGAAATACATCTGCGTGGATCTCTTCCCTCTTTTTATTCCATAAGTGGTCACTGAATACGCTTGACCAAATTAAATCATAAGCAAGAATGGTTAATGCAGCTCACTAGAGAGAGGGGAAGAAATTATGTGGGGGATGTTTAGGATAAAAAGAGGCAGCTGGTGAACAGAGTGCTTTTGATTTAGATGACTGCTCACAGAATAAAGATATCTAAGTTGTTGTCTGTGATGCTTTTATGTGCATGGGAATCTGTCCTGCTTATCAGTGTAAGATCTGGTGTTTGCTGACAGGTAACAATTATGTAACCTTAAAAAAAAAAAGGAAAAAACGCAGAGGAATATATTAAAAGTAGCTGAGGGTTTGGGAAGTGGTTATAGTGTTGGAGCTACCCGCTGCTCCACTTCTCCTTTTAAGGAGGGGTTAGTGATGAAACAATGTGGTAGAATGTCTTGAAATGGCAAATAGTGTTAAACATGCAGAACAGTGTGGTGGATATCTGTGTGTTTCATGTGCTGTTCCAGAATACATGGCTAAGACTTCAGCATTTTAAATGAGGGGAAGCCTTGTGTCTTTCCTTCTGCCTTGGATCAAAATCCTAGGTAGAAACAGTTTAATAGTAGGAAACAGCTGAATGATACCCCGATCTTTACTGTGTATGAGTCTCTTCTCATTTCTGAAGTTGTAATCATTGAAACCTCAATAGGAGTATTCTTTCAGGAGTGGAGACATGCAATCTGAATTGCCAGGTGTTGGCACTGGTCACAGAGGGATATATTTACATGAAGAATTGGTTCAAATAAGAGTTGTGTTATTGCAGTATTAACTACAATGTACACAAGAATTTTTTTTGATTTTTCCCTATTTCTACTCCAATTTTACAGGAAATCAGACATGATACACTGACAGCATTTGGAAATAAACTTTGGCAGTAAGATGGAAGCATAAATCTCAAGACTTTAGACCAAAACAGAAATGGCTCCTGAGTATTGAAAGAAGAGACCGAAGAGCCTCCAACACTTCTGTGTGAGCAGTGGAAAAGGAACAACTACCATGGTAACACTAATAACTGAAAAGCTGCAGAACCAGAGCTTGGATGATCTGACCTGTAAAACGTACAATATTAATCTGGTAAGGATCTACCAAAAAAAAACATGTCACTCAGAAAAACAAAATGAATTCAAGAATGTAGATCAGCCAGAATTCAGCTATTTAAGTTAGAGCTGGTTTGCAAAGTGAGGTGAGAGTTGTAAGTGGTGGGGAAAAGTCGAACTTAAGTGTATGGTCCCTTCTTGAAGTGATGCTTTCTTATTTTAGTGACCTTTTTAACCTTACTGCTTAAATAGTGAAAAGATAGTTCTCTTCATGAAACAGTGTTGTAATGACTGAAAAGAAGAATTATCAAAACTTCTTCGGATATCTTCTTTACTAACAAAAAACACAGGTACTTGTATAGGTTGAGGTTTTCTTCACTTTGTATAACCAAGTGCTTTATGTCTTTGTATCTGACAGTGGTATTTATTCACAAAAATCCCTGACTACCACGTAGTTAACTATCAGCACTGGGGAAAAGGAGAACAGGTCAGCAAATAAAAACAGTTCAATTAAAAGTCAGGCTACTGTCAGACTGTTGTTTGATGCTAGTAGAGCAGGTCATTGCTTTATCAGTGTCTCAGATGCCTGGTGCTCTGAAAAATTATCTAATATTTATAGTGCTATTTTCTGCAGTTTAATCTCTGGACCCATGCTATGGTTCAAGCATATTATTCATACACTAAGGAATCTATTCCCTTGTGAGTGAAATATTGTCTACTCCTGAGTGTGCAATGCAGAACAGTCTCTCACCAATTTTAGATGCCTGCCTGAGAACCCTGAGACCATATTGTATATGTAATGCAGAATAGCTTTGTTTTACTGGCTTTAATTGCAGCGGCACCCTTCTGTAAGTCAGACTTGAAGGTTCCGACGGGACATAAAAAAAAATTAATTTGACGAAAAGTCGAAGTATTGTTCAACTCTAGTTCTGTTACTTTTTAAAATAATAGTGCAGACATCGGACCTGAAGCATATCAGTTGCTTTTACAGTAAGATTCTGCCTCTGTTGTAACTTGTATTTAAACAAGTGAACTGCTTCCTTATTTCATGAGCACAAAGCAGGTGAAGCATATCTTGAATGAGGTGGAGTTTGTGCACAAGCACCTGCAATTCTCATGTGTCCAGTACTTTGTCCAGTAAGGATATCTAATAGTAAACATCAGTCAACTGGTTTTATTTTCAAAACTGTAGCAGGTCCATTTAGAGTTCCTCTAATAATTCCTTTTACTTTTTATTTCGTCTTAAATACGTGCTATTGTTGAAAGGCAGATTTAAGGTCTTGGGAGGATGTTACCTCTCAGAAGTGCTTACTCACTCAACTGGCATTTATTTTGTCTAGTCTGATGAAGCCCTTGGGATTTGTAGGAGGATCTGCTGTATCTGTGAACTGGCAAAGTCATCATTTGTAATTAAAGTCTGGGCCTAAATGTGAGCCAATGATGACCTGTAACCACGGTAGCAGTGTTTGTGCCTAAACATCTCATGGCATCTTGTAATTTCTAATTTTTGAGGTCCTAAAGTTTGCATAAATTTGGAAACAGAACTGATTTTTTTACTGGTAGTCACTGTGGGTTTTGGACTAGAGACCTCTAAGAGTAGAGAAGGATGTATTACTGCTTTTGCACTGTGTGGAGTCTGTAACAGAAGTGTGTTCTGTAATGTGTTGTAGCTTGGCTGTGTTTTATTCCTGTCCTTATCTGTACTTACAATAAAGCATGAAAAAGAACAAGTGGAGCGGAAAATGGCACATGATGTCTCATCAGTTGTTTCCTCCTCACCCTTCTCCTGCTCCTCTCCTCCTTTTATCTGTCAAGTAATTGGTTTTGTAAGTGCTTTAGTTCTTAGAGAAAATGGATTCTAGGGCCAGGAACAGGTTCTGTTTGTACACAATGGCACCCTGAAAAAGTGTGGAAATTGCGTAGTGAGGTGTGGGAATGGAGAAGCAACTGTGAATTCAAGTGTGCAACTAGGTTGCTCCTGACTAAAAAGGATTCCTGGGAGCAAATGATGGCTTCCCGACTAAAATGCAAACCTAAGAGGATAAAAAGTATCACTGGTAAAGATGATTGCTACATGTTAATAAGAAGACTGCTAGTTGGGGGTCTGGTGTCTGTGTTAGCACCTTCAGTCTTTTTGGCAAAAAGTTCAGGTTAATGATGTAGTTTCTTCTAATAGCAGCAGCAATTTAGAGCAATTCTGAAATGATCTTGCTGCACCTTCTCTTCCTTGTGCTGGCACAAAGTTTTGTGGCACCATGTGATGAACAAACATTGTGAGCTGGTCAAGGATTAAGACTAACTTTTCTTGCCTGGGTTAATGTTGTTAACCCTTATCAGTTTCCTGATACTTTTTGCAGTGCATCTGCACAAGTTCTTGGCACAAGGAGATAAAATTGCTGGGGGAAAGCTGTTCTGTAATACAGCTCATGAATGAGGGTTATAAAAGGAAAAAAAGAACAGTGCTTTCAAAGCTATTTGCTATCCAGCCAAGCTGGGCATAAAGACAACATGTATAGGCCATAGTACACTTTTTTTAATTTATGTAAGGTCTGTGATGACCGAGTACCTTTCTTTTATGTTGTAAAATACTGACTGTAGCTTTTTACTGCTCTGGTAAATGACATGCTAATTTTCCAAGGTAGTATTACTCATGTAATTTAGCCAGTATATGCTCAGTTATGTTGTATAACCTTGTCCTGCACCTGCCTTCAGAAAGAAACCCAAATGATTGAGTGTCCTGCTGTAGAAGCAGGAAGGTTGTCCCAAGCTTTTATCTCAAGTGAATACTGTAGCTCACAAGGTTTAAAGTCACGTCCCTGGTTGCTCAACTCTACCTTGCAACAGTGAGAAGTTCTGCAAGCATGTTGTGGCTTTTGTGGGTTGATAGCAGGATTAAATCTATTAAATCTATGGTTTCTATTCCCCTGAACACTGATCTCTTAAATCAAGAGTCTTGAGGATTTTTCTCGGCATTTCTGACTAAACTTGTACCTTTTGGTGTTTGAGTTGGTTTGTGGAGTAACAGCATGTGAGCTCTAATACTTCAGGGTGTGGTATTAGGAAGGAACTGTGAAGATCTCCCGACAAACATTTGTGAAAGGAAGAATTTCTGCTGTAAAACCCTTCAGTGCACGTGGGTCTTCATAATTTTTAATTTTTGAATATTACTTGTGTTGAAAGACCCAGAATTGGGCTGACTTCCTTGGGTCGAAAGCCACTGGCCCAAAGACTTGACTTAATCACTTCTTCCTGTCCTGAGAAAGGGTCAAATGTTCCTCCTCACTCTTCCCTAGGTAGTCATCTTTGAAGGATACTTGGTAGAGAGATGGAGATCTGGCATGGATATGGCAAGTCCCATCTTTGTGGTGGTGGTTAAACTAGTACTTGAGTGATAAACACTGACTTTCATGTGGCTTGGAAGGAGTAGTGATAAATTGGAATAACTCAGACACACCTGTAAACTGGAAAAGACTACTTGAAATTAAAGCCATTAATTTTAAAATGATGAAGTTTTCATTCTGAGAATAAAGAGGAGGACAGCACAGGCTGTGAAGTTGTAAATGTAGTAGATTAGAGTGTAGAAGAATAGCCAGAATTATTTTTGTTGCAGTTGGCTTCCGTGAGCAAAGAACAGTTTTTAAATTAGTGATGGAAATTATAATTTGTCAGCCTCACTTGCACAGCTCTACCACTTACTCAGTTCAGACTAGGTGTCTTTTGAAGTGAATATTTTAGTGAAAGAACAGCTGCTAAGACTCAGTAAACCAACTGAAACTTGCAGCACTGTCCTAAATGTTGTACCACACATTTCCTTTCCTTTTGAGCATAGTCTCTCCAGCTGCACAAAAAAGGTTCTGTTTGTGAACAAGCATTTCAAAATAGATGTGCAGTTTAGCATGAAGCAGATCATTCCAACCTCAGGTGAAAAATTGTAGTTTTATTGTTTTGTATGTGTGTTTTAAAATCTGCCTTTTTTGCCCTAGAAAATTCTCAAGAGGCAGGAGATCTTGGTGAGTGTTTTAATATCTATTCAAAAAGCAGCAGTTGGAAGATACGTGTTTCCTCTTCAAGAAAGTGACCTTGTTGAATAATTTGGCCTTATTCTAAGGAAGACTTCCTTCACAAAGAGGGCAGCAGACTTCCTTGTCAAGGTTCTCAGGAACTGCAATCTCTTTTCAATCACAGTCATTAAAAAAAGCCCTTCATTGAGGAAGTTTCAGGTAGATCATAGCACAGAGGGAATGAATGGGGGAAGGTAGAGTGTGGCCAGCCCAGGAGAGCTGATAAACTGGTTCAGTGCCCTGTTATGGTAATATCTAGTGGGACTTGTGCCATGTGCTGTATAGATAAAAAGATCCTCCCTCCCATAAAGAATTTACAGACTTGATAGTCTACTCAGGTTTGGACTTCCAGACATCATTAAAATATACCAGCAGACGGTGTTTCCAGGTATTTTAGTTTCAGTTATAGAAAGCCATGTATATATTGTAAAGTAGGTTTGTTACTTATTGTCTCCTTAGTCACTCAGCCCTTATTTCAGTGCCCTGAGCTTTTACTGGAAAAGGTGCAGTTTTGTTTTCCTTTTTCAGCACGTGATGTCACAGGTGACATTCTTAAGGTTTTTGGTCTGAATCTCCAGCAAAGAGCTTTTTGGTAACTTAACAGAATTCTGTCTAAGTGATCACTTAAGAGACAAGTTGCAGAGGAAATACATCTGCTCTATTGTAGAACTGAGCACTGACTTCAGTAAAAGCTGATCAGAAATAGCTCCAAGGGTGGGGTTGCTGTCTGCGTTAGAGAACATTGCAGTTCTCTGGAGTACAGATAGTCTGTGTGTCATCCTACTTTTTCCATATTCCCCTCGAAAAATGCTTTCAGTGCTTCACAGCTGTCAAAGATACAGTAGTTTAGTCGCTACCTGATGGACAAGACCTTTTAAGGTGATTAAAGTGCAGGGAGTCAAACAACTTGGACATTTGTGAAGAGAACCTTGTTAAAGATGCATTTGGCTGAAAACTATTTGTGAAAACTAAATATCAATCTAATAATTGTCTCCCAGGATTGTCCTTGAGGTTCTCTTCCTTCTGAGCATTGAATATCTTGGCCTGTGTACATAAATAATCTCTTAAATGTCTCTTATTATGCTAATATTAAGTCATCTTACTGCCATTTTCCATGTGGTTCAAGATAAATTAGCTATAAAATTTTTTGACACAAAATTTTGTTCCAAAAGCATCTTTTCCTCAGCTACCATCTGATAGTTCAATAGGTTGATATTGCCTTCCATTTGGGGAAAGCTGCTGGAGAGGAGGAATTTGCTGAAAAACCTTATCCTTAAGTAACCTAATTTGTTTGTTTCCCCTTTAGGGACAGCTGAAATGTTACCACTACTGTTACTCTTGTGTTCCATGTGAAGCCTTGGTGGTTGATTAGAGTAACCGGTTGATTACTGACTTTTTAAATGTGGATACTGTATAACTGGGAGGTTGCAGACTCCAGATGGTTTGAAAAGGTCTAATTAACAGCAAATCCAATGGAGGTTCAAACTTTGGGGTTCTGCTGTTTACTTAAAAGTAGCTTCTTTAAAAGGAAGTTATAAATGCATGTACAGATGCAAATGTCAAGTCAAAATGAAATGGCTTGTCTCATCTGCTGACGCTGATAAAAAATAAGATTAAAGATCAGATTGCTGCCCTGTCCTTTCATCTGTTCCCCATTATTTCCTACCTCTAAAACAATAACACCAAGGGACTATTACCACAGCTTAGTGTTTCTCTTGTGTGGGGCTCGAGGATAGAAAGTTGTCACTAGCACTGTGTGCTGCTGTACAGCAAAATAAAAAAAAAAAAAGCTTTGTAGCCCAAGGATGTTTGTTTAAAAATTGACTTTGTATCTGGAAAGGAAGTGTATGTACAATGCTATCTTCTCTGGCTATACACAAAGAACAATGTTCACATCAAGTGTGTTGCTCTTTTTTAAAGCAGTCTTCCTCTCCATCCTGAGGTGGTGGAGGGGGAGTGAATAATGACCCTTGGGCTCATGGAGCTGTGAGCCATTTATTTATAGATCCTTTATAGGAGGCTGGCTGGCAAACTCTATGCTTTGTCTGAGAAATCTAGACCATTAAGAATGCCTTTGTAGCAATATTTTCTAGGTAGAATTAGTGAAGAAAATGGAAAACATTCTGCACACAAACTTGCTTTGTCTTACAGTGCAAAAAGATGTTTTTGAGGGTAAGGAAGATTTCCCCCCCCCCATGGCTTTTCTACCTCGAAGGAATAAGAGAACACTTCGCTACATTGACTATAAGAAAATGTAAAATACTAGCAAAGCCTGTTTGGAGTAGTGTTCATGGTGGTGAACCTCAAAAGCTTGTATATTTAATTTAGATAAAGCTATTCCTGTCTCTTAGTTGAAGATGAAGTGTTTTGCCTTCTAGCCTTAAGATTGAAAAAGGAAACCCAACTGCCAGATTGTAATTTCCTCTCCACTGAAATGAGAATTAGATCAAAGCTTTTTCATTAAGGATGAGTTATCGCTCTTAATTTTCCAGCTTATTCACATGAGCTAACGTTGCATCTCTTGAAACAGTTTGATACTTAGGAATAGATCAGAAAACATTACAAATAATTACATACCAGAGGCTTTATTTATAAAGATCAGCTGTTTGGGAATTTCTTCAAGATATGCTGTAGACTGCCATTCTTTTAAAGACATTAAGTGCACATATAGGGAAACTGAAAACTGCATGCAGTTTCCTTGAAGTGAATGCTGACTCCTTCCACATTTAAAACTTTTTTTCTCTGATTTCAGTACTCATCTGAGAAGCTGAACAAAAGTGGCAGCTTGTTCCCTTTCGAAATCAATGGTAAGTTCTTCAGAAACCTTAGCTGTGTTTTACTGAGGTAATTGGTATAGCAAGCAGCCTTTCTTTTGTAAATAAGGTGAGGGGGATGGAGCATGCTGCTGTAGAGCCTGCTGGTTTAAGCTGGTCTTTGAACAATACTGGGAATAGCTGGTTGTTAGTTTTGTACTTGTGATCTGCTTTGCATAGTAAAAAGCCCTTGTAACACTTCTTTTTTTGTTCAATATCTGCTCTGGTGTACAGAAGCACAGTAATGCTGTTTTTCATGTTAAACATCTCTTCAGGTTTCTTGGCTAGTAAAAGTCTTTATGCACCTTCTTACAGTCTTTGCCACATAGAATATCCAGCATGCTGCAAACTGCAAGTTGAAGTCCAGTGCCCTCATACAAGTGTTGTTTACTTTTATTCCCCCTTGGTCCTATTAGAATAAGAGTAAGTTTTATCTAGCAAAACCAAAAATTTTACTTATTGATATGTAAAGTTCATACTGCTTTAAGGGATGGGCTTGAAATTTTGCATGCCCTGTTTTCCTTAAGCATGGAGGATTTTTATTTGCTCAGTGGGACTCCCCATAAAGCGTGAATCTTAGTTTGTGTGGGATTTCAAAGGCAAATGGTGTTTTGTCTTACATAGCATTGCCAACTAGGCAGGTATCCTGGTGGGAGTCTGTTACAGACCACCCAACCAGGATGAAGAGGCAGACAAAATACTCTCCAAGCAGCTGGGGGAAGTCTCACAATTGCTAGCTCTTGTTGTCATGGGGGACTTCAACTTACCAGATGTCTGCTGGGAATACAATACAGCAGAGAGGAAACAGTCTAGGAGGTTCCTGGAGTGTGTGGAAGAGAACTTCCTGACAGAGCTGGTGAGTGAGCCAACCAGGGGAGATGCCCTGCTGGACATGCTGTTTGTGAACAGAGAAGGGCTGGTGGGTGTTGTGCTCAGAGGCTGCCTTGGACATAGCAATTAGGGGGTTTGATTTTTGGAGAAGTAATGAAGGGGATCAGGAGAACTGCCACCTTGAACTTCTGGAGGGCAGACTTTGGCCTGTTTAGGTGGCTGTTTGACAGGGTCCTTTGGGAGGCAGTTCTGAAGGACAAAGGAGTACAGGAAGTCTGGACGTGCTTTAAGAAGGAAGTTCTAAAGGTACAGGAGCAGGCTGTCCCCATGTGCTCAAAAATGAGCCAGTGGGGAAGAAGACTGGTCTGGTTGAACAGAGCTTTGGCTGGAACTTGAGTTAACATTTGGAGGAAGGGGGAGGCAACTCAGGAGGGCTTACAAGGATATTGTGAGGTTATGCAAGGAGAAAATTAGAAGGGCCAGCGTCCAAAAAGAACTTAATCTGGCTACTGCCAAAAAGCCCAATTAAAGTTTTTTTCTATAAATGCATCAGTGACAGAAGGAAGGCTGAGGAGAGTGTTTAATAGTAAGACCAATTCTCTGGGTACCCTCTCCCCTCAGCTGGAAGACAGGGATGGGGAGCAGAATGAAGCCCCCACAATCCAAGGGGAAATGGTTGGTGATCTGCTACACCACTGAGACACACATAAGTCTGTGGGGCTGGGTGGGATCCACCCAGGAGTACCGAGGGAGTTGGTTGGAAATGCTCACTGGCATGGTCCTGGGTGACTGGAGGTTGGCAAATATGACACCCATCTGCATGAACGGCCTGAAGGAGGATCTGGGGAGCTACAGCCCCAGCCACTGTGACTTTATGAAAGGCAGGGCCTGTTTGACCAACCTGGTCTCCTTGTATAACAAGGTGACCTGTGTAGTGGATGAGGGAAGGGCTGCTGATGTTATCTACCTGGACCTTAGTAAAGCATTTGACACAGTTTTCTCCCAGCGTTTTTCTGGAAAAACTGGCTGCTTGTGGCTTGGATAGGTGCACCGTTCACTGGGTGTAAAACTGGCTGGATGACCAGGCCCAGAGAGTGGTGGGGAATGGAGTTACATCCAGCTGGTGGCCAGTCAACCAGTGATGTCCCTCAGGCCACAGTGTTGGGACTGGTTCTGTTTAGTATCTTTATCAATTAGCTGGATGAGGGGATGGAGAACAAATCCTGTGAGGAGCCACCTGAGGGACCTGGGGCTGGACAAAAGGAGGCTCAGGGGAGACCTTATTTGTCTTTACAGCTCCCTGACAGGAGGTTGTAGCCAAGTGAGGATTGGTCTCTTCTCTCAGGTAGCAAGTGACAGGACAGGAGGAAATGGCCTCAAGTTGCACCAGTGAGGTTTAGATTGGATATTAGGAAAAATTTCTTCACCAAAAGGGTTTTCAAGCATTGGAACAGGCTGCCCAGGGCCATGGTGGAGTCACTGTTCCTGGAGGTACTTCAAAGATGTGTAGATGTGGCGCTTGGGGACATGGTTTAGTGGTGGACTTGGTGCTGTGAGGTTAGTGGTTTTGCTCTGCTCTTAGAGATCTTTTCCAGTCTAAATGATTACGTGTTTCTACCACATAAACAATTAAAACACAGGTGCATCTCTTGACTTTTTTTTTTTTTTACAGTAAACTTTAAACCAGCCTCGTGGCCTGGGAGAAAGCTTCCTAAATGTTTTTAAAGATCAGGCCAGGCCAAGCTAGGAAATTGTCCTACAGTAGATGGTAGGAGTTTCAAACATTAGCTGGATCCCATTGTGTTGGCTGTTTTACTTGCATTGAATTATGGATGGTCCCTGCCTTGAAGAGCTTACATGCTTAAGGCAAAGCACAGTATGTGGTTGTACCCATCTGAAAGAATAGAGGAGGAAGGACAGAGGAATTCTAATAAAACATGTTTGAATAGGCCAGCTGTCTGCACAGTTAATGATTTTGAGACAATAGGGTGTTCTTTAAATAAGATCCAAATAAACAGGATAATCTATGACATACTTTGGGCATGGAACATGTACAACTATTTGAGTTTGCAACTTTTAAAGCTACTCAGCAAATCTTTCATCTGTTAACTACTCTAAAACTTAGTTTATACAGTCAACCATAAGAATATACTAGTATTTAATATTTAGGCTGTATCTAGGTTCTTAAAATAGGCGTATGGGGAAAAACTTGCTATTTTAAATATTCTTTCTTTAAAGCCAGGATAAGTGAAACTTACTTGGCTAATTGGTTTAAATTAGCAAATTTTCTAACCAAGCATGAAGCACTGTTAGCTGGCCAACAGTTTTGCTGCTTTTCAATTTGCAAATCCAAAGTCTGCTGTAGTTCTTCTTACACTTCATTGTATAATGTGGAGGAACAGCTGTAAAATGTGCAGAATGTTCTCAAAGAAACGCTTCACAAAAGAGTGAGAGGCTGCACTGGCAGACTGCTTTTAACCCAGCATTGGCACTTCAGATGAGAAGTTGTGCACTATGTCTGCATTCACAGTAAAACTTGCAGGAGATTCTTAAGCAATACTCATTTTATGCATTGAATTAAGAATTTTTTTTTCCTGCTTATATCCAAAGTGTAGTGAGGAGGAAAAAGGCAACAATCTGATTTAACTTTATACTGTTTCTAATTTAAAGGTTTTCACATCATAGAATTTGAATATCCTTTGCAAGTTTTCTTTAGTAAGGTGTTCTTAAAAGAAAAGCTTAACAGCCAAATAAGGGACAGCAGTTTGAAGAGATTACCCTGCTCTTGCATAAAAAAAATAAGAATAAAAATTCCCTGATGGGTTCTCACATTACTTGTTAATCCATTTTGGTTGTACATGAGGTTGTTCACTGTTATGTGTTTTAACTGTGGTATCTGCTATGCACTAGGAAACTGTCCCTATTGTTCTCTGAGAAACAGTGCTGTAATCATTCAGGGAAAAGTATTAACAAGGTGCATCCCTTGGTATGCTTGGATTGGCTCCTGAAATACTTCAGTCTTCATGTTTTTTGGAGTTTTCTTAACTTTTTTTTGAAGTGAATGCTTAACTATAGTGTGAAACTTTGATTTAGAGGTGGGTATTTGTGGCTCATCCTTCTAAGCTTGACTTTGGTGGTTTAACATTAAACTAGGTTTAGAACAAATAGGTTTTTTACCTTTTCATCTTTCACCTGTATCTTTTTCTGTTTTCAGAAGAGAGTCCTTGGAAAGCTTTAAATGGGGGTTACCCAATCCAGACTGACACAACAAGGAATTCAGCTTACCCTTTCCCAGTGTGCCCATTCAGCACCAGCACTGCCAGTAATGGTAGTCTGCAGTGGCAGCAGGAATCTTCCAACACATCCATGGTGTCAGGATGGATAAGTGAATTAAACCTTAATGAAAACTCGGGTCAGCCCTTGGCACCACCAACAAAACGCCACTGTAGGTCCCTCTCGGAGCCAGATGAGCTGGCTCGCTGTCGGTCACCGTGGAAGCCTGGTAATTCCAAGGTTTGGACTCCCGTGTCAAAGAGACGCTGTAACAGCGGCGGCAGCGCGACCTTGCAGCGCTGCAACAGTCATGGAAGTGCAACCTTACAGAGAAGCACAAGCATCAGTCTGCCACAAAACATACTGTCCCTAAACAACGTCTTCACTATCACCAGCTTCAACACATCACCAGTACCCAGACCTTCCTCTGCCAGCAGCGGGTTTGTGGACAGCAGCGAGGGCAGCACGAGCTCGAGTACCCGCTGGAATTCCGGAGGCCCTTGTGACTTTAACCCAAGGCGCCGCCTCTCCCTCTCCCAGGAGCACATCACCGAGACAGGAAATCTCTTGCCTTCAGCCAACAGCACTCCCACCTCCACACCCGAGCTCAGCCGGCGGCAGGGCCTGTTGAGGTGCCGCTCTCAGCCTTGCGTCCTGAACGAAAAGAAAAGCCGGCTGAAGCGCAGACGGGAGGAGGATGTACGATGGAACAGGCCATCGTTAGACTTTTTTAAAATGACACGGGTGAGATCTTACTTTCCTCAGTGTGGGAAGGGAACTCTTGCAGGAAGGCTGTTTCTAGCTAAATGGCGCTAATTTGTAGCTGTTGCAGATTTGCTTGTGTCCTCGTGGTGATGGATATCACCTTCAGCAGGGTAGCAGGCTGCTATAGGCTGCCATACCCTCTAGCAACTTACATTTTGCTTGCAAAACCCAGTTCTTGAAGTCCAGTCTACTTGATATCAAGTGCAGAGAGCTCTGAAAAAATGCTTGAAGCAGAGGCCAAAGAAAAATGGCTTGATTTTTTTCAAAAATCAAGGAAGCCATGGGGAAGGGAGTGAATGTGGTAGCAAAAAACTTAGGTCACTGTGCTCACAGATGCAATGATTTCTAAGTAATCTTAGGTCAAATGTGTTTGATTAAGCCTCCCCTTACAGTTTGAGTAATTCCATAAGGCTAAATAAGAGCAAGCAAGCCTCTATAAATGGATTAACTAAAGAAACTGCTAATAAGCAAGTTGGAAACTGTTCTAATATGGCAACTACAGGTGCTCCAGCTCAATGGAGAGGTGTTTTACTCCCAGTTATTCAGAATTCTACTTTGCTCATGAGGGTAAAGGTGCTAATACAAAAACTAGTAAACTTAGTTCATGTCTGTAACTTTGCATGTAATACAAATGCGTGTACACAGCTCATTTTTTTTGAGCTTCTGTGTCCACAGAGTTGAGTGCTACAGTTTAACATGTAAAATTCCATCTTATGGTCAGAGAACACTTACACTTGTGAATATAATCCTACTGCCTTCCACAGATAACCAGACCTGGAAGGTTTGTGTGAATAGATCTGTTAAGAGTAGTGAGGAGGAGGTAGTTTGCAGAAGTAGCAATAAAAATTTAAGGAAAGGACACAGTTGTGCACCAGTGTCTCTGCACTGTGCAAAGGAAAAGCTGACTAGATGGGACTAAAATGTCCAGTTTGTGGTACCCTGGTATTAGTAGGCTTTACATAGAAATGTGTGGCGAAAATACTGGTAAGGTATTGGAACTGAACTGTCTGATATTAACTAATTTATATCCTCTTAGCTAAAAGTCTGTATGATGGCATCTGTCCATCTCTTATACTTTTGTGAGACAACTTCCTTATAGCTTAAAGGATTTTTTTTCTTTAAATGTAAATATGTTTTTGGTGAAGCTCTGGGGGTAGGTAATGGGTTGACAAGCCACACAGAACAACAGTGTTTGCTTATTGACAAGGTTGGTAACCAGCTGTGTTCTAGGTATGAGCAGACAGTGTTTGGAGTTTTGGTTAAGATGCAAGTTTACTAGATAGCTAATCAGATTTTACCTGTTCCTCTGTGTTAATCACTGCTAGGATTAGTTTGCTAATCTAGACCAGAAGTATTATCGGATTTGCCTTTCAACTCTGTGTGGTCTGATGCAGGTTTCTTTATGTAAAATTCAGAACCTGCCTTTTTTTTTTTTTTTTGCTAGACCTGATGCTTGCATTCTTTGGGCTCTGAAGGTGTTTGCAGTATTTCAGACTGGCAGAACAGTTTCATTTGCTCAGAACTTACACCTTCTAAGTAATCCATATGGGGTGGGTATATATGGAGAGAACCTGATAACAGCCCGTGTCTATAGGAGGTTTTTTGGCTGTTTAGATTTGCTGCAGAATTGTACCATTAGACTAATATTCAGCCAGTCTTGACTCCTTTTTCCGGGAAGGCCTTTTTTGAAAGGATGTTTTCATGATAAGCGGAGTAGTTTATGCAACAAAGTTCATTCTACAGTGTCAAGGCCTGATGGATGTTTTTTCCAGCTGTTTCAGTAGGATCTTCCTATCGAGATACTACTGTGTATTGAATCAAAGGCACAAGGTATGTTTTGGAAATACATCAGTTTCCAAACATACTGAACTGTAATGAAAACATCTGTTTAAAATCTAGGCAAGTACTGAAAACACTTGAAGTAAAAATTGTATTAAGTTTATAAGAAATATTGGGGGTTTTCAATGTGACAGTTTGCTTACCCATTACATTGTTAGAACTTTTCATATCTTACCTTCTCCCCATGCCCCAAATCCTGGTAGATGTATATGCTTTGAAACTTACATTGTGGTGTTAAGCAAAATTACTTCTGTGCAAAATATTATGAACTAATACTACAGAAGGCTTGTTTTGAAGTGTCACACAAGAAGTCAGATGTGTCCTATATCTGCATACAGCTCAGTGAAGATCAGGACTAAGATTAGGGGAAGTTCAGTAAGACCTTTCTTTCATGTATCTTGATGGCTCCTTATTGTTTCCAAAAATACTTTTTCTGTGATTTCAAATTCACTTCTAAGTCAGTTTATGAAAGACCTCTTTTGGAAACAAGCGCTTTTAAGGATTTTTGTTCTGAGCTTTACTGAAAACATTTTGATGTTCTCAAGTCTTCCTAAAAAGCTCAACTTATCAAGTAGTTGCTCAAAACCAGGTCAGCAGTTAGATAATATTACTTGTGGAGAGTTTAACACGGGTCAGCTCTGCCTGATGATAGATCTGAAGGTGCTGCAAAGGGAGAATTCTTTATATCGCAGTCGTATACTGGAGCCACAGCGGCGTGAAGAGCAAAGTTTTGGGGCTGCAGACATTTCTGCCAGTGCTCTGGAGTCCTGAGAGGTCGATACCAAAACACCTGCCAAAGCTGCTTAGGGCTTTTCAGCAAGGAATTCTCTCAAATCCACATTTATCAGAATTAATGATTTATTTACTTTAACCTGAAGCAAGGGCTGTTGTATCTAAATGAAGATCTTGAATAGCTGTGGTTGGATGAAGCTTTAGAGGCAGAAGGGGATGAAAGGTGTTTTTTGGTTTGATGTGTTTTATTTTCTTGTTGTTGTTTCTGTTTTGGTGTTGGTTATTGTTTGTTTTGGGTTTTTTTGCATTATTGAACAAGTTTTTTTTGCTAGTTGAGTTCTGAACTTGGTGATCTGCTTCAGTCCCTACTTATTTGCTAAATTTTAGTGGTAGAAAATCAAAAGTCTAATTCTGAAAGCAAAGTTTCCATTGTCATTGCTTTTTAAGCTTAGAATTCATAGGTGAGAAAATTCAGATTATTAATCTATCCCTACCTACCTTTTATTTCTGTGCTTGTTCATGGCTTGCTCCTTCCTCTTCAGTATTCTAATTTGTGCCTTTATTGAAAAGAAGGAAAGAAATCAGGAAGCTCTTAACACCATAAACTGTTTATTTCTATGCACTTTGATTTTGCTTTATTCTTCCACAGACGTTCACACTTAATTTCCCCTCTGTTTTAGGTTTTCATGCCCTCTTGGGAAGGAATATGCCATATCTTCAGTTCTCATGTAAAATGCTGGATTAATATCCAGTAAAGAGTGTGATTCATGTAGGTAGAAATAGAATGAAATGATCAGGCAGACTGCTGTACACCACTGCTTAGCTCTCACATAGTGCTAAATTCTGGATCTTTTTCTGGACTAGAAGCTGAAAATACAAACTTGTGAAACATCAGACCTTCTAGAACATGAAGACAGCTGTAAAAACAAAGTAGAAAAGACTGTAGGAAAAGATAACAAAATATGATAGCTGTTTTCAGCCCCTAAGGGCTTAAAATTACTTTCTCTATTCAGTTATGTGAGCAAGAGGAGCTGTATGAGTTGTAGAACACCCAAATTAGAAGCTGCTCCAGTGAGGAGTGCAGGCAAATCCCATCACCCTGGAATTTGAGGATGACTGTGTGGCAAAGAGCCTCTTTGGGCTTGTGCTCTCCTGCTAATATGCTCCGTCTTGGAGGCTGCCACAAAATGAGCAAAGGTGGTGTTTAGGCTGGTAACTGCAGTACAAGGACAGAAATGTTTCTTTACTGAAGTGGAAACTGCTGAGCTTCTTCCAATGTTCTGCTTCATGAATTATGTCAGTTGATCCTGAGGTGCGACAAGTAAAGAGCAGCCAAGAGGTTGCACATGTTTTTCGGTGTGTAAGCGAGTCCTGCTGTGACAGTGAGATTTAATTCTGTTTCAGATCAAACAACACACTGTAGTTTGAAGCCTTTCTGGTGTTTAACATTCCTGTACTAGTCCTCCCCCAGTGTGGTGGCACGGGGTTCCAAAAAGTAATAATCCTGGCATCATACTTAAAAAATCCCAAACTACAGGAACATGTTATCTGAAGTGGTCTTTGGTCTGTTTAAATAGTTAATACTAAATACCTGGCTTTAACCACATAAGTAATAGTTTCAACTATTCCCTATTATGGCATCTCATGCATTAATTAACAGTAGACTAGGTAAGTCAACACAATAAGTTTTAAGGGTCTCTAAACAGTGAAGGAACTCAGGGACCGAAGTTTTAATTTCCTAGCACATGGGGCTTCTCTTATTAGAAATGGTTGAAAGTCATCTGGATTTTACAGTAGTGGATTTTCTTGGTAGTGAGGCAGATCCTGAGTGCCACACCAGGTCAGGCCAAAGCTGTAGCTGGCACCCTGCCCGACCAGAACAGCTGCTCTGAGGGATGCGGGAACAATGAATGTGCAATGTGATACTTCCTCCAGCATGGCCTGGCTCCTGCCACTGTGCATCTTGAGGGCTTCGGAGTGTGCATTGGTGGTTCAGACTCTGACATCTACTGATAGAGCTCTTTTTTGTTGATGGTTTGCTCTTTTTAACCCCAAATCTTGGACCTTCACAGTGTTACACAAGAGTTTAATTTCTGTAAACAGTTCATCATCACCTGCAAATACCTGAATGCTTGATTTATTATCTTTGTTGAAGTTTGAAGTCTTGAATAGGCAAAATACTAGTATAACTTCGATTTTTCAAGTAAATTGAACTAAAATTGTCTCTGCTTATTGACTTTATGCTGCAGGTCACAGTGATGTAATGTCTCTGTATATTAAGGAGGGTTTCTTACAGGGGTGAGTGTGAACACATAAGTCAAAGATGTCAACTTTGACCAAAACAGCAAAATAGGTATCACTTACACGTGAGAATAAACAGAGGAACTAGTTGATAGTGATTTCTGTGGCAGTTTTAAAATGTTGGGAACGTTGGGGCTGGATATGTTTCCCTGAAGGGTTTGATGAGGAGGCAGTACTTAATAAAGGGCAGAACACATCAGCAGTGCTGTGACTGAACTTGGGTCAGTTGAGTGCTGCTTTTCCTGCAGAGACTTTCTTGGTGTAACTCCTGATCTCTCTTTTCCAATCTCTGCATCCACTTACTTGAGTTTTCCTTTGTGGGGGCTAGTTTGCAGAAGCCAATGTGAAAAGATGCAAGGGTGAGCTGTAGTACTAACTATTTTACATAAGTATCTAAACCAGACTAACAAAATGTGTGGTTGCAATCTGAGAACTACCAGGCATTGAGTTTGGGTTTTTTGCCCCTTGAGGTTCCTGTAATGGTCAGTATGTGGACAGGTTTATGAATTAGCCATACTGTGATCTCACTGAGTTTAAGCAAAATAAGCTCTGAAGCATTCTCCTTGGATTCCTAGAATTCTTGTTGTCCAGAAGATTTTGAGTTATGCCCTGTTAGGCACAGTTACAGTAAATTTGCTCATTTTGATTATGCTACAGCAAAGTGAATTAATGTTCCTGAGCTGCACAATCAGTGTTACTGCTGTAAGTAGAACCGAGAATGGACATGGCAAAGACAGTTTTCCTGCATGTGAGCAGTGTGGTGAAGTAGCGGCTCTCTTGTGTTAGGCTTTCTCCCAGGCTGCTGTTTTAGCTTGTGCAAGATAAGTGGTACAGAGTCCCTTACAAAGCAGTCAGGGTGTCCTGTGAGTCAGGCTTGCACTGGCTAAAGTAGGTTAAGTACTGGCTCATGAAGTTCATTCAGATTGTGTGCTGTAAATAGTAACCATGTTTCTTTAAATAGTTTTGAGATGCTTATGTAAAGCTTGTAACCTCCTGTCAAAATGGGAACAAACAGGTTATTTGGGGTAGATGTAACTTCTGCCTGTGGATACGGTGGAGTCAGCAAAGGCTGTTCTCTGCCCTGCATGCCAGTGTAGTGTGATTTGGGGAAGATCTTTAATCTGATTGCAGGTTTTAATCACTTAAGCTCTTGTGGTACACTTGCAAGGTGTACTACAGCATCTCTTGGTCAGAATGTAGGTCTGATTTTTTTCCTACCTGTGGATGACACGTTGCAATTCAGTGGTGCATTGATAACATAGATGGTAGATATCCCCCCCCCACACAGTGCAAGGACATCTGCTGCTGCAGGGCATCCTTGCTGGCCTGGGCTTTTGGAATATGGTTTGTGGAAAATACGATACAGATGAGTAATGTGTGCAGAAGGATTGGGCTGGATTTGATTTGGATCAATAAAATGGTAGCAAATATAAATGTGCAACGCTGGTAGTTTCCCTTTGTATTAGCTTAAGGACCAAAAAGAACAACTATGAGTGAAGCAGTTCAGACGGGGACAGAATTTTAGTTCCTGTTTGAAATTTTAATACCTATTCCCAGGGGAGCCTTTAACTTAACATTTGAAAAATAGAACTAATCCTGGCCTACCTTTGCTTTGAAAAACAGTTCTGGGAAATTTTTTTCTTCTTTTCTTCCCCTAGTAGTAGTTTCTGTAAGTGATCATAAACCGAGAAAGCAAGAGGTAACATCATTTGTATTTTAAATATCATGATTGTGTCAAAAATTGTATCAAAATTGTCCAGCTAAATAAATCAGTGGTTTAAATCCACTTCTAGGCATAAACATAATTTATAGCTGAAAAGAAACTGTCAGCAATGGACCTCAAGAAAAATGTTTGTTTGCCTGTACAGTGTACCCCCTACATGTAAGAGGCCAAAGACTTCACTATTTCCAAAGTGTTTCTTTTTTCTTTAAGGGTAACCCTATGTCTCGTAGAACAGATGTCTGAATGGAAATTAATACAGTAAGATACTTGTAGGTTTTCTAAGCTTCAGCAGAGGGAAAGTAAACTACTGCTCTGCCTGCTGGATTTTGAGTAATGAAGTGCAAGTCAGCTGCAATCTGCTAGAGGTTGGTCAAGCTATTTTATTTGTTCATTGAAAATCAGTTAAGAAGCCAGAGAGTTGCTGAGACTGGGAAGAAATCCTCTTTGGAGAGGAACAGGTAGGTGGAAGTCTGGAGCAGTTTCTTGAGATGTCTGTTCTTGTGGCCTTTACAAAAACTCTTGAGCAGAGTTCAGTGATGGCCAGTGACAGTCCCAGCACCACTGTGATTGTGAAACAGCTCAGATATTACTGAGCTCTGCACCTGTCTCTGGCTAACAGATCTCTTAGGAAATTTCCAAGTGTTTTGACTTGAACTGTATGTTAAATCTGCTTCTCTGAAGTTGAGCAATACGCATCTGCTGTGTAGTGTCATTAAACCTCCCATATCCTCAAGTAAAATAAAAAATAATGTACAGCAGTTTGAGTCGAACTTTGTGCTATCAATCTGTAAAAACCAGTTGGGGAAATCATGGGTGAGGAAAGATGTCTTAAACCATCTTGTCTCATTCTCTGTTAGTGCATGATTACTTCCCACAATATATATTTTTCTAGTATTTGGTCCACTGTAGCCTTTTAAATGCCTCCAGAAATGTGGTTTCCTTAGCAGGTAAAGAGCCTTTTGTGGGGAGCAAAAGCAGTTTTGCTTAAGCTGTAATATTCATTCAGACTCACTTAAGATAGTGCCATATATTTTTGGATCTCTTTCCTACTGTCATGATCGTATTTCGTGGAAATAGAACTTTAAGCTTCCTGGTCCTCTAGTTAATGAAAATGTATGAGCTCTCTTAGTCTCTATTTCAAAGCAGCTTTTGCAGAAGGAGGGATAGCAGTTATCAAGTATGGTATCTAGAGCCCAGGAACCTGTACCCAGTTACGCCTGTGTTTTGTGAAACATTTACTAATGATGGTGCTTTTTTTCCCCGTAATCTTTTTTTTGTGAGTTAGAATTACACATGAGCAGTAGGTTTTTGCTCTAACAAATAATAGTCAAGGACTTCTTGCAGAGCTTTGAGGACTTGAGTAGGACCAGCTGAAGTGTTCGGCTGGACCTCCATTTCCAGTCAAACATTAAGACTATTCCTTTTGCTAATAGTTAGGTCTCTGAATAATTTAAACCTCTTCAAACTACTCCAGTAAAATAGGTTAATGAAATGAATATTTTGTAAGAAGTGATAAAGCTTTTCAGTCATCTTAAGCTTTATTTACTCTTGTGAAGTGTTATACAGATGCTGCTTACTATGTTGAAGTTCTTATGTTAAAAGTAATTGACTGCTGTTTTCAAAACTTTTAAAAGAAAGAATAAATTCCTTAACATGTATTGCATCCGAACAAAAAGTCTGTAAGTAGACTTAAACCCCAAACATTTAAAAAAACCCAGCCAAACAAAAACCCCATTCCAAACCAGCACAACTTTATTTTATGCTGTTATAATCAGTATAGCATTCTTTTAAATTTCTTAATCATGTGGTAGCATCTAGTGCTTGTCTTTTGCTGTGTCCATTGTTTGAGCAGGAACTTGCTTAAATAGCAGTAGTATTTTCAGGGAGGTGTGAAACTATTTTTAGAGTATACGTTTGTGGCATAAGTAGTTGACTTAAGCTAAAAGAGAACTTTGTAACCTTGTCAGAAATCTGTATTTTCCATTGGGCGTTATGTTACTATCTGACAATCAGTTTTGAGTTGGATTTTGTCATTTCAGGGATAGTTGTATGGCTCTTTCATCCTTCTAAACCTAAATAGATGAACTGCACATCTGTTGTGTGAAAGTAACGTAGGAGGTCTCTAAATTTTTCTGTTTCAAGAGTGACTTCGTTAACATCAGTTAAAAGGCTTATCTATAATTACATAGTTCGTATTAACACTGGTGTTGTGAAACTGATGTTCATTTTCCATCCCTTCCCAGATGGTTTTTAATTTGAAATGCTTGAAAAATCCTTATTTTTAAAACTGGGCATTATAACTAGCAAAACAATGTAGCAAACCATGTTTTAACTTTTTAAAATTAGTTCAAACACTGTACCAGGTTGAAATCAGAAGTATTCTTGGAGGAAAAAAACTGAGTCTTTCACCAAAATGTGTGTAGCAGCATTGCCTGAGGACAACCTCTGTGCCATGAGTGACTTTAAAGGGCCTTTGGGAGAGCAAACATTAGGAGCTTTTACTGCTGATGGGGAGGTGCAGAGACTGGAGCTTGGGTTTTAGTTTGTTAATGTGCTGTGATGAGTTTTTGTGGAAGTGAGAACAGTTTAGTTTCCTAAAATGGAGAAAGATAATAGATTATACCATTCTTTCAGAGGGAGGCAAATACTGAATAAAGCTTCCAACATCTGTCTATAAGAAAGGCAGGACAGGTTATAACCGAACTTAACAATGATTCTCATAGGGCTTCAGATCCCAGATGATGTTATGGTCTGTAGCTACTTGACTTGTTTTCCATGTAAAACTCGTGAGCTTTATCCAAGTGCACATAAGGAACATGTAGCTCAGCTCAAAATGGGGGGGGATTTAATTGTCAGATACACTGCCCTGTGGAATTAACTTTCCTTTTGAACAGCATGTGAACCTTTGTGCTTGCAATCCAGGTGGTAAATTTTGCAAGCTATGAGAGTTTCCTAGCAGAGCAGTGCTGGCTGTAGAGTGCATTTATTGCAATAGGGAGGTATAGGAGGTTATGTAGCAGCAGACTGGGTGGATGAGTTTGGATCCTCTTTGCTTAGTGGTAGATGTTGAATACCAACAAATTAAACTGGGAAAGATGCCTGGATTTCAAGGCTTTCAGTGTTTCCTCTTTTCCTTTGGAAAAAAGTGTGTTTTCTTCAAGTAGAAGCACCTCTGATAGCAATTCATGTTTGCTATGCCAATTTCTTGAACTTTACAGTTCAGGTAGTTCTACAGTTGAACTAGAAATTCTACAGATAGAGCTGGAGAAAAGGGCATCCTTAAATACAAAATGGGATGTTGAAACTACTTCTTGTCAACTTCCTCACAATTCTTTTTGAATCTGGGATGTAATTGAGATTGAGACTCCCCCCTGTCCCATTCAATAAAGTGCTTATTGGGAACTTGAATTAATTTTTTACAGAAAGCTCTGTAAGTGAAAAAAAGTAACTGTTAAACTCTCTTTTCTTGTTCTGAATTACAGGCCCTCCTTCATCACTTGCTTTAGTTTTTTTGTGTTTTGTTATGTAGATGAAGACATGCTAACTGTGAAAAACTTCATTCTTTTCACATCCACTCTTGTGTAATTTTAAGTTTGGGTTCTCCAAATACTTGATTTCTTATATTCATTTTTTTAAGGGGGTCCTGAAGCAAATGGCCGTGTGCAAGGCGTTGGTGGTAATGCATTATCTTCTCTGAAGCTGTGCTTTCCTGTGGTCATCCTGCAGCATGTTAGTGTTGTGCATGTAGTCTGCTTTGAAATTATGGAGGGTTTGGTTGTAGAAGCCACTTTAGTATTTGTTTTTCCCTACCTCACGCCCCTCCCATTGCCACCCCTGTGGTTTGAGTTTTGTATGAGGAGGACTCAGAGGAAGGGAAGCTGAATTCCTTTTCCTTGTTTTCGTCTTTCAAATACAATGGTGATTACAATGTCTGTATGGAACAGGCATTATATTTTGGTAATAATGTTTTGTCTCAAAGTGAGTCATCTGACTGCCAGGCTTCGGAATATGACAGTCCTTAAGAACTTTCCATATGAGGAAGCAGTAACAGACTTGTGGGATGGCTAATGAATCATGGATAATTAGTGTCCTGCTCCTGCTAAGCTTTAGCATCTGACAGGTATTTTTCCTTTTAGTGGGATGGTCTAGAGAAGCATCTTCTACCCAGTTTATGATTTGATCTAATACATGAAACCTTTAAATGCCAACTTTTTATAGCATGGTACAAAAGCAGCATGAATTGCTCTCACAGGGTTACCTGTTGGGCTTTTTTTTTTTTTTCCCCACTTAGTTCTTGTGAGTATATTCTAGGACAGCAGAGATTAAAATTTAATCTATTAAAAATAATTATTGTTTTAGTTGGGTAGATGAGAGATGTTTTGCCCATATTGGTGTGCATGTAGCACTAGCTTCATGTTGATTTTGATGAGCAGAAGAAGGATTCTTGATATATCAAAGACTGTGTTGCTATACCTTAGTTCAAAATACTACATATAATTACTTCAGCAAGGTAGAAGCTTCCAATTGCCAGTATTGTATGGCTTGTTTTGAGAGTGGCCTCAGGTCCTTAATTGTCAGAGCTCACAGTTTCTATTCAGTAGAAAAGTCCTGCCCATGGCATTTGATGTCTCTGCTGAACATGAGTGGTCTTCCAAATCCCTGCCATTTCAGTGCTTCTGATGGAGTTCATGTATAGCTCTGTGATGGTGTAAAACTGTGGAAATTCCTTCTGCTACTGATGAAGATTTTTGACAGTAGAGCTGTTAATATTTGAAACTTTAGAGGAAAAGCCGTTATGAGAAGACCTTTCAAAATAGGTGTCTTAGAGCAGGAAAGCTTTTCCTAAGAGCTCCAGTGCTTGTTGTGTAACCTCAGACTTACAGTCCTGGCCCAAGACCTTCAGCCTTTACCTTCAGGCTTGAATTTAAACTCAGTTTTAATTTTTCCAATCCTGTTTTAATAAACAGGCCCAATTAACTGAGGCTTGTTTTACTCTGGTGTCAGTGTAAATACTTGAGGATGAATTTGCCGTTTGCTAAGTTACTGGAGATAATGCAAGTGTTGAATTTAATGCTTTTGCCTCTTCCTGCCATGAACAAGATGAATTACATAGGTAGGTTAAAAAAAAGGGTGAGGAGGGTTGGGAATTGCTGTCCATCTAGGGTTCCATTTCAGATGCATCTGAGCTTGAGTAATCCAGATATTGTCGAATTCCCCCCTTCATTATGATAAAAAAGGTACTTTACTTATAGCTCTAATTGCTAATTAATGGAGTCCTTAATTTGTTAGAAATAGCTTTTTAGGCTGAGCACTATTAGAGGGGAACATTTTTTTCCAATCTTGTTCCTTAAATGATCTTTCTGTCAAGAACAGATTTAAGTTTTCCATGCTGAAACATAACTGACAACTGCATTCCAAACCAGGGCTGTACAGGTCATAAAGTTTGTTAAGAAGTGGCCTTGTGGTTTTTTTCCTAACCACAGCAGAGCATTTTCTTGACCTAGTTATTAGATAGATGACTGTTTTTCTTACCTTGATTTTTGTTGCCTGAAGGGGTTATTCTGATGGCTTGACAAAAGGTTTGGAGAACCTCTAGTCTCTGCCTCTGTTACTGTTGATTTTGGATGCTATTCTGCCCAGCTGTGTTCTTAAAAAAAAAAAAAAAATTGATACTTGAGCTTGAAAAGCTCCTTCAGTAACAGGCCTTGAGAAAGGAAACCTTTCTGTCGGCACATAAGGCTTTTTCTTCCAGAATGAATCTTACATGGTATAAACCTAAAGTATGGAACTGTTCAACTGGGAGTCAAATGGCAGTTGAGCATCCTTACAACATGCATGACTATGTTCACTGGGAATTGGCAAGCTGGTATGATGACTGCTGACTAGTTCCACATGGTCTAAAAACTTTTTTCTTCCTAAGTGTTGCCAGCTTCTTTCCCCATTTTACTGGATCTGTGTATGCCTGCCTGTCCTTATGTTTTATAAGGATGTTATGGGCTATTATTTGCTGCTGTAAGCTCTCGTTCTCTTGGAGGGAGGACAACAGAATGGAATGTTGGAAGCAGGAGTAATTCTTTTTATATTACTGTGTGAGACCAGGACATGTGCAGAATTAAGTAGTTTACACAGCTTGCCACTCTTCACGTTCTGTTTGATGTGTATTAGTGCTCTGTGAGTCCCTTTTGGCTTTGCTCTGAGTTCTCTTTGCTCTCCTTGCTTTGCTGCTTTCTGTTTCGGGATTTTTCAAGTTCTTTGGTCTGGTGTCAAAATCCTGTTTAAATTCCCTTGTAGAGAATAACTGTCCAGAAAACCTTTCTGGTGCTGAGCATGGTGAAGTCCTACTCTGTGTTCACTGTGGCAGTGAGAAATATTCTATGCCTTCTACCAGAAAGGTTCTGGTGGAACTGAGTTCTCTGATCCTCTTCTGTGTGGTGGTGTGACCAGCACTTGGGTGGTGTCTGCAGTTACCACATAAATCCATGGAGCTGTTCTTAGGCTGCTGCAGAAACTGCCTTATACAAAACATTCCCTGATAGGTATCTAGTGACCCTGATATTTGCTGGATGGCTCAGGTGTCGCTGTAGCATGTTGGAGGGCCAGGCCTGAGAGTATCTAGCATCTGTGTTGCCATGTGAACTCCCTCACCATCTCCCTGCCCACTGTTTGCTCCCAGACATCACTGTTGTAACAAAAGGACAGTCCTACTATCCAAGCTGGCTCAAATGGGATCTTCCTTACTGAAATGTGATCAGCACTTACTGAAACAGCACTTGTTATGGCTTGTACTTGTATTTTTCTAGTGAATCTGTTTCTGCAGAGAGTGGTTCTGAAACTTTAATGTTACTGTGTTTAATCCACTTAGCATCATGGTTCAGGCTTTTTCTGGCTTAGTACAGATTGTGAAAAATATGGAGACCTCTGGGGAGCCATGAGACAAGTCTCACAAGTAGGATGTGTGGCACAGTCAACAGGTAGATGATGGTGACAAAAGGGTAAAAACTGCCCAAAAGGTCTGTTCCCAAGCAGAATTCAGGGCTATTTTTTTTCTTCCTTTACCACTGTCAGCAGTTTGGTAGCTTTAAGGCACTAACTTCCAGACTATGGGTTAAAAAAAGCATGCTATTGTACTTCAGGAGGGGATGCCAGCATTGGAGGGGGAAGGAGGGAATGTCCTCTGTAACCTTTTTAGTGTATGCTCTAGGTCTATGAATAGCTCTCAATGCCTGTCTCTTCCAATTATTATTTCCCTGAGCAGCACTATTTGTAAAGCTGATGTTCTTGAGATGGCCTTTGGTTTCAAATGTCTTTTTAAGCATAAATGCTATTTTTTTCCTTCAGGTATGAGTCTGTTGATACATGCTGGATCTTCTACTTTGGGAGTTTCTCGTGCACCTGTGAAATAACTTCAGTTCAGACTCTCGTTCTGAGTAGTGACGAAACCAGCTGCCAGTCATACGAAAAAAAATCAATATCCTGCTGCGTTCACTGCAACTAATAGTGGCAGTGTGAGGTGTTTTTCTGTCCTGCAGTAACTTGTGCGAGTAGCAGGAACTGTGACCTAAATAGGAAAGAGATTCAGACTACTGCTACAACATATTGTCTGCAGAGTGTAACAAGTGACAGGTTTGGGACACTTTGTTGGGCTCCTCTGTTTATCTTAAAAAAAACCAAACAAACAAAAAAAACCCAAACCAAACCCAAAACAACCTTTTTGCTTTGATTTCTTACAGGAGATATTGCAAGCAGTACTGCTTGGCTCCCCTAGCTGCTGTCATACTGGGGTGTTTTGTTTTTTTTTTTTTTCTTCTGTAGTGGTGAAGTCCCTCCCTTATTATGAAATGGACTTAATTGTTCCTTCCATGGGGGATCATTTGATTTATAGTCATTCAGAGTGAGGGTTAAGTCCAGTTTTGTAACGATAATATAGTTTGAAATGCATATGAGTAGTTTTACCTTTGGGTTACAGCAGAAATAACTTGATCCTTGAAGTTCATGCTTGGAAACTGTAAACCAAGGGATTACAGAGAAGGAAATGAAGAGGAGGGGCAGGATGTTGAAATGCGTTTTCAGCGAACAGTTGTATTTGTAATAACCTCTAATCTGTAAGAACAAACCTCAGTGGAACTGTTAGTGTATGAGCGCTGCTGTTAACTCCCTCTGCGTTAGAGCTCCTTCCCCTTCCACATGTCAATTCCAGATCAGTCATATTTCAGTTCCTTAATGTGACTCATACCTACTTCGATTTTTTTTTTCTCTGTCTGAAAAGGCTTTGTGTACACAGAGCAAGGTTGCTTTCACCCTTCACTGACCAGCTTGTGGTCAAAATATTTTTTGTGTGATCTATTTAAATATGTTCTGAGATTTTTGATAAGTTTGTTCTTGTGCAGCGCTCCCCACCCTACTAGTTTCTATTCCTCAGCCTTCTTGGTTAGCCTCAAATACTGTAGAAACATCAATTTCCAAGAAGTGATAGCTGTCAGATGTATAGCCAAGCTGAGGTCTCTTGTTGAAAGAGATGACACAGGTTTCCAGGCTTCAATGCACTGCAGAAGGCAAGTGAATAAAGCATAAGTTAATGTGTTTTGGTTTTCTTTTAAGGTTAACATGTGAGCACCAGCTAATATGGGGTTTAATTGGAACTGGATTTTATTATTCATTCCCAAAATGGTTGGTTCACATCAGAAAACTGCTGTGAAGAATAAGGTTGTGAGTGATTTCTTAAGCTTATTCATGCTGATTATATCACTTGTCCAAATTGTGTGTGTTCTCTGGAGCTGGTTCTTTAGCTCTTCCTTCCAGTTGATCCTCTACAGTGTGCACGTTTAGAGAAAGTTATTGCTGATTGTCCCTTTCCCCATGCTAAATAAACCAGCTGAACCTTTCCTACCTCCAACTCTTTTCTTAATACACTACATTTTTTTTTTCCTGTTTGCTTTTATTCTCTCTCCTTTTACGGCTGTATTGTGTTGGTGACTGCAGTCACTTGTTTTTCATGTCCTGCTCTGACCCTTCCAACTGATGAATTCCTCGTGATGCAGTTTGATAGTGTGACCTTGTGCTTTTCTATAAATGTGTCCATGATATCATTTCAATCAAGTTCATGAATATTCCAGCCTTCCCTTATGTGGCTGATGTCACTGAGCTTTAACTAGTGAAGGGTGTTAATATCGTGTGCTCTTTTGGGCATATTTTCCCCTCCTTTTAACCAGTTCTCAGATGCATTGTCTGTAGATGGCCAGCTCCATCTTTGGGCAGTCGTTTTGTATTGATTAGGTCTCTCTTCTATATGAGGGCCTCAATATTGGTGCACTGAGTCTGGCAGGACTCAAAAATGATGGTGTAGCTGGAAGCAGAGAGCATCAGAGTTGGGATCAGGTTTGTGTGCCACACTTGAGGTAAACATGGCAGTGCTGTTAAGTGCATGAAAGTAGAAGAGATACAGTTCTTAGAAAATGTTTGATCATGATGATCACTGGATGGATATTCAGGAGAGTGTTTAAGAAACAATTATTCTCTTCTGGACTTGTTTTTCTGCATACTTACTGGAGTGAGCAATCGAGGTTCAATGCTTAGTTTATTTTTTGTAGGCAGTGCAAGTTCGTTGCTATGAGGGCTTTTTTAATGCAGACTATGTCTTGACTTTTTATGCCAAGTCACTATGTCATAGTGTGGTTTTGAATAACTAACCCTTTTCCTTTTGGGATAAGGTGTAACTTCCAAGACTAGTTGTGTCATGCTGCTGTTATTGGCCCCCTTGGACTGAAGTCTGGGCGCTCAGCTGCCTTGCCTATCTTAGGTATGGGAAAGTCTTGTAACTTGCTTTGATTATGTCAATAAGGGTAAGTAGAGTATGTTAGGAGTTGCAATTAATTGCTGTGCTGAGTGGAGTGTGTGATCTCTTCAGCTCTAAGGGATGATGAAGATGTGCCAGGGCTGAGGTTTTTCTCTGGAACTATATTCTGGTTTAAATCTGTTTCTTTGGACAGTAAAAATGGGCATGTGAAAGAGAACCAAACTGGTAATTCAGATACAGTTGAGAGGCTCTTTTAAACTTTCTCAAGTCTCCACCCAAGAAACTTCCTGTGAGATCAGTACACACAGGAAGAAGATAAGAAGGTACCAGGTTTAAGCTGGATTAATGCAGAAAACTCATCTTTTGTGGGGTTTTTGATGTTCAGAAAGAGTTTTTGAATTCAGCGTGGTATATAAACATATTAGAGAAAATAACTTGCTTCAAACTTGTATCCATAAGACTACTTCAGTATAATGACTGCTGGGGATTTTGGGTGAAAGAATAAAATTGGCTTATAACAAATGCAGCTGCAATCCTGAGGTAAAATGAGCTTTTGTTGTGAAAATTACAAGGGTGAAGACTTGTGTATGTGTGTAGAGGAGAATTTCCATTCTGAAATGCGAATGCTTAGAGTTTGCAGAAAGCAAGAGGGATCTTCCCTATTTTATAAGACTTATCTGAGAATCAACAGTGTCAAGAAGCCTCTCAAATCTGGGGACTTTATTGTGGAAAGGAGAGAACATCAGGAAGGACACCCAGTGCTGATGGGCAGTCCATTGGTGTGGATGTTGAGTGTTTCTGGAATCCATGTGGGAATTTACCAGGATTCAAGTGGTCAGATGAATGAGTTTTTTACCGTGCATTTTGAAGCAAAGGATTAAAGAATTTTTGTTAAATGAAGAAAGTTGTCTGTGGCAGAAATTAACATGGTCACTTTCAGGCAAGTCTGTTCAAAGAAAATTAGGAGTAAATAAGACTAAAGTTCTTTCAAATCTTGCTAGTTTCTTCATATCTAGATGTTTGGAGTTGTCCACCTTTCTGTGCAAGCAGAGACCCAAAAAAGTAATTATTTTAATGTGCTTTTCTTTGTCTTGCAGTCTCTGCATTTCTTAGTTCTTGAATAATTTTCTAATCTGAGTCATTTTTATGTATGGGTAGCAGAAGGAGCTGGTTTCAAATTTGCTCTTCAGTGATCAAGATTGAAAGTGTCAGTTTGGAGTGAAAAATACTGTTTGTATTTGGGCAACACAGGATGAAGTTAAGACTCTGGTTGTTTTGATACCAGGAGGTGTTGCAGCCTTTTTTTCTTGGTGACTCGCTGTTGTCATGGTTATAATTTCTCCGTGCTGTTCCTGGTTGTTGGAGATCCCACCATAGATTTTTGAGGTTGCTTTGCCACGTGAACACATCTGCTGTGTTGTGTATCTGACTTTCAGGAAAACACTTTGATCAGGCATCACCTGTCTGGTTTAAATATGCAATTAAATAGTTCAAGTAAATATTAGCATTAGCTGGCAAATAAGGTGGTACCTTGGAGACTAGGTCTGTTGTAATAATGAAGTGATGGAGAACAAAATGCAGCTCCTGAGCAGGAGTTCTTAACTCTGAAGTGTGCAGTAGAAGGTAGTCAGAGATGAAATGCAATTTCTAGTACAAGTCATCAACGGGATAAGTAATAGATAGGTCTCTCTGTGTTAAGCTTAATTTTGCTGTCAAAGCATGTGTCTTGCTGACAGTGTGTTTCTGATAAACCTGTAGTGGCTAAGCTGGTAATTTGACTTTTTAACAGTAGAACTGCAAAAATGTGAAGAGCTTGTCTCAGCTGCAGCACCCTGTGTGAAGAGAAGCCCTGGTAGCTTTCCATTTATTGGGGGTTTTTTTAAGTTGCAATAGTGGTATGACACACTTTATCTGCCTAACAGCCTTTTATAAGAGTCTTGAACTTGCAATAATTAGAAAAATGAACTTGGTTCATTCACAGCTCTGTGAAATGACTGTTCCATTGATCTGAATGTGCTTAATATAGTACTTTTTTTAAACTGTCTTCATATAGCTTTGAGAAAGTAACAAATGTATCCTCAGTTCTTAAATGGAACTGTTTCTGCTTGCTCTCACTGTGTACTGAGCAGCCAACACAGGAGTTCTGTGTGCTGATAACTCCATTATTAATGTGGCAACCTTGTAAACTTAACCAAGTGACTAAGCACTCAAGTGCTCAAATGATACAAAAACTGATAAACTAATGTAAACCAAACCATCATTTCAGCAACTATTTTAAGTGTAAGTAAAACATTTTGGAGCTAATCTTGGTAGTTTATTTTTTTTGGTCCAAAAATCCTGTCTTCTGGGCATTGTAAAGAAGGATCACAGGGGAAGCAAAAATGCAGAATACTTTGGAAACTGGGATAGGAGAGAGGATTTAACTTTTTTGCAGCTGTTTGAGCGCATTTCTTTGTTCAACCTTGGACCATTGCTTCCAGCTGTACGAAAGCCAGTGAACTCATCTGAACTGAATTTGTGTTTAATTGAATTCTGCTTAATTAATGCAAGGTATACAGGATGATTTGACAAAGGCTATCTTTAGACTGTCAAATGTGTTTCTCCTGTAGTAGGGAAACACCCTATGGTTTTAATTTGAAAAGAGCACAAACATTCTTTGACATGAATTGTTTTGCAGTATCACCAAAGGAAGCCTGGAATTTAAGAATTTTATTTTTTCCCCACAATTACAATGCTGGTTTCACAACTTGTTATTTTGAGTGGATAAGTTGTAGCAAGGCCCCAAGTATGAATGAGTGAGTTGAGACTTGTCTGTGTAACACAGTTATCAAGTGAGAAAGCTGTAAGTTTTGAAGGACAGTGACTGTTGTAGAACAGCTAAATGCAGACACTTTTCTCTGAGTGCCTCTTTCTAGTTCTTCATCTGTAAGTGCAAACCTTTGACTGTGTCTGTTTGCCTCTAAAAAGGGAGAAGGGACATGTTTTGTTATCTCGACGTTTGCAAAACTGGGGACCTCATGCTCACATCAGTAGAATGTTTTGAATGTGAAGTACCTGCAGCACAAAGGTGGATCTCTGTCTCTATGATGCAGTGGGATAAAACGTTGAGTTATATTTTGGAGGCCTGTTGAAAATGTTTAACTTTCAGTATTTGCATTTTCAGTAGCCTAGCATTCCAGGATCACTAGCATCACTGTACAGTCTGCCTCGATCAGAAATATCAAAGTGTGGGTCTCGAGCCTCTTCTCCTTCCACCTTGTCCTTACCCAGGAGGGATGCATGTAAGCAGGAGGCTGCAATACCACACTAGAAGTCACATAGCCCCTGTGGTCCCTTTTCTCATTCATGCAAGAGGTAGACAAGTTTATCACAACTCAGAAATTCCATTTATGATTGCTTGGGCCACCAATTACACTTACAGGTTTTATAAATGCAGAATTTAATGGAGCCTTTAAGACCAGATGTTGAGCAATTTAAAGTACCTGCAAAGGTACTGTCTTTCTGGGGTAGAGTTTTGCAGATTCTGGGTATTAGGCTAGGCTGTTGATACTGTGTGAGGTTTTTTCCTTTGTCTTAATTATATTTTAACTCTCAGCTTTCAGTTCTGTTTTACGTTGATCAGTGTGTGCTTTGCCTGCCTTCTAGACTAATGAACATTAACAGTAAGGAGCAGGAGAACTTTGTGGTCTTTGCAGCATTCGGACAAGAATACTGTATAAATTGCTCAGTAGGAGCAAAGGTTTTCTGAACTTCAGCTAATGCTGGGCAACCTTATTTCAACTAGTGTTATAACTTGTCCTTTTCAAAATATAAATGCTATAAGGGCATTTAGACTGTGATTGTAGGTTAAAATAAGTGATGTGAAGTAGTGTTGTGATGTACAAGTAGCATGAAAGATCTTAAATAGGATCTTAACACACATGTGACAGGTGCTTGTGGCTTAACTGTCATGTCCTATTTTGTAGAGCTTCAAGGTTACTTTAACTGCTGCAGTGTGTGCTTAGAGTGGCAGAAATCAGATGTGCTTGAAGCACAGTCAACATAGAGCCTCTCTGAAATTCTTCATGAGTGCACAATAATAAAACTGATCCAGAGGCTGAGACTCCTGATGTGCTCTAAATCCTTAAAATGTAAACTTAGTGTGTTGGTTTTCCCCTTCTCTCTTTTCAGCTTTTAGTTAGTTTACTTTTGCATAATAGCTTGCCTAGCAGGGTGTTTTTTTGAGAATGTTATTCATCATATTTGTTTTAAGGATACTTACCTGAATCAAAATACAGACTTCAGTGTTACCAGGTGATGGTACGCTCCTGAAGTGCTCAGTGCACAGTGGCTGTTGTGTTTAACATTTAATGTTATTTGGATCAGGTAGCCCTTGTAACTTGAGCATGTGTTACTATAGAACCAAAAATTCCTTTAAGTTCAATTTCCAAGGCTTGTTAAAATTGCATATCCCAGAGCAAAAAACTTGCTTTTAAAAATTTTGTAAGACTCTCATAGTTGGCACAGTAAGGTGTGTTCTCAGGGCATGCAAGTGTGCAGTTGGGCTGGTAAATGGCTCTTAAGCTTGTTAAATTGAAATACTTGGTCAGATGAGTAGGAATGTAATAATGTAATATGAACAGAAATACTTAACTCTGCAGTGAAGTGTTTAATTTCCAGAATCACCTCAGATTTGTAACTAAAGAATATATAAGCTCTATGTTGAAAAATACTATTTTCTGCTATTCATGTTCTAAAATAACTGAATTCCTTCTTTTGTTCCCTCTCCTAGGGAGAGGACATACCTCCTAGAAAGTTCACATAACCATATGAAGCAGTAAGAATTTTCTTTCCTCTCTGGTACTGAACCTAAGCTACTTCAACTGTAGAAAGCATAGATCCTTAGTAGTGATAAATGATCTTAAGTGGCTTCAGTATACTGGAAAGAACTTAATGGATTCCCATCTTTTGAGGAGCTATTACGTTCTTCATTGAGATTCAAACTATTTGGTTGCAAACTTATCTCATGGGGAAAAAAACTGTTCTAAATTCAGATAACCTTACCTCTTTCCTGTGGTGGTTGAGCTCTGCAGGAGGTGTCCTTTCCCTGGAAAAGTGGACATCAGAAAGAATTCAATTTTAAGGTAAATATGCTCCTCAGGTCAACAGGGCACCTGGATGTCAAGGGTAATGTTTTTGTTGCATCTTGCAGTGATACAGTTTGCTGCAAAACCCTTTTGATTAAACTTTAGGGTACATTTAAGTCTAGTATGTCATTCTTCACTGTTTAATGAGGATAGGAGGAATCCTTTTGTAAATCCATTCTTGCAATACCTGAAGCATGCCTCCACTTCTGAAATCTTATCAACTAAATACTTGCATTCTCACCTTTTAGCTTGAGTAAAGTATAATACACACTTGTTCAAATGGCCTCCAGACATTTGTAGTGGACATAAGCCAATGTGTGCTTGTGAAAATGAAGCAGCTGTAGAAAATGGTGAACTATTGGAAATGGTTGAGGAAATTTGTGAACATGTCATAATAAAATGCTTCTCTTAGGAGCAAGGATGATACTGCTCCAAATCAGAGGAGTTAACACTGAGTAAGTTAATGTAAGTGTTCTTGTAGGCTAGTATTGCTATGTTTATTCTAACTAGCATCAGGAGACAGGGACTTGTTTGTGGCTGCTTAAAGAGCACATATACAATTTATATATGTATTTATATAAAGTGTTTTCTGAACCTTGTTCCCTGGGCTGGGCTTTTGGAGATTGGAGGCCTTGCCATGGAAACATGTTGCTGAATAATGATCATCATAAGCATTGAAGTAAAATACTGTTCAAAGTGCTAAGTAGTGGTATCAACCTTATTGAGGTTAAACAAATACTTCTATTGTATGACCCTTTTCTTTTAAAGTCACATTCTTTGTTCAAAATACCTCAATGCTTTTGGAGCATTAATTTTAAAATTGGAGGTTCAGGATAAACTCAGACTTCACTTATGGATTATTAGCTACTTAACTAGGATAAATTGCAAATCTCCTAGTGGTTCCTGATTTTTGCCAATATATGATTTGATACGGTTAGAACCAGCTGTAGATCACTTTTAACACAGGGTTGCTATGTAAGAATATTGACTGAGAAAGGGTTTCAGTGTTGAAGTTGTGGATCACAATTGCTTAGACCCCTTTCAGGCACTGGGCTGGAGGAGAGAGATCTCTGAATGGATTAGGATATAAATGGAGTTTGTACAGACTCTTCTAACTTGCCACAGTTCCTTTCACTGGCACCCAGCCATCTCTCAAATGGGTATGGGCTTGAGAGTTAATCACAAAGTCCTTTCTTTGTGATCACTAATTTTTAAGGACAGATAACTGTTGTTTTTTCATGGCCATCTGGTGTGTAAGGGAAGGGTGGATGGGCGAGCCTTATCCTGGCTCTTTTTGCCATCTTCTCCAGTCAGTTGCTTTCTGAGACTGTATTTCATCTGTCCCCATAGTGCTGTCTTAATGCATAATTACAGTAAATATTCATATGTGCTGGCTAATAAGGTGGCAGCTTTGTAAAAGGAGTCAGGTAGGTTACACCTTCCAAATCTGCGTAAGAGTGCATGGTTATGTGCAAGACTGATACTCCATGCAGACAAGTGAGAATCTTGCCTATAGGAAAGTTGGATGCTTTGGTACAAGGCTTGTGACAGACCACATTTTAGAAGACTTCCAGATCTTCTGATTATGTTCCTGGTTAATCACCAGTATTAGTTTGTTCTCATGTTGTAATGTATTTTCAGGTTATGCAACAGCCTTAGGGAATTGAAGTACAACTTGTAAGCTTAGTTTTTACTCTTAAACATACTTGGCAGTAACTCCCAAATTTATTGCGACAGTTACTGTATACGTTGGCTTCTGTCCATGTGCTTTATGTGGCCACTGAAAGTACTGCAGACTGATTCTCTCCTTTGCACAGCTTTTACTGAACTCTCAGTTGAGGCAAGATTGTCCTTTGAAAGGTGTCCTCTCAGAGCATCACAGATTTGGAGCTTTTTTTTTCCCCTTGAGAGGGACAGACCACTCGGCACATCGGTTGGGAGCAGGTCCTGAGCTTTGGCAGATGGGGTGCAGTGGTTGCTGCTGGGGCGTGTGGAGATGCTTCTCAGCAGGAGCAGGCTTTGAGCATCCTGCCTCTGATCCTGATCCTGGGGATGGCTTAACTCTGTACCATGCTGCCAAGGAACCCATCTACCTGGCAGTTTGTTGTACTTGCTGTTAGAAGTGCTGTTCCCTGTTTCCTTCACCAAAAGAAGTGGTCAGCTGGAAGGAAACATCCCGAGGGCTGCTGGATGGGGCATCAGTGTTATATTTCCTTCACAGTCTGAAATTATTGTTGCAAAATGCCATTGCCAAATGAATGGTACGTTATTCAATAATATAGATTGTTTGAAGTGTCAAAGCCCTCAGGACTCTGTCAGAACCCATTCTAATGGCTGTATGTTTGCCTGTTGTATATTTGTAGAATTTAATTTTGACCTATGCGCTACATGCTGGGATTTATTTTGGTTTTTTTGTTGCATGCAGTCTACTTCCCAGGAATGCTTGACTTGTGCTGGTAAAGGCTTAGTAAACCAGTTTGCAACCCTTATTGCTGCTGCCCTTTGCAACAAATAACAACTCCACGAGCTCATATTTTGGATGAGTTTCCTGCCTTGCTCTAAAGTAAAATTTCTTAATCTGACACAGTTCACAGTAAAGCTTTTGAATATTTGTGCTACTATTTTGGGTAAAAAGGAAACTTCTGTGAGCCAGGAGGATAAGATGAATATATTGCTGATATCGAGTGTGTTTCTGAGAACTTAATCAGCATGCAAGTATCCAAAGCCTTGCTTCTCTGGGAGTTCAAGGAACTGGCAACCCCTTCACTCAGTCCCTCTTGTCATGCTGCAGAGGCCACCAGTGTTGTGTCACATACTAAAAGCAGAATATTTAATGTAAGCTTGAAGAGGTAATTTGAGGTCTGGGGGAGCTTTTGAGTGGGTGGCAGCTGCAGCTTGAAACTCCTCATCTCTGAGGCAAGGTGCCTGCAGCAGCTGCTTATGATTTGTGTCTCCCCCTCTTAACAGCAGCCTGGCCTGGCAGAATGTACTGGTGACAAAATATCTATGGGTTTAATGAGGGTGAAACTTGGCAACTATGGCCCAGAAGAGCACTGCCAGGAGTGTGAACACTTTTCAGATGGCTTCATGCAGTTAATGATC
Organism: Cephalopterus ornatus; assembly: GCA_013396775.1. Lineage (NCBI taxonomy): Eukaryota > Metazoa > Chordata > Aves > Passeriformes > Cotingidae > Cephalopterus > Cephalopterus ornatus. The sequence goes on along the minus strand of VZRE01007706.1, from coordinate 550,098 downwards.
ACTTGTTTCTTTCCAGATAGTAACCTCCTTTGTGTGAAGCACATTGCCCCTCGTGTTAAAAAAAAATCTGCTCAGTTCTGTGGAGACAACATATAGTGTTACATCAGCCCAAGACTGTCCTTAGTCAGCAGGTTTGATTTTCAGAACATGATTAGGAGGATTGCTGCACAATAAATATTCCATGTGATGCTAATCTGGTGCTTCAGTTTAGGCTCTATGCATTTTTTTAAATGGGCAAGGAAGAGGGAACTGGGTAAAAGTATGCTCTTGCCTAAGCAAGGGAACAAACTAGAAAAACAGATGGTGCTAAAAATAATTTATTACTAGGGTCTAAATATGGCTCTGTGATCCCTTCCCCCCCCCATAAATAATGCAGCTATAAATCCTGGTAGGTATCAATAAGTATTGAATTAACTCCGAACTACTGAGTGTTATGGAACCCTTTTGGCAGCTTTCCAAGCTTGGTGTTGCCCTTCATTCATAGGATCAACATTTAATTCCTTATCAGGGGAAACCTGAAGAATTCATCCTCTTTGAATGGAAACATAGATGCAGGGAGCTTGAATGAGTAGCCACAGGCAAAGGCATCCCACTGCAGTGGAAGGGGAGCTGTGCTTGATGAGTTCCTGCTAGGTCGCAGCCAGGATGAATCTCCTCCTTTCTTTCCTGCAACGCATGAACAATCAAAGGCTCCTTTTTTATCTATTGTTACCATGGAGGGCGTCCATTTAAAGTTCAAATTCCAGCAGGCTTGGGAAGAAGGAAAGGAGGTAGGAGTAGGCTGGGCTGGGAGATGATGGGCAAGCATCAAAAGTGAGCTGAAGACAAGCCAGCACTTTGTCCTGTGACAGGAGAGACCAGGCTGGGGGTACTTGGTTTTGAATGGATGCCTGGAAGTTTTTTGGGCTAGTGAATGGAACGCTGCTGAGGTGGCAGGCGCAGGGAGCATCTGGCGTTTTACTTTCTTTGCGTCGGCAGAGCAGATCACAATGTGAAATCAGGCCCGAAAGGGCATTTAATGAAGTGAGCCCTTGTGCTTGGAGGTTCCCTGTGCTCTGACAGCGAGGGGAGTGTAAGCCTTGAGGAGAGTGAAGGAAAAGAAATCTCATTAGGGATGGAGGTTCCCCCGCCTCTTTTGTAAATGGATTCTGTTACAAATGTCTTGCAGATACCCAGAGCTTTCCAGAGCTGTTCAGCACTGTTGCTTTGCCGTACCTGGAGCTGGCTTTGTATGTCTGCTGTACTTTTCTGTGAGCAGTGTGCTCATAAGAGGAAGAGGCAGCTTAATATCTGCTGCAGAGTTGCTTTTCCTTTCTGGCAAGTTCCTGTATGTACAATAAGTATTCATTGCTGAAAGAGCTAATGAGTACCAGACCAGCTGCATTTGACATTATGAGAAAAGAAAGGGGCCATCTATGGACTCACAAGCCAGGTTTCAGCCAGCTGTGGATATTTTCTATTTTAATTATTACTTATCCTGTCAGAAAATTGGATTATGCTAGAATTATTGGTGATGTTGTTTGCAATACAATACAATATTGAGTTAAGAGCTGTGGTTCAGTGTTACATGTAGGGTACTTATAGTTAATGTGCCTAAGCTGCACCAGAGGGTTTAAAGAGAGGTGAGAGCACTTTTCTCAGGTTTTACCATCTGGGTTTTGGCAGGTGTCAGGGGATTAAGTTGGTTTTTTTTTTTTTTTTCCCCTTGCTCTAAATTGTAAGAGATGGTGGCTAGCAGAAGTGTTGAGTAGTGTTTCATCATTGATATAGGAACTTTTTCCAGATTTCTTGGCAAAAAATGAAATCCCAATGTAATCTTTTAAAATATATTCGAAAAATGAGTTATACCTCTTTGAATTTCACTCAGGGTAGTTTTAGGAGAGTGTGCTTTAAATAGTTGGTATTCTTGTAATAACATGCTAATAAAATTAATAGATTAGTGCATTTTTATTGTACCTGGATAGAAAGACTCTTAACTGTGAAACTAGACTTTGGTCTTCTGTACTCTGAATATTATATGTTGTGAAACTGCTCTTGCTTTTTGACTGTTACTTTCTGACTTGATGCATCATTTTCTAAAGGAGACGTAAACCATACTGATTCACCAGAAGCTTTTCTCTGCAGGGAAGTTTATTAAAACCACTTTTCAAAGTCCTAAGTTTAACTGTCACTTTGTCTTTTGTTAGTCTTGCATTGCATACATCAGTTCCTGCTGCATATATTTACTGGTGCATAGGTGTGATAAAAGCAGAATGTGTCTCAAGCCTGTGAAAATGAACTGATTGGAATTTCTCTACATCACTTAGTGATGTCAATTCTTCCATTAGAATTATTCCAATATAAATAGAAATATTGACTTTTGTCCAGCCTTTCAGTCTGTTTACATGCTTTTTCAAGTATATCCAAACTGAAGAGAAATTTGTCTTCATTTTGGTTTGTTGTTGGGGTTTTTTTTAAGTTGCTGTTAGATGCAGCTTTTAATTGAGTCCTGTTAATAAGGAGGTAAGTGATCTGGGAGGTCATGGTTCAGTGTTAAGGTGAGCTGCAGATCATTAAATATCTCATCTATTCCTATACTTGGAAGTACTCAATTCTTTATATGCTGACAATGACATGTGCTTTGCAATAAAACTTAGGTATTTTACCAGAACTGGAATTTTAAATAAATGAGACTTCTGACAAGTTTCCGGATTTCAGTTTTCATTATTGTAGTAACCATATGACTAAATCTCAGAAGGCTTTGATGGTGTGCTAGGAGGCTTGCAAGCTGGGGTAGCATAAACAAATCAGTTTAAAACAAAGTATATGTAATAGTTGAATGTACAGCTTTTTAAATGTTGCGACTTTTTGGGGCAAACTCTGATTTTATTAAAAAATAGATGAAAACCGAGGCCATACAGTGAGAAGCTGAGTTCAGTTTTAGTGTTACCTCAGCGTGTGTTTTAGGCATCTGAAGATTGACTGCCTTACGCAGGACTTGTGTATACTTTTCTTCTCTTCTGATTTGGTACAACGTATTTTAAAACATGTATTGTTTTCCAGCGCAACTGAAGGATAAAGGACCGCATCTATGGTTTCCTGACTTTTTTAAAAAAAAAAAAAACCATACTGAGCATCAACTGCTGACACACTGTCAGCTTTGGTATGTGAACCAATAAACCAACTTGTCTGAATCGTATTTATCAAATGGAAATTTTAGTGCAAGTTGACTTAGTATTAAAAATATACGGCAGTCTTGCCACTTGATGGTCAGGAACATCTCCCGAGCCACGTTGTTTCAGAAATGTTCAAAATGGTCCAAAATTAAGTACCAAGCTAGAAAAATGCAGTACCCATGGACTGTACACCCCTAGTCTCCAAAACTGGTTCTGTTCTTTCTAAACAAGTGTGTTGTGCAACTTGTCCCTGGAGATAATGAGTGGCGAGGGTCCACCTACAGTTTGAATTAGTGCTCCTGGAAGAATTTACTGTTAAACTGGTGGGGTTTGCACTGAGTTGAGCAAAAGATCCGTAACAGCACTTGTGTTTTTGTCTGTGTGTGTGTACAACCCGTGCATGCCTGTGTGCACTTGTATAACGAGATCTTAAGGCTTTGTTTTGGACAAGCATTTCTGCAGTGGAAAATTGGTCTGAGGAAGGAGTGAACTGTTCCCAAGCTGATGAGGTTGTTTCCCTTTCTCTCCCATCCCCCTTCCCTGGCAGAAGTGAACTTTATGGCCCAATTATAGAATCCTTTAAAATGCTAGTTATGATGGAGTTCCAGCATAACCCAATAATGTAGGCGAGGCTGACATCTGTCAGTAACTAATGAGGGCAGCCTTAGAATCAGGATTTGGAGTTTACTTCTCTAATTTCTCCTAAATTTGACCCATCATATCAACTTAATGATATTGGATCTGAGGATTAAAAAAAAAATAAAATAAAAAGGCAAGAATTTTAAGGGAAGTTGGTTACATGGATGTATTTCTAACAGTCTGTGCATATGTGATTCAGTTATGAAAGTAATTGTTTACAGCTCATAGCAAAGTCATGAAGGAATAAGACCTTGGCTAAACTGCTCAGGAATAGAAGTTCTCTATAAAAATAGATGACACATAAATGGCAGGAAATGAAGCCAATATGGTCATGTTTTGAAGCCACAAGGGTCAAATCCTGTCCTGTGTTACTCTGGTGCATAATCAGTCAACTTAAACCCTGTTACTTGAGAACAGAGTTTGGCATGCTAAAGCAAACTTTGAAATGTCACTGATTATTGGGAGTTTTGTGGAAACACAGCTACAGCTTTTTCTCCTCTTGTTTAAGTGTATCTAGTTAGAAATCAAGAAACGTAGTAAAACTCCTGGGGTTGGAGGTAACTTTTTTTGTTTGTTATTTCAGAGCTGATTGTTAATTCCTCTGTCAGAAGAATAATACATCAGAAGGCTTTGACTGCCCAGGGTGGTCTTTGTTTTTGGATCCTGAATGCTGAACACTGGGAGATGGTACTGCAAGTACTGCAAGCAATCATAGTCTTATTAAACAGTTTTCTTGCACTGCTCCTTTTGAGCATATGTTTATGTGCAGGGATGTGTGTGTGTGTGTAGCTCCTGCTAATGATATGTGCATGTTTTCTTATTTCCCAGTTTAAAAGGCAGAAAACTACATATATCTTTCATCTGTATGAATTAGGTATGATTTAAATTAAGTCTCTGTAAAATAATTTTGTCATATTACTGACAAAGAGGGTAATACACATTTTGAGTTGTTTCTTGCTTCCAGAGCCTGTGTTCCTTTTCTGAAAGGAAAGGTAATGGTGCTTGAGTTGGAAAAGAGAGAACAACTCTTGGCAAAACATGAATCGCTTTTGCTGGGAGAGAGAGCGTGTGCTTACATTGTGTCCTTCTACTACAAAACCAGATGTTTGTCATCCCTGTATGCACACAAACTGTGCAGCTGTTTGTTCATTACACTCTTACTCATTAGTGCTGTTGGCTGACTGTGTTTGCCAGACTGAAGCCTCTCGAGCTTGTGCAGCTCAAGCACAGTAGAGGCCCAATTCCGCATTGTCCAGCCCTTCAGTCTGTCCATAAAGTGAATAAATTCACTATCCGTATTAGAGATGTGCATAGGGTTAGTAGGAAGTAGGAAAATATCTAGACAAAGGTGTGCAAAGACAGTTTGTTTCCCTTAAGGCAGAGAAATTTCTTTGGTCCTGCAGAGACCCCAGACTGCAGCTGCTGCTGAAGCAAGAACAGAGCAAGAACCGTCTCACAGGCCACTCTTCTTGCTCTTTCAGTGCCCTTTTGAGTCCTTTTTTTCTGTGGTCCTTTCTTGTGGAAACCTCTGTTTGAATGCATCAGTGCATTTCAGATGAACACTGCTGCCCTTATCTAGTAATTGTCTTGTTTGGCTTAACCTTCCTTCTCCCTGGCCCAAGTCTTGCACTATTATTATGCAGCTGAACAAAGCACTGTCACTGTGTTCCACTTTGACACTGTATTTATTATCAGCCCCTTCAGGAGAGTTAAATCCACTGTGTGAGCCTCCTCTGTTTTAGTTAATGGCATAATTCATAGCATCTGTAGGTATTTGTGCTGGACTTGGTACTAAGAATAGCTGAAACTTTTTTTCTGCTTAATTACATGCAGGTGAAATAGGTAGGCCTGATGTTTGTAGAATGTAATTCCACATTCTTACAATAAAAGCTTGCATGATTTATAGTTGCTCAAACAGGGGAAGTAAAAGGTTGCAGTTCACAAATCCACTGAATTAGAAAATCTGGGAGACCAACATATTAATTAAAATTCCAGATTGTAAACTTTTTTAAAATGCAGTTTAATGTTGGCCTGGATTTTATAAAAGGAGAAAATTGCTATATATGTTCACCCTCTTCGTGTTAGTGTTGGTGTTGAATCGTATTGTTGACTGCATTACGTTAAGTTCTGTATTAACTCAGCTTCCAATTTATCTTTAAAAGCAAAACAAAAGTTAACCCCTGTCATGAGTGGTCCTGGACTTTAGAAACTGCTAAACCCCAGCACCTGAGTTTCCTGCACTAAACTGCCCCTATCAAAATTTAATTTATAAAGGAATAAGTATAATATGTCAGTAGTGGTTTGGCTGTTTAATTTCAATTCCAACACTTTAAGACTGGCAAATTTTTCTTTAATCTGCTTAAATTCCTTTGTTTATGTTACTTGATGTTGGAACTTCATTGAGTGCATGTGCACTGCAAACACATGAAGAGGTGAGCTGATAGTTCTGAGGGGGGCTCAGTATGTTCTCAGTTGTTTAGATGATCTTTGCAAACCACTGAAAGGAAAAGATATCTTGCTTAGGTAATTGAGTATCATATGTGGAGTGCCTGCCATGAATAACTTTTATGTCTGAGTTTGGGGCAAAGAGGAAACAGGCATGCAAGTTGAGCTTAATCCATGGTGGTTGTAATTCCTGATGTATTTGGGATTTGCCTCTGACTTTGCACGTGGCTGTTTGGAATTTGGTGTGATAGCAATGATATTAGCTGGGTCCTAGAAGTCTCCTAGCTAAACAAGGAGGCTGTTTTACAAGTCTGAAGACTTCAGTGCATGAACTCCTGAGATCTCCAGACCAGTGCAGGTGACCATGTGTGGACTGCAGTGGTGCTCAGTCAGAGAGCTGGACCCCAAATCCCCCCAAGTCTTTGTGCATTTTGGTTTTCTCACTTACAGACTTTAACTGTTCCAGTAGTTTCTCTGTTATTCATACAATGAGAAGCCTTGTAATCTTGCGTATCTAAGTATAATTAGACGAATTCAGCCGTTTCACTTAAATATTTCTATTTCATTGTCATAGTATTTTTTCAACTAATAGCACTAAATAAAAAGCCAAATTAAATCACAGGTTCTTGCAGCTTATAAACAAAACTTGTAAGGATACTGTGGCACAATTTAGAATATAAGCATAAATATCTAGGCCAATAAATAGATCAACTTTCATGATAGACTATACCAGAAAACTTGCATGCTTAAATCTAGAACAGTCTGGCTAGTGGGAGATGAAAGTCTGTTACATCATGATGTTGTTTAGCATCTGATGTGAAATGAGTTGATGGCAGTTTCCTTCCCTTCCTGGGCACCTACATCTAAAAAATTAAAACAATCTTTGAAGATACAGCAGAGACAAAGCACTGAACAACTTTCATTTCAAGTCGTGTAGCCATATTGCTGTGTGTCAGCTTGTATTGATTTTTAACTGAGTCTTTGGCATTGCAAATAGGATTTACCTTATTTGACTACAGGAACTGCAGCAGAAATTTTTTCTCTGGGGGAAGGAATGCTTATTGTAGTTCAGTGTCTAATTACGTGGCAGAATGCTGGAGGTTGTTTGCTCTCTCTCATTCATATCCAGTGCTCTGTATTTTTTTTCTTCTTCCTAGCTATAGATGATGAAATAACATTGCATTTTTAATGTATAGAAGTACATTTCAAATTTCCAGGAAAATGAGGGATAACTGCAGAGTGACAAAAAGTGAACACCATGTTTGGTTCCCAAATGATTTTGATCGGAGATTCAATTTTGCCCATGAAGGTTTTTCTAGGGATTTGATTGTGTTTCTACATAATACATAAATAGAAGTGGGTTTGTTCAGTACTGTTTAAACTCACTGCAAGAAAAAAATTACTTTTCTTTTGGTTTACTTCAAATGCATAGCTTAAAAATCTGCGATGGTTTTTGACCTGAAGTATTTTCTTAGACACTTGAATTTAAAAAAGTTTAATGTATTCCTACACCTTTAATTTCTCATTTGAACAGGGAGAAATTCTTTCCCACTTAACCTTTGGTTTTTAACTTTTAGTGCATTAGCAATCCTCAAGCATATAACATTATGGAGAAGACTATATTGTTTTCCTCCTGTCAGCACCCCTTTGTGCCCATGAAGCAGTATTTCTTCTCAACTGCAAGTGTCTTGAAAGCGAAGGTTATCTGGGAACACTGAAGTGTTCACAAAATGCTCAGTGCAATTCAAGACGGAAAAGTCGGAGTCAAATGTCAAGAGATTTACCCTACAGAGAGATTAATAGTTTGTTACATCAACACAGCATTTTTATTACTATTTTTCACTTCGTGCATAGTAGAAGATGCCAGGATTAGGGACTGTGATGGGATATTTTTTAATCTATACAACTAGCTGACATCTCTAATAATTTTCAGTAAACACTGTACATATCTCCAACTTAAGTTGTCACAGGTGAAGATATTAATGTGAGGAATTAGATACATGAAGTGAGAATTCAGTTTACAGGGAGGGACTCTTCACATCTGTTTGTGGTCAGATGTGATGTCAGGGGATGGTTTGTTCAAGGGCAGTTCTCAATGTGATTGTGAGTTGCTTAGCACCAGACTTTTGTGACAGTGCTTATAATTTGGAGACCTGCCTTAAGCCTCCCCCTTAGCTTCATTGAATGAAGGTTCCTCAAATAATGAGTTTATACCATGGTTGGACTTTGTTGTTGCCGAGAGTTTACTGTGATCTCTTTGTGGGCAGGTTAGTGCCTGAGATGTGAATGTGTCATGCTGTTTGTGGTGCTTCTGATCTGAAGCTTAACTGAGTTACCATCAGTAAAGGCATTTGGTTTTGAGCCAGTCAGACTAATCTGTACGAAACATAAGTCAAGGAAGCGAAGCAAGGACCGTGAAGCCCTTGAAGGGAGAAGTGCAGCCCATCTGACTTGCTCCATCTGAGACTGGCTGGGTACAGGGAAGCAACCAAAAAAGCCACATGTTGCTCCATGCTTGGGCTCTGCCATTTTGTTTTACTCTCGGATTGGATGCTGATACTCCAGTAAATCCCAGGATCTCCCAGTCAGGAGGACCATTGCACCATCCACATCTTTTCATATTCCTGGCACAGAGACCTTAACAGTGAAGAAATCCTGGGTGCCAGTGTATCTTAAAGCAACATCTCTTGTGTTGTGCCATCACAGGCAAAAGTGTCAGGATGGGACAGAAGGCAAGCCAGATAACGATTCTAATCAGTTTGAACTCCCTCTCTTCCTTAAGCCTGTGACTTGAGGGTGTCGCCCATCCTGTGGTGATAACTGGTGCTGAGAAGCAGTAGGATGGGCTCAGGGCGTCTGGTGGTTTCAGGCTTCCTCTGCTCCTCACTGTGTGCAGCTGCAGCAGCTGCACCTCCTGAGAGCAGCTGTATCTTCCACCCCCACTCAAACCCGAGGGGTGGACTTGGAGTATGATGGGAGAGAAGCATGAGAACTGCTGCTCCCATTATACACTAGGTTATCGTGCACATAAATGTCTTATTTCCCCCCCCGCCTTGACTACTGTAGCAAATGCTCTAGTTTTGTTAGTAAAACAAAACCAACCATTTTATTGCTTCTTATATTTGGAGAGTGATGTATTACGAGTTTCTGAACTGAAGGTTTAGTAAGGAGTACAGACATTAGCTTCCTTTCAGGCTGCTCTGGGCCTTTCTTGTTTGCTTTGTATGGCAAGGGTCTAGAGAGATTTCTTTTATTTCCTTCCCCACCATTGTTTTTGGTACAAAGTTGGTTTTTTTTCTTAATATTCAGACATTTTATCGCCTCACTTCTTTTAAAACTGAGGTTCTCTTTTTTTTTTTTCTTTTTTCCATCACACAAAAGAATACTTTTAGCTGATTGAGTTCTATCCATTGCCAACTGTGGACTCTTTTGTCTTGCCAGTCCAGCATCCTTTATAAAATGAGGACCATTGAGCAAGTACTCGCGGGCTCCCCACTGAGCACAATTGTGCTTGAAAGGTGTGGTACTGTACCAGTGTAACATGGAAAGCTGCAGTTCAGAGGCCCTGAATGCATTGCAATTTCTACCTTTTGCTTTGTGAAAGGAGCGGGATTGTGCTGCGAGATAATAAATCCACCTATTTTTAGTTTGGTGAGGTTGTGACAAGTGGGTGAACAAAGAACCAGTTGAATGCACTTGCTGTTGTGTTGAAACCGGCTAAAAGTTCCCATTCAAGTGGTTTCAGCACAGTAGAGCTAACAGGCAATTTTCCATTTATGTACACAAACCTTCTAGAAAGACAGCTGTGTGGTTGGATTAATTTCTAGCAGTAAATTGAATAAAAGATATTTTGAAGGGGGACTTGGGAATTCCTTTCTGAAACACTGAAAGCAGAACTTTCAAAGCTTCTCTTTATTTGGCCCCTTTTCTTCCCAGTGCCTACTATAAGATTTAAAGAACTGAAAATATTGTCCCCTGTATGGAGATACACAACAGGATGTGTTCTTTTTAAAAGCAATGAGATAGACTTAGGGTTAAAATATACTTTAACATTTTTTACTTTAAAAATATACTGTTTTGCTTTATGAGAGAAATTCACACTTCTTAGTCATAGAAAGAAACTCAAATGTTCTTAAATGTTTGTATTTGAATAAGCTATAAATGAGCTACATAGAAGTGTTTTGAAAACAGGAATGTGTTTTATACCAAAACTTCACCATAGCGAGATTTTCTCTTTTATGCAGTTGTATACAGGCAAGGCTGACTAATGCAAATTTCTTATGAATTTAAGTTTTGTTTAAAAAGTACCCGGAGATACTGGTGAGATGCTTAAGTGGGTGCTGATGTGTTATGGTGAAGCGGGAACATTACCCGGTGCTCTGGAAGAGCATCTGGAATACAGCATACTAGGAATGTTGCAATGTTCCTATTTCAAATAAACAAATATAAAATACTTAAGAAATTACAAATTGGGGGAGGAAGCTGGAAATGGGTGTGAAAGTTGGTCTTTTTCCCTGTGCATCTACTTGTAATAAAATGACTGCTGTGTGTGAGACTGGAGCCACTTAACCAGTAAGATACTGAAAATTAGTATAATGTTATTCTCCTGTCTCACAGCACCTCTGAGGACCCCTGGCTATTTCACCTTCCTCTCACTGTCTGCTTGTATGAGGCAGAATTTAGAAGTATCTCACTTGTTAAAATCTAAGTTCTGCTGTCTGTATTTTTCTGTTGGTTCTTAAATGCTGCTTCTGGGTTCTAGTCAAGGATCCCTTACAATTACGTGAGGAACTTGGGCATTTTATTCCTTTATCTGTGGGGCAGAGGTAGCACATTTACTGGGGGTTTCTTTTCTTCTTTCCTTTGTCTAAATAAAGGCGAGTGCCCCTCTGTTTTTTAATATACTTTGAATTTAAAAGAATTGCTCCAATTCCTGAGCTCTTGTTCAGACAGTACCCAACTGAAAAGACAAGCTAAGCTGACTCTGGAGCAAGATGTTCCCAGTAGAAGCTTGGGTTCCTTCTGTTTAGAGTTCACCCAAATGTGCCAGTTGCTTTGCTGACTCTGGCTGAGGTGACGCCTGAGGGCTCATTGTCTGCACGAGAAATTAATTGTTGACCAGGCTGCAGTGCAGCTGTCTGACCTAAATGCTGATGTTACCAAATGCTCTGCTCTGGATTTGCCAGAAACCCTAATACAGCGAACTGGGTGGGTGTGTGCACTTCCTCATGGTAGTTGACCAAAGTTAGGTTTTTGATATTTCTGCATAAAAAAAGGGACTGTTTTTCTCACAGACGAGAAACTACATAGGCAAAATATCTGTGCAAAACCAGACTGTAGTAAGTAAATACTATTCTTCCTTTTTCTTCATGCCTCTCATTTCCAGGATTACTTTAAACATGTGATGCTCTGAGTACATACTCTCAAACCATTCAGGAATTTAAGGAATTTATTCTGCTCCTCCTGTACAGTCACAGTTAATATATTCATTGCTACTGTTTTTTTTTTTTTTTATTGCAGACTTTAAAAAATTCCAAAAGTCTTTGCTCCCTTGACTATGAAGATGATGATGATGACACGCAAATGAAGACAATCGTGTCATCGCCATGTGACTCAAATGATCTCATGAACATCATCACCCCTGGCTCCAGCCCGATGAAAGAACAGCAGCTGGATGAAGTCAGGCATCATGTGTCGTGCCAAGGTGGCTTCAAAACAAGGGATTATAAGAAAGCAGACGCAGTGTGCGAAAGCGACGAGGACACGAGTGATTGTGAGAGCACCGAAGAAGGAATCTTTCCTCTAGACTGTGGGGACCTGGACCTAGAGCAGATTGAAAACAACTGAGAACTCCCAAGTTGTGTGCTAGAATCAGAATTGTTCTAAATTAAAGTGATAGAGGATTACCTTTGCCATGCATAATCCATGTCCCTGAATCTCTGTATTGCCTATCTTGGGCTGTGTTAGAAGAAATGTTTCAGGTGGGGGAAAAACGTGAACCATTGTTACCTGTTTAGTCTATTGGTCAATACGTGGATGACAGCAAAATAAAAAAGTAGGAGGTTAAATGTTATTTTGAACATTAAGGAATAATTTTGATTAAAAATTTCCTAACAGATATTTTGCATTTTTATGGCTTTTACAGTTCTGGAGAAAAAGCATCTCTATTTTGAAATGAATTTTCAGAAGGGCATTCTATAAAACTAAATCTGTCTACAGTGATTCTGGTGCAGGTCTATGTTGCTTTTGTTAAAGAGCTTAATGTGAAAAGTGAATTGCATAATGAAATTGGTAATAAACCTTCAGATAGAACTCTTAAATATCTGGTTGGCAACTGGTCCAAAATACTTAACTGCCATCTTTGACAGTGTCTGGTTAAAAAACAACTTCATAACATGTACAAGTGTTTTTTTCATACATTCAGGACTTTTTGATCAAAATATGGTAGTGACCTTAAAGGTTAACATTTTCCATTATTTTACTACTTGAATTGTTTTCTAGCCTGAAGCAATGCTAATTTAGGTGGGCTAAAACTTGCGAGTAGCTGCCCACCTACTTGGTCATTATGTTTTCTGTGGTTCAAAAGAATGTACAACAAGAGCACTTGAACTTTTAGACAGGGACTTTGTAATGATCAATTCCCCAGGAGGTGATCCCTTCAGCAATACTAGAAGGAAAATAGTCCTTGAATTAAATAAAATGACATTTTGCTTTGCACTTGTGTCTGTCTGCTTATGACTTTTACTAGTGGAAAATGTGTAGTCTGTGGTAAATTCTGTGATGTGATACTTATGTGTAGGATTGGGTGGAGTGGACGGGCAGATCTCTGGTTGTCTGAAACAAAAGTGATATCAGGTTTGTCTGGTGAGATGGGGAACAGCTTGTTCTGCATCCCAGAAGTGTCTCAGTGATTACATACACTGGAATAATTTCAAATGTAATACTGCATTCATTGCAGACTATTGCAACACATACTTATTTTGTTAGTTGAGGTGCAATAAGGAATTTCCTCAACAATGGGGAAATGGATCTTGAAATGGTTTTAAATTGGATAGAAAAGGAGAGGTTTAGATTATGGTATTTGAGTGCATTTTGTGTTAGTGTGCTTAAGTGAGCCAACTGCTACTGTAACTTGTGCCATAAAACCCAAATACAGCAATGTATTTTAAGTCAGCTAATGGAATGTGATTAAAATGAGAAAAAAGTATCTTAAGACATGTACCAAAGGCTGTGGCAAGATATGATACAGCATCCAGCCCTGTGGTTTAAGGCCAGCCTTTAATTACTGAACCAGTGTTCATAAGTCAAGATCTATACAAAATTTTAAAAGGCGGGGGTAGTCACTAAGCCTTTTTTCTCTCATAGCTCCTACTGCATGTGCAACTGCGAGTGGCAGTGATGTGTGATACTGGTATATGTGTGTGGTCAGGTGCAAGAACGCTGCAGAGACTTGTTGGGTTCTTGATATGTTCATGTACATTGTGTGGGAGAAGTGAAGCTGCTCACTGCTGACAAAAATCATTCTCCTTTTTCTAGATGAGTTAATAAAGGAGTTGCTGTTGGAGCAAAAATTCAAAAGCTCCTGTTAATAGTGTCTCACCCCACAGGTAGCACAGAGCACACAGATGGTGACATGCACATCCATACAGCCCTTTAGAATAACCTTATGTGACAGAGGATCACTATTCTTGGCACTTCCTCAAGAAGCAGCAAGTGAGGTACAGCCAGTTCTCCTCTTGGGTACATGAGAAATGTGCAATAGTGTGGTGGTCAGACACTGTGGGCAATGGAACAACCCAGCTCACTCCTGAACTGCAGTTACTACTAGTTGCAGAACTACTTTCTCATTGTGTATTCTTCTTAATTGAGCAATAGAGGTAAGTAAAATTGAATCAGCTTTAATGCAGGGTTGTAGCAGAGGCCAATAGTACAACTGGGATAACTTAAAAGCTAATTTACCTATTTGAAAGCACTAGTTAAAAGTGTAATGGCATGGAATGAGAAAGCTAATGTGGCAATCTATTTAGCTCTTCCTCCTCCAAGGAAGGCAAGCTCCTGGAAGAAGTAAAAGAAGAAAATAATACCTCAGAGGACATGAATAGAAGGAGGTTGAGATATGCAGTGTCAGTGAAAAAATAACAAGAGCTGAAGCTATAAGAAAGAAGATAGTGATAAAGCAAAGGCAAGAGTAGAGAATCAGATAATATTTGTTTCAGCTCTGAAATATGGTCTGGTTATGGTCTCAGTGACTTGACTTCTCTAGCTTCAAAAGTGAGGTTCTATGCGTACCTTTAGTAGGTGTGCTGTTTTCAGTCAACACAAAGCCACATTCCTACCCAGATCCTTAGGGTAGGAAGGGGTTTCCTAAGGGAAGGTACAGATTAATTTGCTTATGGTTACACTGGACTCAGTCTCCTGCTAAGCCAGCTGTTAGAACTCTTAAATAGCCTGTTCATGGAAACACACAAAAAGGAGTGGGTTTGGATACTGAAGAACAGGTTTCATGATAGTAGGAAGTAGTAATTATCTAGTTTAGGCAGTGACAAGAAAATAAGCAGTTGAGCAGCTGTGCAGTGACACTGGCAAATGAGGAAATCTGCTGGAAGGAATCTGTGCGATTTTTCTGCAGATGCCAGTGTAATCCCCCACAATGACAAAAGGAATTGTTGGTTAAAACTTCCTTCAGGTGGGGCTTTGCATCCCCAACAAGATCTGAAGTCCTACTCTAAAGGAAAACAACAGATGATGAGTTTGGTACCTTTGCATTTGCTTATAGGATAGTGTAGTGGCTGTTGGGCAAATACGGAAGGTGGTTTGCAAGAAGGGAGAGCGTGGTTTCAGAGATTGGATTGTGTTTGGAAGCGGGCTGAGCGAGGCTGAAAGCAGCTCTTGTTCTGGGAGTGGTTTCCTTCCACCTTGCACCCAGTGTCAGAACGGAAGGCCGTGTTGCATGGGGCTGTGGGAGTTGATCTGGGTCACTTATCTTTCATTTTTATTACAACCTGGATAACAAATAGTATGCACGTTAAATCTGCAGTCAACAGGAAGCTGGACAGATGTGGAAGATAAGATAGCATTAGAATTCAAAATAGTCTTGGCAACTTGCAGAAATGGTTGCAGCAGGGAGGAGATGGTGGGGAAAGACAAGATCCTTTTTATCAAGGCACTAAATTTAGGTAGGGGAAAACAAACGTCCAAATTCAGGGTCGTGCCAGCCTCGTGAGCAATGTTTCAGATAAAGGGTCTGGCAGCTTTTCCTGCTGGTGGTAGAGAAGCTTCAGGCTGGTTTGGTGAGACTGAAGGTAATCCCGTGCTTCACAGGAGCACCTGTGAGTGTGGAACGTGAGACACTGTACAGGACAGGAAAGTGCCATGGATGGGGGCGTGACTTGATACCTTGAAAATGTGGGAAAAGGCACTTGTGAGGATGGACTGGAAGAAATGAGCTTGAAATTATATGGTAGATGGGGCCTAAATTTTAGCTAGAATGAACGATAGTTTCTTCTAACGCCAAATATGAAAAAAAAAAAGGGATAGGGAGTCACTGTACGGATGTGTGGGGAGCTGGTCGTAGCTGTTCCACAAATGGAGGTCTGTTAATAGCAAGCATATGTCAGGAGCAGTAGCTGCTTTTCAACTTGCTTTGGGGCAGGGAAGAAGGCTGGCTGACTTTCCACAGTCCTTTCCTGTCCCATTTTCCTCTGGATCTGTGCAGCTTGCATCTAAATGTTTCAAAGTAAATAATTGTTGGAGGAAGAGGAGCTGAGCTGGCAAGGAGACCACTTTGGAGCAGAGGTAGGAGCTTCAGTGCAGGGTTCAACTATGATCTGTAGCTCCTGCTCAAAGCTGACATTTCTTAGAATATAGGCCCCTATGGTGTAAGTTTGGGCTCAATCATGTCTCAGAAAAACATAAATATGTATTTGTCTGTATCCAGGTTCATTCTGGGGGGGGTGGTGCTTAGTGAATTTACCTTTATTTTCCAATCACAGGTGAAGATGCTGCTCACCTCTTGGTGTAAAGCTGGCCTCTGCAGTACCTCTGCAAACATGCATTTGTTGGATAATTTTTTCTCAATCTGTTCACTGTGTTTATTTTGCAAACTACGCATTGTTTGTTTTTAAAAGTACCGGAGTGTAGATCTATGTGCTTGCGCAGTGGGCTCTCACAGCGGGGCTCATCCTCTCATTAGGAATCATCCAGTGCTGCTCAGCAGATAACCTGGGATGCTTCCTTTGAGGTCTCGTCATTGAAGGAGGTGAGACAGCCATGCTGGTGGCATGTGTTGCATGTGCTCACTGTGCAAAGGACCCGATCCAGGAGCTGCCACTTCCACCGCACCTCTGTACCTTTTCATCAGCATTTTAAAGGGATGAGCATCAAACAGCCAGGATCTGGGGCCCTGCTGCTGTGGCTGCTTGTCCTTGGACCCCTTGGTGGAGCTTGTTAGTTGTTTAATGGACACAAAATGCAGTTTTACTGGAGCGTTGCTGCCGTATGCTGAGCAGCCCATTCTGCTGTGTTTTCAAAGTGAGTTTTGACATCAGTTGTTTTGGAGTTTGTGTGTAATTAACATCACCCGAGTTACTGCTCCCACCACCATCTGGTCATCACAATAGTCACTGGCATGCTGAAGTGCTGGGTATTTACTAGGGGAAAATGAGGCCGCTTTCACTATCTGCAACTTCTTGGACCCATCAGCAGTACTGCTTTTATGGTTTTTTTGCTGTTGTAAAGTGCTTTTGAGATCTATTCTGTGAGTGCTTTGAGCCAGGGAAATATGGCATGAACTCTATGGAAAGAAGTTTAAAACTTCCTTAGAGCAGCATTTCGCTTCTTAAACTCTTTAAAACCCAAACCATAAGTTTAAATGTTTCATGATGCCTCAGTCTGGACAAAGAGCTGTGGTCTCCTGATTCAGGTAAGCTTGTGTGATGTGAGCAGTGATGTGAATTGGAAGTGAGGGCTATTCTGTAGAGTACTCAAAACTCGTGTCCCACTTTCCAAAACAGACTTGGCTGAACTCCTCCCTGCAGCAGTGTGGAATGAGGACGTATTCCCAGAGCTCTCAGCTATGGACTGGGGTGATGTTCAGCTGACTTTTTTCTTTGTTCTTCCTTGCTTCATCTTACAGCTTCTCTGCATCAGGTGGGGGTTCGAGACACTGTCTGAACAGGTTTCTGGAAGTGTCAGAGCTGTGGTTCATGACCAGGTAGCTACAGCAAGGGGAAGGTCAGTTCTATAGCCCTTGCTTGTGGTGTGTACGGTAGCAGTGGGGTTGCTCATCAAAATACAGGACTGCTCACATCTCAGGGAAGCAGATATCCCTCAAAATTCGTTCTCATGCAATCCCCAGGCAGAAGAAGAGGGAGATTTTGGAAAAGAGAGGCAGAGGGTGGCCCTGTAGTGTCCACAGCTTTGGGGGTTTTTTTGCAGCTAATGAGGTTTCAGTCCAGCATGCAACAACCTGATTTTGCTGCGTGACCCTGCTTCATCCTCCCAACAGCTCTTCCCATGCACTGAATGGGATGTGTTCCTGTGGAAGATGGAGCATGTCCTTGCATGAATGGAGGATCTTGCATAATGCGGAAAGGTGCATGAGAGCAAGCTGTGAATCTGCAGGCAGCCTTGCATCTGCTGTTTGCTAATTCTGAGGCACTTTGCAGTTTTCATCTCCCTCTAGCACACAGCTCTGAAAACCTTCTGTGATGTAAATCCTCCACTGAAAGAAGATGTGAAAATATACTAATTGTCCAGATTTGGTCATCAGCATTTTGGTCATGACTTTAAGACCTTTGTAAGTTCTGTGAGGAGTGGCTGAGGGAGCTGGGGATGTTTAGCCTGGAGAAAAAGAGGCTGAAGGGAGAATTTATTACTCTCTACAACTACCTGTAAGGAAGTCGTAGCCAGGTGGGAGTTGGGCACTTTTCCCAGGCAATTAGAGACAGGACAAGAGGACACAGCTTCAAGCTGCACCAGGGGATGTTTAGGTTTTGCATTAGGAAGAAATTCTTCATAGAAAGGGTGATTAGACATTGGAATGGGCTGCCCAGGGAGGTGGTGGAGTCACCATCTCTGGAGGTGTTTAAGGACTAGACACTGAGTGGCGTGGTCTTGCTGACAAGATGGTGTTGGGCCATAGGCTGGACTGGATGATCTCAGGGGTCCTTTCCAGCCTAATTGATTCTGTGATTCTTGATAGTATGGATCCACCAGAGGGGAGATGAGATGCATGCTTTATGTATGTCTTCATAGCTTTTTACTTACCAAGAAAGCAACATCCATGCCTAGGGGGCATAGGATTTACACTGGAATGAAGCCTGGCTATTACAAGATGATCTACTTCTGGTTTTCCACTTCTGCTCAGTTACATACATCATCCTCTCTCAGTTTGGAAAATCATGTCCAGAGCTGGTTTGTTGGAAGGATTTGGGTGGTATGTGGGCTACTTGGACAGCAGCAGGGAGTTGGGATAGCAGGTACCTTCCCAGCCTGTATGAAATGTTTAGAGAATTGAGATGCTGAAATTTTAAATCTTAAATAAGAGTTTACAAACTGAACCGCTTTTCCAAACCTTAAAGTAAGGTCAAAATTGGATGAAATTTTATCGGAATCACAAATGCTGATTTGTGACACCAGTTTTGTGACGACAGAACCAACCCAAGGGAGACCTGACACAGAAGAACTTCTGTTTGAACACCTTCAAGTCACTGGAAACAAGTCTAAAATCAGGATCTTGTAATGGAAAATGTTGGGTGACCTGATCTTGAAGTTCTTCTCCATCATGTAGGGCAGGGTAAGTGTGTCTGACTGGTCTGCCTGATATGAATGTTCTGCTTTAAAATGTCATTATATTGGAGTCTGTCTAGGCAAATGAGAAAATGGTGACAATGAGAAACAAAGGGGGAAAACCCACAGAAATCAACAGAAATATCAAAATTTGAGTAGGGAAAAAAAAATCCAATAATGTAAACCATAGTTTAAACCAAAAGGCTTGTGGACAATGTTAAAAACTGTAGCAAATGCAAGTTGTTCTACCCGGTATATTTTTGGACTGAAACCCAAACCATTCCTTCTAAAGGAAGGCATTTCTATAAGTCAACTTCAGTCAGGGCTAGTGGGAATGGCTGGGATAGTCTTTAGGCACCAACCTCTTTGAGTGCTCGCCAAGACAAGTTTCCTTAAACTATTGCCCTTGAGGAAAACAATGTGAATTTAGCCCATAGGCAGGAAAGCACTGGGACTGTAAGTCTTATTTGTGCATACACGAAGCTGTCTAGACCTTGAACTCCTGAAGATGTGTGTTTCTTGCACAGTAAAAGCTGTTCAGAATGGTAGCAGTGACTCCAGAGGCTCTCAGACAGGAAAAGAGCAACTTCTAAATGTTTTTTTGCTTTTGGTTTTGTTTTTTTTTGTCCAGATTTGTCTAATGCTGCATTTTCACAGAATCTGGTATCCAGAGTTACACCTGCTCCTAAATCCACTTGCAAATAGTATCATCCAACATCATTTCCACACCCGTCTTTCAACTTCCCTCAGACAGAGGGCTCTGTCCCCATGGGCCTGTTTTCATTCTCTTCACTGGCGTGTTTGTACACCCGAACAAACTGGATGGCTGGGGAGGGGCTGAGCTGGGAGTACCTTGGGTGCTGGGGTTGGACATCAGCCTGCATGTCTGTCCTGGCTCTGTGGTGTCCATGGTGAGGAGTTGTAGTCTGGTGTCCTAACAGCATCGCTGGAACAGGGACCGATGGCCTTGGGCTGGGCTGAAACAGTCTGGATGCCCCACAGACCTACAAAGGGCATCTGCCCCTTCCCTCCTCCCTGCCTGTTCCCAGAGCTTTCTCTGCCTTGAGGGCTGAGAAATCCTTGAGGGCTGAGAGGCAGGAGGGCAGCAGGAGTGACCCCTGTGATACCAGAGGGCAGGAAGGAGCACAGGGTGCTGTGGTGGGAGACCATGCAAGAGGGATACAATGCTGTGCTGTGTGCTGGCGTGGGCTCCTGCAAGAGCAACACCTGCAACCCAGAGAACTGGGTGCTTTCTTGTACACTCTGGGGTCTGTGCTCAAGTCTTGTGCTTGACCTAATTGTTGGGACCTGTACTTTTAAACTAATGAGAGAGCCTGCAGTGGAGCTGGGTGTGGACTCAAGGATGTTCCTGGTCTCCCTTTTACCTCATCCACTGGGCTCTGGCCCTGTGGTGGGCCTGCTGGCTCCCTGTCAGTCGCTGTGTTTCTCATCCCTTGCCAAACACACGAGTCCCTGGGAACACTCCCCTTTGAAGCCAATGGCAAAAGCTCTCCAGAGCTGCACCCCGTGAGTGGATGTGCTGCACCAGCACTTCTCACCTCGTCATTGCACGTGCGTGGTTGTGAAACACGTGGTTCCCGTGAAAGTTGTTCCTGGAAAGCACTCCCTGTGTCTACGCTGACACCAAAACCCCCACCAGGGTGTGGTGGGTGGCAGGATGCAGGGATGCAACAGACACGTGGATACAGGGAATTCAGCACCCTTCCTTTGGGCAGAGGTGGGAGCAAGGCTGGAAAAACACGACCGGCAATTCATCTGGCTGAAGGCCGAGCACCGTTTCAGGTGTTGAAATCCACCCCTGGAAACCTTGAACTGCAATTAGTCATGCACACTGTTGGGCTTTTGAATGTTGAGCTGCATTGCTCGGAGAGGGGGAGTCAGGAGGGACACACAGGCGGTGGGGATTCATGGTGGGCTGGGGCAAGGCTGCTCATCATGGGGAGTTTTTTGCGGGGAAGTAAGGTTTTCTCGGATTAACAGGTCAGTATATGGGTTTCCAAAGCCAGTGGAAAACAGTGGGTCATGGATATAAAGAATGGAAAAGTACTACCTTTTAAGACGCTGTGTGTGCAACCCACAGAGAAATTTACTGCACTTGGCAGCAGCATCAGCTGCATGTAGTAACAATTTCAGGTAAGCAACACTTATTCTCCTGTAGTCTTCCTATCCTAAACAGTCACTTGATGCATCTTTCAGATCCTCTCTGTGCCCTGCTGGGGAGCAACCCAACGAGACAGTGGCAAAGAATGAAGAAAAATCTCACCATCATCTACAGAGAGGAGGTGTTTTCCCCAGAAAGACCCTTTTTGACTTGTCAGGTGTTTGAAACTTGACTCATTCCCCATGTCTCACTCTCTCACCAGAACGCTGGTGCTTCTACCAATGTTAATTCTTGCAAATAGCTTTCAGTGTCTAATTTTAATGCCTTTTGCAAGCAGTGCATCTGAAAATACAACTGATTCCTATGAAGATAGTCCAGACCACTGGGAAAATAATGTGTCTTTACTGTCTAGTAGACTGGTGAATATTTTTAATAAAATTTATTTAGAATCACAATTAGTTCACTTTCTTTTAGTCTCTCCTTTGTAAGTGAAATGGAAGGTCTGATTAGCGGAGAAATCCAGCATTTCCCTAATGAGGTTAAGCGATTAGATGAAGGAAATTCATGACTACAGTGTGTCCTGGCCTAGAAGCTCCACGCAGCAGCCTGAATTTTCCAAACTGGGAGCAATTCAACTTCCAGGCCATCCTTTTTTTCTTTGTGGTAGGGATAGAAATATGCTTGCTTTACGTATGACAGGACTGCTAGGATGATTCTGGGATGTCGATGTCAAGAGAAGACTTCCTCGAAGAAGCTGTGCTTTCCTTATTACATCTGCTTAGAGACCCTACAATGCCAATACATGCAATTTTCATTACTTTCTTGTATGCTCTGGGGTCTGTGGTCTAGTCCTGTGCTTGATGTAATAGTTGGCACTGTACCCTAAAACTTGTGAGAGAGCCTGTGGTGGAGCTGGGAGTGGATTCAGGGATGCTCTGGTCTTCCTTCTGGTTTGCTTCTCGGGCGAGTGCTGCTGGAGAGCTGCTCCTCAGGATTTTTAGCATAAGGCATGTTCTCTCACCTGGTTTTCCCAGCAGGACCCAGGTGCTATGGCACCCTTTGCATCCTGGTTGTTTGCATTGTAACACAATGCTCCCCCGATGGATTTCATGGACCGTTCTGTAGCCTGGTTGATTTTTCTTTTTAATTTTCCCGCTCAGGCTGGAGGCTGACAAGGTCTCTCTCCTTTATGCTCAGCCTCAGCCAGGCATGGATTTCAGTTGGAGCAGTTTAACGAGCAGTCAGCCCTGGCCTCATTGTGCTGCTTTGTTTTTGAGGGTGTCTGCACCTTTCAAGCGAGCTCCAATTAGAAGAGCGGGGGAGAAGAGGGGGGAAAGAAAGGAAGTAAATAGAGGCAAAATGATTCAGCTTTCAGCAAATGTGTGCAGCCTGTTTATCAGACAGATGGAGCCACGTAGTGGATGGCTTTGCTGCAGCCTGGCCCCCGAGCAGGTGGGTATTTTGGAAAGGATGGGCGGTTTGCCCTGATAATTCGCGGCTACCCAGCTTACACTGGACATATGTTGATTACAACTTGCGTCGGCTCCTGCTGTTGCAGGAATCAGAACGTGTTCACCCCTCCCCACTGGCTTTAGAAAGAAATTGCTGGAAAAAAAAACAAAAAGAAAAAGTTACAGACACTTGTTGCATTGGAGTGGGAAGGACAAATGAGGGCTCAGAACCACCCAGGCACGGTTTCACTTAAGTACTAATTGCCAAGTGCCTTTCATTAAGAAACCATCATGGTTGTCCCAGCAGTATTTTGAACATATATGCAGATGGGCAGATGGCCCTTTGCTGTAGTACAGGCAGACGCATCTAGTGTTACAGATGGATTATTATGTTGATTCATCACCAAAAGAAAAACTTACCTCACAATAGGGCACTCGTTTGAGCACGGTTCCTTCTCGAGCTTATGTTTCTCCTCTGTACTGCCAGCTTTTACTGCTTGAAACAGAGTTTTCAATCAGCAAGGCTAGTGTTTCCCCTTCTGTGCTGCATAAAGAAAAAGAAAAAAAGTTTAAGAGCCTGTCTAAGAGTAAAATGGTCCTCTGGAAAACCTAGAAGGTGTTGTATAACTTCAACTACTGCTGGGCAGGGAGGGCACCTTTCCTAAGTGGTATCAACTCTTCATCTTTCTGACTGCTGAACTGTGCTCATTCCTAGGTCAAGTTCTCCATCATCAGCACAAACAGAAACATTGTGTTGTCCTCCTGGAAGAGGAGTCAGTTTAAAGCTGAAGGTAACTTGCCCAGAAGATGATGTTTCAGCCTCAAGCACCAGCACAGCTATTGGATTGACAGATAAGGGTCAAAATGCATTCTCCGCCACTATGGTGGGATGAACATGGAATTTCCACAACCAATACTGGGAAGATGTAAAGACTGCATGGTATCTCATCCAGTTATTTTAAAGGATACCTTGTGCAATGTGGGGGCAGAGGCCACGTGAGGCCTGCCCTGTCCCGCCCCAGGTCCAAGGGGAACAAGACAAAGAAAGAGGTGGATTATGTCAGACCATGGCTTTCCTCGGGCTGGTGCCCGAGAAGTCCTCTCACTACTTCCATGGTGATCATCCTGCATATTTTGTCATAGTCAAAAAAAAAAGGAGGGGAAGAAAAAAAGAAAATCTCATTTTCTGCTTGACCCTGATACCTTGATGCTGAATTTTTTATCCATTAGAGAAACTCATCTCCTCCTCCTTATCTACTCAGCCTTTGTAACTTGGTGCTGTCGACCTGAGCAGAGCTCTACCAGACATTTGGACAAGAGAAAAGCAAACAAAAGATTAACTCAGAGATATGAAATCTGGAGCTACACTTGCTGCAAACAAGGTTACTCTAAAGCTGGCTGAAACTGCGCACTTCAATAATGAAGCAGCAGCAGAAATTACCCCCCAGCTGAGATACCTGTCCCTATGGTTGTGTCGGTCTCCAGCAGCCCTCCGTCCTGAGATCACACCTTTTCTTTTCTCTTCATGAGGTGTGGTTTAACACACCCACCACCCTAGGGAAGTCTGGGGAGTTAAAAATCCTCTGATCAATGGCGTTTCTCCAAATAAAGAGGTAAGCTGTGTGCCAAATGCTGAAAATCAACCTCAAGAGATGCCTTAGATTTGCCATTTGTTACTAGGGCAGATGTGCCTTCTACCCAGGCTTGATGCAGGATTTCAAGATTCCAGATGGATCTAGACAGTCATTAGCCATAAGAGTGTCTGGTTCACAGCTTGCCTCAGTGATACCTGCTCAAGGTTTATATCCAAACCATTAGTCCCAGTTACCTGCACATAGGGCTTGGTGGTGGTCTATAGGGATGGGAGTTGTGGGGGACTCCAACATGTGATGAAAGCCTGCAGATAAGGGAGATCTCCAATAAATGAGCAGAGGACTTATCTGGGTTGCAGAACAGACAACCATGGAAGACAGCAGAATTTAGGATAGACACACATGTAAAATACCAGGAAAAACGGTTGCATAACATGAAGAAATATTACACAATGCAGGGAAAGTCATATAGTCCTTAAAACAGAAAATGACCTTTTGGTTTTAGTTTCTGAATGAGATCCACTGAGATTATGCAACAGTTGACCTGTCTGTAAAACAGGCGAGTTGATATTTACCTACATCCTCACTGTGTGAGTTGTCAATTAATATTTGCAAGGCAGTTGGAGGACTTTGGATGAGCGACTTTGCAGGTACAAAGATATGCCTTAGAGTCTCCTCACCAACAATTCATTGTTAATGAGTTAACCTTACCCTAAAATGCCTTATGCCTGGAGACTCTGTGGTCACCCTATGGATTTATTTGTCGTATTCAAAGAGGGAAATGGTTTTTGTACTGGACACACGATGCCTGCTGTGGATCTTCCTGGCCTAGGTGAAGGCAGAGTGAATCCATCATCCTAACAGAGCATGAAAATGTATTTGCTTAAATGAACCACCTATATCTAACAATATAAACTTCCATGGTCCCCACCTCTTCCAGCTGTCCAATGCTGCCAGTGTGATGTTATTTCCTGAACTCCATGGAAGGCTGTAAAAGGGAATGACTGTCAGCACAGAAAGCTGTTTAGGCAAGAACTGGTGGAAGGTCTCTGCCTTCAGCAGCTCCTGCTGTCGCCTTTATGACCTGATTTTTCATAGAGCCTCTAGGTTCTAGGCAAAAACCAGGCCATTTATTTGCCGTGCCTAACTAACTGGGATCTGAACTAAACTTTGAAAATCTGGCCCTAATATTTCTTCTATAACTAAAAAAAAAAAAAGAAAAGAAAGAAAAATTCTACTTCTCGGAGTTTCAATTGTCAAGAAAATGCTGGTGTCTTTGTTATCTGAGGCAGAGCCCTTGAGACTTCTCACGTCTATATTTTGCTGAGAGGCACTATCTTCCCATATGGCTCAGGAAAACAAGGCAGTCAAAGCAAAGAACCGTAGGAATCATAGGATAGCAGTGATAACATCTTCTGCAGAGTTTATAGTGACCTCATTGTTTTGCACTGTGATTTAGCTGACTGTTCTGAAAAAGAGTGAATCAACCATGGGGAAACAGGCAGCCCACCAATTTGAGGAAAAAGGAAAGAAAACCTACTGTTGCTGGGAGCTTGTTCCATGCCTTCTCTGTAGGAAGGAGACCCCCTCAGCTCTCTGCAAAGGATGGACTTGAGCTGTCAACAAGCCAGGATGTCTGTTTGAAGGTGAGAGACCATGTGAGCATTGGGGATTTGCTTCCTTTGAAACTACCTTTGTGTCAGCAAGAACTGGAGCTTCTCTGCAAAAAAACGTAGGCTGGTGTTTCACAGAGAGAGCCAATAAGAGCAAGTGGTTTGCTAACCAGCAGATAATCAGGTGTCTAAAATGCCTTCTACCTATCCAGGTCGGGATGCAAAAAGGGGAGCTATTTTCTCTGCTTCCTGTAAGATCCAGAAGCAGCATCTGCAAAGCAGAGGTTATATTAATGTTTGGTAGGGTCCCCTCCACTCTGGCTAAGGTCTCTTTTTTCCGAGGTGATTCACATCATTTACAGCCTCCATCCTCCTTTCCTACTTGCAGAGCCCCAGTTTCCAAGCTGTTGGCCCCACTGCATAAAGGAAGACGCTGGCGCAGTGTGTTAAGACCATGCCGAACGTTTATAGCAGAGAATAGAAAAATAAAGGTGAAATGTGCAGCCCAGGGCTCCCAGTTCTTTCTTGTGTGCTCCTGGGAATGGAATTTTTGTCCATTGGACTTGAGCTGCTCTAAAAAGCACAGAACAAAAGCTGATCTTAAAAGTGATCCGCAAAGGAATAAATGGCAGGCTCACTCTTTGTTATTCATGTATGGTGCTCAAAGAGCACTTGAAATGGTTGGGATTTTCTGCTGAACATTTTCTTTTCTTTTCTTTTTTTTTTTTTTTTAAATTCTGCTTGGGTTTTGGGGTGTTTGGGTATTTGTTTTAATGGTGGCTCAAGCATATGTACCTCCTGAGAAACATTATGGCTGGCTGGGAAACCCATACATTAGTGACATGAGGGGACACATGCAAGTGAAACGGGTAGAAATGGGAAAAGCTGGGTGATTGGAGGGGTGATATTCTCCAAGAGGCAGCCTGGCCTTTGTCTCCTACCTAATTTTATTCTTGCCTGCCCTGTGCTCTGTGCCACACGATTTACTCACTGAATCATGCTCAGCAGCCGTATTCACAAGCTGGCATAAATTTATTTTCGTCTGCTGGCCAATTACACCAACTGCCTCAACTGTTGTTTATTTTCTTCTGTTGCATCCTCTTGAGTTACTGTTAACAGTGTCCCTTTTGAGTAGAGATGGGCTTTTTGGCACGGGGGCCTGTCGGCCTGCCAAGCTAATGGACCATATCTGTTATCTAACTAGTTGTAAAGGCTCCAGTTTCAGGGCAGCTTGCAGTTGCTGTGGCCACCTGTAGTGCACTGGCAGGGGTGGAGGCCACTGCCCGTGTGGGATGTGTCACCCCAGCTCAAGAGTGTCCCTTGGCACTGACCTGCCCTCAGGGGGACATTTCTGGGCTTTGTCTTGGGAAACAAATGCCCTTGACTGGCTGAGGGTCTCATCTCCCCGGGGCACACGTTGGGCTGTGCCAGGGAAGCCTCACTGCCCATGCGAGGGACTAGGAATTTCCCTGCACACTCCTGCTCTGAAGGCTGCTCCTCCAGGCAGAGAGGCGCCTGATCAAGGGGAGGCTGTGGGAAGGAAGAGACCTGAAAGGCAAAAGCCCTTGGATGCCCAGGACTGGGGAAGAGGTCCAATTAAAGGAGGAATTAATCAGCCTGAAAAGTAGATTAGGATAAGGATGTATTTCGTGCAGTGCAACTGTAACTCTGTCGCATTCTGAGAGGCGTCTCTGCATACCAGTGATACTAGCAAGGACGAGCTTTTACCTTTGCAGGATGCTTTGGGCACACAGCACTCGCACCCTGCAGGATACCCCCTGATTCCTTCTCCTAGCTTTGTAGGATGTGCTGAATTTTGGCCAACAAAAGCTGTTTGTGACTTGCCTACGTGCAAACCTGGGGCCAAGTCCACTTAAATCATCCCTGGCTTGCAAGATACTCCAGCCATCTGAAAATGTCCTGGTTGCTTTGCTATCTTTCTGGTTCTATTTACTCTGTTTGCTGTGGGTTGTTTACTGCCTGCCTTGGAGACTCATCTGGGAATTGGAAAGCTGAGCCATGTCCTTTCTTTCCCAACAGCCAGGGTATCCCCTGTGCCGACAGATGTAGCAGGGTATTGGAGGACTGTGGCCTCCCTGAGATGCAGCTACAGCCCCAGGGGCACTGCACAGAGATCGTGTGCTGATGCTGAACCTGGAAGGGAGGTTCAGACCACAGTCTACACTTCCAGGGCTGCAGTCAGGAGGAAAACATTGCCTTGCTGTTCAAGAGAGCGCCTTTGAACTGTGCTTGCTCACCCGTGCACTCCCTGTTGTGTTATGGGGACAGTTTGTGTGTTCACCTTTTACACTTGAGACCTCAGAAGGGCTTTTCCTGGGCATGGCAATGGGCATGTTTTAGCTGGTCATTTTGAACAGAAGGGTCCTGGGCAGGGGTAAGGGTCCTCAGCTTCACCCAGGGAAAAGCCTTTGCTGCCCTTGTGGTGCATGTTTGTTGCTGGAGTTGTGGGAGTGGTCTCAACTCTCCAGGCTCATGGAGCAACAGCTTTGCTGGTAAGCAGGGAGATGAGATCTGTGCCATGGTGTATTTCTGTTCCTTCTGGGCAAAGTACTTTTTTTTAAACTTTTTTCTCTGCACTCAAGCTATTTGACCTTGTGTTCATCACCCTGAGGTCCCTGTTGAGAGCACTGGTGCACAGGTGCATATTGTCTGGGCATCATCCTTTGCAGCATCGCTGATGGGTCAGATCCAGACCTGCCCCTCTAGAGAAGGCTCAGCTTTGCACTGTTGTCATGGATTTTTTCCCACACCCTGAGAGAGAAGAGGGAAACACGTAAGGTTTGGTGGCCAGTTCCTCTCTTCTGAGGCTCTTGGCTTTTCCCTCCTAGATGTGCAGTCCAGATAGATACCCTCTAGGACACTGATGACAGTCAGTGACACTGATGTCATCATCAGTGACACTGATGTCATCATCACTGTCTCTGCCTCCTGTCAGGGGTTACAGTGATAGGAAATTGCAGAGCTGTCCAAAGAGGGGTTCCTTGCTGGAAGGTGGTGCCGTGGCCCCTTACTCCAGATTTGCCTGTTCTGAGGGAAAAGTGGCTCTTGTGTTTGGAACCCAAGGTTTGGCTTCTATTTAAAAAAATTTTCAAAGGCCATAGCCCTACAAGCATGCCTTTGCTGCAGGAACAAGGGCTCTGCAAGTGCCACAACAAATGCTACTTCCATGAAAATGCAATCTGGATGGGGCAAAGTCTTCCCACAACTATTTGGCAGCACACACCTGAGGTTTGTAGGCCAAAAGCGTTCACAGGTGAGCACGAGAAGCAAACTCAGCAGCCTTGAGGGGTGAGATTTTCATTCTCTTTGAACAAGTTTTATGAGAAACCCTGCGTAGAACCATGGCAAAACAATTTCTAGGTGTGCATGACATCCATCGCTCTGCCGGGCTGGCAGAGTTGGCTGCATCCTTTTAAGAGCCACAGTTTCAGGGTGCATTTGCCTTTGCTTGGAGGCCTGTGACAAAAAGCCACGCACAGAATGCCTCTTCTGAGGCGTTTGGCTTTCTGCTCCCCAGCGAGTGGAAGGACGTGCAGGCGAAGATGGGCCTCGCGCTGCCAAGTTTGGAGTCATTTCCTTCTCCCAAGCGCTCGAGGCTGTCTGGAGCAGAGGTTGTACTTGAGGCTCATCCGTAGCCCTCAGCAAACTTTCCATAAACAGGAAAGAGCCCCGGGGAGGCCAACAAGACAGAAATCAGCCCCGCTCTGATCTTTCGTTCTTCCCCTCCCCTCTTGTCTTAAAACTAACAAGGCGTTGCTTGATTTGTTGCACTGAGAGCTGCCAGATGGAAGTGAAACTTCTTCCTTCAGAGCCCGTTGTGGGGCTCAGCGAGGTCTGAGGCACTCAGGAAGGCTTGAAGGGCTCAGCTCATCACACAGCCATGTCTGGACCCCATTTCCAGCTGAGGACAGGCCACCTGCCAACCCACGCCCTGAGTGCAGCTGACATGCTTAGAGAGGACAGTGGGTACCAGCACAGCCAGAGAGAAGGATTTGGGGTGCAGGAGTGCAGGGCATTATCTCAGCCCGCTGTCACTTTTTGTTTTGTTTCCTTCCTTAATGGCATCGCTGTGAAGGGGAGGGAAACCTTTTGTTTATCAAATGTTGTCTCCAGCCTTTCACTGCAGCCTCCCTGAGTGCCAGAAGGTGGTCGGGAAATCCTCCCCTGTGCTAATGAGGCTTGTCCTGCTCTGAGGGGACAAAGGGCCCACGACTCCATGGCAGAAAGCAGCTCTGTCAAAGTAGATCTCTCCAAAATGGAACAAAAAGGACTGGTCCTCTTCTGTGTGACTTATTCTCAGCCCTTCTAGATTCAACGGGCCTCTAAAAACATGAATGGATGAGAAAATGAGTGGTGCAATGCAGAGTTTGTCCTGAAGACTGGAGGCATGGTATAATGATAAGGATGCCCAGCTGGAACAAGAAGTGGGAGGACTCTGCTGTGTGCCTGAATTACCAGGTCTCATTTCCCTCCACCTGACCACTTTCTAGCCCCACGAGTCTTTCCTATGAGGGTACCTGTCTTGATGCCTTGGTCCCTTGTGTTTAAGATGCCTTCCAAGCAACATGGGGATTTAAGTGTTTTCCAGGTGGAGGAGGAACTCTTTTCTAATGTCCTAGGTAAGTTCATTCCAGCGAGAAGTACCACATAATGCAGCTTCCAGCAGCTGTTTCAGGTTCTGTAATACTTCAGCTGACTTTCTGTAACTCAATTTCATCACTTGGGGTTGCACCCACGGAGAACCCTGATTCCTCTTTGGCAGCTGGACTACCGTTGAAACCATCATGGGAGTTTCCTTCCAAGACTCCTTCCCTTTCCCTCCTGTCCAAGCCCCCAGAGGAGCATGTGAGGATTTGGATCCGTTACACATCTGTAAGGCACTTGGCTATAGAGAGCCACATCAGGAGGTTATTATACACTGTGTGCACCTCAGTGGGGGTGAGGTGGTTAATGACTAACTTGTAAAACTGCTCGATGCATGGGTGAACTGAGTAGGTGTTTTCACAAACAGCTGAGCCAGTTTCCCCTGTCAGGATGGGATTGGGCGCTGGCCAACTTTCCTGTCACACTCTCTGCTTGCAAAACTTTGTGGGGTTGAGTTTTGGTTTCTGAAACCTGTCAGGCACAACTAAAACGCAAAAGTATCATTGCTTGGTTTTGCAGGACTCTGTAACAGACCTTTAGTATTCTGTAAGAAGCTGAAGTCAAAATACTACTGTCAGGAAATCGCCACCTGTGACTTACACATTGATTATACCAGGAGTAGAAGCCCAAATCCATTTGGATGATGCTTAAAATACCAAAAGCTCACGGGTCTGTACGTAGTGTCTGGAAAGCTGGGCTTGAGCATAAGTGGGAGTTATGAACCTTACCATTTTGGCATCCTAGCTTTTAATAACCTGTATCATAAATCTTCCAGTGTATTTAAACACTTTGTATGGAGGTCTTCTTAGAAAGGATTGTCCACCAAATACGAGTTTATTCAGCTATCATAAAACCACTTGTCAGTTCAGGTCCCTCCTTCTTATGGCAACATGTCACCTAGACCTGGAGAAAGCTCTTTTGGACCCAAGAGTCAGACTGACTGCTTTTCTTTCACTGGACTCATTACCTGGGAACACTAAAAGGCAAGTCAAATTTTGTGCACCAGCCCCAATTTGGCCCATTCAATTCAGTGTCCTCTACACTGCTCTTGGTGCCCAGACCTTACCCTCCAGGCTGGTGAACCTGTCACATCCCCTGACCCTGACATTTCTGGAGAGAGCAGAGACTTCTAGAGTGGTTAGTTCTCTTACAAAACTGGAAATAGGAGTTTCCTCCCACTGGTACTATTTATAAGTAAATAGTAACGGCCTTAAACTGGAATCCCTGCCGTTCCTGATACCATGGAGTAATAATAAATCAAAGACTACATGGTTGTTACAGTCCCATCATGGGGCCTGTGGGTGTGAAAGATGCACCTTGCTTTGAGCCGTTTATCTTTTATTCTTATCACACCTGAGCACCCGTGAGTCAGAGGTCTGTCTCTTGCTTTCTTCCCTTCTCTCAGTCTGAAGGCTGAAATTGGGGGTTTCTGGAAGACCTTGTCACATATATGTAATTTGACCGCCGGAGAATGAGATACCTGAATGGTGTCAGGCTGCTAATGGGCCTGTCCTCTGCACAAATTATGGACTGCATTTGAGTGCACAGGTGTGAATCATGCAGTTATGCTTCTTGTAAGGAACCTATGCCAGGGCCAGGGGAAAGTAAACCTACAGATGGAGCTGCCTGTTTCTGGTGTCATTGCCTTGGGGACCCATCTCAACATCAGCTCTTTGCAAGCTGAAGAGTTCATGCAGTCAGTTGGCACACAAATGCCACTCCAGGTCTCTGATCAGTGCTTCCCTCCATGTCACCTTTTGTAGCTTTGCTGTGGTGAAATGTTGATCAGGCAGGGCTGGCTAAAATTTCCAAAATTTGGGGCTGTGAAATGGACTTTTAATTTTGTTCTCTGCCCTTTTCTGATAAATCCCATCACCCCCTTTTTCAAAGCCTCTGAGCTGGAATTTTCAGACAGTTATTCACAATTACCTCAGTCCTTTTCCTGTGCATGGGTAGGATGACTTCTCCCACATACATTAATCTATGCTTGTTGACACTGACTTTTAGCTGTGGGTTCATTGCCTGGTTATTCAGTGTCATGGCATCTTCCTACAATTACTCACATTCAGGTTTAGATCTGAAAATCTTGGATAACTTTTAGTACTTGATTATTGGTCATTTCACCCATCGCTCATCCCCTTTACAGGTGACTGTGATTTGCACTAAACACCTGAAATTCCAGTACCATTTACAAGGTGTCAGGGGATTTTCCAGAAAGTCTTCTTCTATTACCTATGTCAGAATGTGCATATAAGCAAAAAACCACACCCATATGTGTATGTTTGCATACATAGCATAATTTATTCTTCTTCTAATTTCCTATGTCTTAATCAGGTATGAGTTTATGATAACCCACAACAATAATTTCTTTAGAGACTTTACCAGCTGTCAATGCTTTTCAAAACCCAAGTGCAGTGAATCAACCCAACTGTTCTGGCCCTCGTGCCTGGCAATCCTTCAAAAATATCTGATGGATTTTTGAGGTACGACTTGTCTTTACAAACACTATGTTGGCTTCCACTGATTGATTAATCCATTGAACAATCTATCTACAGAATCACAGACACACTGGTTGGGAGGGACCTTTGGACATCTCTAGTCCAAACTCCTATCCAAAGCAGGGCTCTTGGCCATAGGAAGTCAGGCTGCTGCAGCCTTTGTGTGGCCAACTCTTGGAAACCTCCATGGCTGAAGTTTCTACTCTCTCTACAGTTACAGATTCCAGAGCTCCCAGTCTGAGCCTCCTGAGCCGCAACTGGGAACCTCTTCTACTACCCTTTATTACTGTGCCTTGCTTTACCCTCTACCACCAGCAAGAAGAGTTTGTTTCCACTACTTACTGCTCTTCTTTCAGTAGTTTCAGTCTGGGGACTCCCTATTCTTGAAGATACTTAGAAGTGGAGCAGACAGTTCTGAAGGTGACCCTATTTCAAGCTGGGGTTGGAAAAGGGGTCTCCAGAGGTCCCTTCCAACCTAAATTATTCCATAATTTTGCAATTAGGCTGAACTCTATTAGTAGGTTCCTCTACAAGGGACATCAGACATACTTGAGAAGCCTTGGCATGTTGGAGCAATGAGAAGAAGCATTTCACCCATGTTTCTGGTTAGTGTTTCTGGGATGTGCCTGTCTTGAGAAAGACACTTTAAAATGATATTCTGACACCCTTTTATCTTGGGTTGTCAGTCCGTTATTGGATCTAGTGCTTGTTGCAGCAAAATGGTGACTGGGAAACAAGGCTTGTGTCAGCCCTTACCAGCAGGGCATTCTCTTGAAGATAAAGAGCTGGGAGGCAGCCAGGCAGGAGCAGCGAATGCTATCAGAGCCAGCAGCAAAACACTTAAATGCTGAAATAATTCAGCATCTGCTCAGAGCAAGAACTACCCGTATGAAAGACACTGATCTGTCATAGACTTCAAGGCTGGAAGGGATTATGATGATCTTTCAGTCTGACCTCCTACATGGTTCAGAACATACGACATCATGTTGCATCAAGCTCATAGTTTCCAAATGAGCTTGTAATAAAACTCTTGAATGAAAGACCCCATTTTTGGGAGATCATGGTAAGATAATACAGCTGGGGAAAAACACTGTCTATTTCAGTGTTTTATTTCAGCTTTCAGCCTCTGGGATTTGTGTTGGTGGTTTGTTTTGTTGGTGGTTTGTTTTGGTGGTGGTGGGTTTGTTTTTTTTTTTGTGGATTAAGCATTATTCTACTGCCAGGGGAAGTTTAGCCCCCAAGAACAATTTTGCCCAACTTTCCTACCATTTTCAATACCTTCTATAAAACCCAGAAGAACTATTTCTGGTGTGGTTGTAGACATTTCAGATAACCTTGACCTTAGTTTGTTTCTGCTAACAGGGATCCTCTGTAAAACAGAGATAATACTACCTCCCTCCCTCTCACAGGTGTTGGCTGTTAAAAAAAACGACCATTAACATTTCTCAAATGCTATTAGTGGGAAGCAAATATTAAGTCAGTCAGAGATCAGAGATATTGCATTCCAAAGCAGGGTTTAGTACAGCAATATTATCTACTGGAAGCCAGGTCCTCTGATATCGCTGGAAGATAAGAGCTGTATTTTCCTACATGGATATTGGTGTTCTGAATGAAAAGACATCATCTGAAAACAGTTGTCTACATCAATAATTGGATACACATGAAAGAGAGAAGGTATTTGGTGAAAATAGGAATTAATTGTTTCACTTGTGAGGGGCCTTGGGATAAGGCAATGGAGACCTTGTTAAGAGTATTTCTCATAGGAAAAGGCTTATAAAAATGTGAAAACAGAAGCTGGTCTATTTGAGTCAGCTCATCTGTTTACTCTAGATGGGGCTTTTACTTGTAATGGAGCCAGTCGTCTCAGCTATCAGCCACACCATTTACAGTCAAAGGCTAGACCAAAATAGCTCCCAGGTCCTTCTGATTTTCTATTTTTGTCAGTGATCTGCTTAAATGCTGACTATATCCCACTTAGGGTACTCAGATCAGTCTAATTGGCTAAGCATCATTTGGCTGCACAGTGGCGGGGGAGTGGATCACCTCTCTATATTTAAAGTGGATGAATCTGCGATGTCCTTGCGGTGGGTGGCTGTGGGCAGGCCTGGCACAGCCAACTGCAGAGTCACGGCTGAGGGCTGGGGAAGATGCCCCACTTCAGCGAAAGGCTGGTGTCTCCCGCACTGTTTGTTGCTCTGTGGTGCTCCAGATACAAAGTGCTGCGTAGGGATGAGCCAAGAAAGTGGATGCTCTCCCTCTGTCGCCTCCCATGCTGGAGTCACCTTGTCTGCTGAAAGGCCACCAGAGATGGAACCAGCTTTCCTGGTGATGGGCAACAACTCAGTGATGTGGGAGTGCTCTCAGCCATGTGTCAGGGAACCAGTCTCTGCTCTTAGCTCAGCTATGACCCTCTCCTGAAGGTCCAAGGAGGTGCTCCCAGTTGTCCACCATTTTTGGTTATTCCTAAGTGGTGTAGGTGGCTTAATTTATCTAGTGCTCCAAACACATGTGATGCTGAGCTGGTATTCGTGCTTGAGCAACAGCCCAGAAATCCATCCACATTTCCATACACAGGGACTGAAAGGCTAATGCAGTTGCCTTTCTCTGCTACCCTGTTGACAAGTTATCATCAGCAGAGCTGTCTCCAAGTCTGTATTGCAGAAATTATTTAACCTCTGTGGCAAAAACAGATATTGAATCAGAAATATGAGCCTTCTTCCAGATTATTCTGGGGTGAAGGCTTCAGTCATGTGCCTTGTGTAGCTGCTGTAGATCATTTGGAGGTTCACACAGAGTGGTTCAGCATTAACCAGCAACTATTAGCTGATTAATTTCAGCTAAGCAGAAATGCAGAAGAGGTTGGGTTCAGCTATCAGAGTGATTCTCTGCACTTTTGCCTGTGTAATGCCAAAGAGTCTCACCTTGATTTTCAAACCTTAAATACCGTGCAGGAAGAGATTTTTTTTAAATCCTCCCAGAGCCCCCCTCCTTGTTGTTTACGAGGCTAGGTAGACTCTAAAGAAAAGTTATGGAAAAAGAAATTTCTTTTTTTCTTTTTAAAGGCAACCAGCTAAAACAGATGAGTCCTGGGATGAAGTAATTCGTGGGGAAGGGATTGGGCCAGGTGTGTGTTTGGGAGCTCTTGGGCACATCAGTTGGATTATGCTCAGGGGTACTGGGTGCTCATAGCCTTGGCTTTGTTTGTGAGCATGTGCAGACTGTACAGTTAATTAATAAAAACCAAATCCCAGCATCACAGGACCAGACTCAAGAAAGTCTGGTAGTTTGACCCCAAGTCCCATGTCAGGTCATAACTGACCATGGCAAACCCAACAAATTCTTTAATGTTGTTATGTATTACTGTAATTAATTGAACACTGGAAACCCAAGTCATAGCCCAGGTCTTTCTGGTTTTGTAATTGCCAAAACTGCTTTGGCAGGTTCATATGTAGCTGTAATTGTTTGTTGTTTGTCCTCTCCTCTCCTCCCCTCCTCTCCTCTCCTCTTCTCTTTTTTTTCCTTTTCATTCCTTTTTTCCTGTTCTTATATTTTTTCCCCTGTGAGATAGGTTTTGTAAATTGTTATTTCCTTGCAGAAATTTGTGATGAAAAAATAAAAGGGTCTGGCGTTTTCCCACCCACCTGTCTTGGATTTCATTCAGAAGTGCTGTGATCAGGACAATATTTTGTCTTTGCTAAATGGCAAAATTTTGCATTCCAGCGTGAAATATAGGTGTGTTTTGTCTCTTCCTTCTGCTGAGGACATGTCCTATGTTTTTGGCAATGGTGTTCTTCCTGTTTTGGGCTTTTCTGGTATCCCATTAGCAATATACCATACAGTGTTTTTAACTAAGAGTGTTAGTTACAGGCAGTATTAAAACATATTGTTTCTCAAAAGCTCTGCTTTTGATACATGACAAAAGAAATGTATTAAATGGATGATAACCCCTAACCCAGGCAGTATGCAAACTGAACCCCAGGTGCTTACTTTGCAGCAGTAACTGTCCTGGTGTTATCCTACACGTCATTCCAATGGCATTAGTGCACGATGGAGAAGGAATGGAGATTTCAGTTTTATTTGAGTATATGATATGGGCAAAACTCATGTGGCATTGCTGGTTTGAATTTAATAGCATGGGCTCAGTTGATGGGGTGTTTCACTGCTCTTCACTGACCTGTCGTGCAGCCGAGGACACAGGAGCTCTGAGCAGACATTTCCTCTGTCTCTCCTCTCTCAGAGAAAGGAAAAGCATTTGCCAAGGTGAACTGCACTTAGAAGAAACAGCATTCATTTGTGAAGACAGTCTCTCTTTGGGAACAGCTTTGATTCGAATGCAACCCTTACTTCTAGTGGAGAAGGTACCCCCATGGTTGCCCATGAGAGCTGGACAACCGACAGGTCCTTAACGCTTCCTGTGGGTGTAGCTCATCAGAAACTTTATTGCATTTTTCTGTCCTTTCCCATGAGGTGGTGTTTGGGTGCCTCTGGCACCCCAGCTGCCCTGGAGGTCATGGGATGTTCTGGAGGGATGGGTGGTCACCAGGTGAACAGGCTGAAAATAAATAAATAAGTGCCTGGAGAGTGTATCAGGTTCAGATCGCCTTGTGTGTGACAGGGAAGAGCACGGCTTGCAGAACAGACAGGAACAGATTTTGTTTAAATTTAGCAGCAGTGCTGTGGTTGGAAAAGGCTGATGAGAACTTGGCAGTAAACTCCTCACCTCGTACTGCTCCTCCCAGTAGAGTTGTTGGCCTCCAAACAGAGCATTGCTTGGGCAAACACCCTTTAAACAACCTCTTCCCTCCCTGTGATCTGTTTTGCTGAGCCGTTCTGGTTTCTTATCATCCACAATAGCCTTTGTGTGCCAATATTTCAGCATGTGGAGGGGTCTAAGTTCCACACCAGAAGCAGGGGGACCATGAACTGCTGTGAACCTCCCTGTCAAGGCAACCATCACAGCATTTGTGTGCCGTGACTCCTCTCCCACCCCGTGGTCCAGACAGGAGATGCATCTGGTCAGGCTGACCTACCATCTCTTGAAGGCAATAGCTCCAGGTACCATGAGGCCACTCTGCAATGCACGGGAACTGATCTCACATTCCTCTTCTCCTTGCTCTCTTCCAGCCCTCTCAGTGCACAGGGCAGGTGGGATCTGGGCTTGTTGTTGACAGCTGTTTATCTTCTCAGCGCCACTGCCTGTGTCAAGACCCTCCATTTGTCTTCTGGGCTGTGATGCCTCCAAGCAGCTCTAGTGCAATCTCAGGTCAGGGAAAGCTGGCACGAGATTTTGGTGTCTGGAAACTCCAGATCCCCCATGACTACATCTGTGTAGGCCTCTGAACCTTCTTAACTCGGAGCATGTAAGGGAGGTTCACTGGAAACTGTGCTGCCTTCAGCTTCCTGTCTGTAGGGAAACTGTGGATTCCCCCAAACTGATATTTTGCCAGTGAGTTGCAGGGGAAATATTACCTTCCCCAAAACTAGGAGAATGCCGGGCTCATCTACAGATCCTGCTAGGTATCTGGGAAGCCAGCAAAGAGAAAAACCTTATTCCCTATCCATCCTTCCCACCCAAAAGAAATAGTCCTCTTAGTTTTCTTCCGGTGGCACATCATAAACACCAGTAATGTATTTATTTTCTAGTTACATCCTCAGCCTCTGACTTCCACAACGAAAATGCCAGTGCTGTCCCTGTCATCACCTCCTGGTGCTGCAAACCTGCTGAACTTGGCTGTACTCCTCATTGCTGGGATGGGGACAAGGTTATCTATTTTGTGTAGTCCTACAGAAACCACGTGTTGGCTCCAGTGGAAATAAGCAATGGATTTCACTGGAGAGGAGTGCTGCAGACTCTGTCAGCTCATCATGGCTCTTTTCCGTGGTGCTATGTTTGCTTTATTCCAGGTGACAGAGTTAATGACCCCTCAAATGAGTATTTACAGCCTTTTAAAAGTATTTACAGCCTATTTAAAGCCTTTCTTTCAGCTTAATTGGAAAAATAAAAGTCTTTTCAAAAAGTTGTCCGTGTTTTGTGAAGCAACAACCTGTTTTTAACCCTCTGTCCTTCCATATTACATCCACCAGACTCAATATTTGTTTTCTGCCCCTGATACTCAATTGCAGAATGTGTTAAACACCCTGAAGAAAGAACCCTTGCTGTCCTCCATGCTGCTCAGCTCAGGTCAGCAGCGTTTGTAATAGAGATGGACCTTGCAATGGACCTTGAATGCCCTTAGTGCTGCAGGTATCTTTAGACCTTCTTCCAGGAATGGAAGGGGAAAGATTGGTCTCTCCTTTCTGTGCTAAGATGAAACCAAAGTGGTGCACTAAAAAATTCAGAAGAGCTTCTGTTCTGAAGTTTTCGGAAGCCTAATGCTGAAAATGGGAAGGATCAGGACAGTGTTTTTGTGCACGTGGCTGGAAACTGTGTCCCCACTGAAGCAGCAGGACTGAATACCAGCAAACTGTGTGTTGTAGGGGTTGAGGGTGTAGCTAGGGATGTTACTACACTCCCATTTTGAAGCCCCTTTTTCCTGTCTTCCTCCCTGCACAAGAGACCAGACTTCTAGGGAGAAGGCCTCTGTCAAAGCACACTCGCTGACAAATGAAAGCACTGAGATTACAAGGAACTTTCTGGTCGTGGGAACCTTTAGACACAGATACATGAGCTTCCCCCTCCTGCCCTGGCAGTGACCCCGGCTCCAATCACAGTCCTGCAGTGTGCTACCACGACTGGGGCAGCTCGTGACTCCTCTTGGCCATGGATCTCAGAGCCCATACAGGTGAAATGTGAGCCGTAACTTTGCCTTGTGTCATTTGCCTAATGAATGTCGGGTGGGCAAAGCTGCTGGAGCATCCTCATGCCACGATCTTCGAGGAGCAACATCACAGTGCAGTGCCTTGACGTGGTGGGGAATGGCACAGAGAGCTGCTGGCCACCAGGAAGGAGACAAAGGAAAGGTGACCATCTTTCCAAAATGGAGCACGTAGCAGCTGCCTGTGATGCTGCCTTGCAAAAGTGGTGGGGTATGTGTGTAGAGAGAAAAAAAACTATTGAAAATAGTGGCATAATTGGCTGTCTGGCAGGCTAAAACTTCAGCAGAAGCTGTGATTATAGTTGTCACTCTCTGTTAACCTTCGAAACAGGTGTCGTGCGTTTGCAGCGCCAAAATGGTGCTCAGGCTGCAGTCTGTGTGTGACAGGAGCATGGGCTGGAGGGAGGGCTGGGGGGTTTGCCAAGTGGGCACGGGCACAGGAAAGGGCAGGCAGTGCCTGTGACGCAAATGGACTTGGCTGGCTCTGGAAGGGGGAGCGTCTCCCAGCGGTGCTGGGGCTGAGAGGGACATGCGCTCAGCTGATGGCCAGACAGTGCTCCAGTGAGGAACCAAGGGAAGGGACTTGTCTTTTGTAGGCTGATTTAACAGTTGAAGGGCTTGGGCCAGGTTAATTAAAGTTCTCAGATTGCTGAATTCTGGAGTAATAGCTGGAGGAACCTCGACTTCAGCCACAATCCTGAATTTTTACTTGGTTTTAGGAATTAGGACTGTAAAGCTTTGACGCACCGTTGGTCCAGTTCAGTGTCTTTCTTTAATGTGCTTAGGGTCTGTTTCCCTCTTATAAGAGCCATAAAAGCTGTTAAAATTAATTATTCTTTTTTTTTTCAGAAAAAAATGAAAATTAAATATTTCAGTGAAACAGGCAAATAAACAAAAGTACTTTCTATTTTTTTCTTCCAGGAAGTATTTGCATTATTAAACATTGTGATGACAAGTGTCTTGGGATCTTGCAAGGCTGTATTGCTAAGTAAGGCAACAAGCAATGTAACCCCTGGCATATGTTGAAGGTGAGTGAACGATGTTAAAATGGGAAGATTAGATAAGGCTCTGTAGAATACCTAAAGAATCTGAAATACAAGACTTTGAAGAGAAATGTCAGGGATGAAGATCAGAAGATTGTGAGGTGTTAATGATTGGCAATTGGCACTGCTTGCAAAGCAAAAAGACTGCCAGCCCACCTAAAAATCTCCTTATCTCGTCTAATTTAATGTAATTAGCTTTAAGATCCAAACTTTAGCAGGGATGAAAATGTGTTTATACCACATGTATGAGCAAGATAATCTTGTGTCTGAGTTCCACCATGAGACTCCTTTAAATGCAATCCATGTTGGGCTATCTGATTGCTTTTTAAAATTAGATACACCTGTATCATGCCCTTGTCCCAAATAAGAACAACTCAGAAATATCTCATGTGGATGTGCACGACAGTCATCAAGCAGAAATAGCTGATTTTTGACATACTAACAGGTTTTCTCCCATTGTTGATGAAACTCCAGAGTTAGTATTTTTTTCTCCTGCTACGGTTTATTAAACACACGTTGGTTTGGGTGTGAAGTCGGCAGGTGTGGAAAATCTGTTTTTATCATCAGAGGTGGTGCTGCAGGGTATTGTCTCAGTTTGGGGTCTTTTTTTTTTTTATGTTGTGTTTTGGAATATTGCAAATGCTAATGCGATAAGTGAGTACCTACAAACAGTCCCTTGGCAGCATATCTTGATGATCAGAGATGTGATGCAAATGCGCCTTCTCACCTCAGGCGTTCTCAGACCGTGCACCTCCCACCTTGTTCCTGCAGGTGGGGGAGTTCACACCGAAGGTTATGGCTCAGGGTGACCTGAGCAAAATTGCTTGTCATTTCCTAAGCCCTCTGCTGCAAGACAGAGGTGGCTCTAGTTTGTCTCTCTGGGGAGGACAGTCTCGCTACGTGGGATTTGCAAGCCCTGCAAGCCTGGCTCGAATGCAGTGCTATTTCCCAGCTGGAGCTGGCAGGGCACACACAGCATTTGGGAGAACGCTGTCCTTTTCCTTCCTTCAAAAGAGCCAACAGGCCCATCTAGAAATAAGGAAGAATAAATCCTCAAAGAAAACGAAAGACAGAGAGATATCAGTGCAAACAAGGCTTTGGTTTTACTTATTCTTACTTATTTTTGCGCTTGCAAAAATTCTGGGGGTGGCTGCACTCGTCAGGCATCCGGCTTTGGGAGGACAGAGCTGTGAAGCAGAGAAGCTTCTGTAGAGCTGAGGAGGAATGGGGTCTTTGAGAGAACACTTGCTTTAAAGCAATGAGCAATGCCTTTTGTGTGGTGCTGGGGAGAAATTTTTTTACAGAGAAACACAGATTGAAGCGCTTTCTCGGAGAAAAGAGCTCTGTTTCCCTGTTGCAAAGTGTTGGATCCGTTTCTCTGAAAAGGCAGATATTAAAGGGACTTGTGTGGAAATTAACCTGGTGATCAAAGTGGTGTCTTCTTCAGGCAAACAGCTCTCCAGATCTCACGGGCTGCGTTGATTCTGTTTCCACTGACCACAGTGGGAATTGGGACACTTTTCCATGCTCCTGTATCCTAATCTGGGATTTCAATCCCACCCCTCAAGTCACAGGCAGTTTTAAAGCAGGTGTGATGGTTCAGAGATTGAAAGTGAGTTTCGTCTCCATATGGTAAAAGGGCTGTTGGAAAATGCAGAAATAACTGGAAAAAGCAATTGGCAACAGGAACCCCAGTCATTCCCTGAACTCGGTAACCTGCCATTGCACGCTCCATCTGGGAGTGGTGATTATTTCAGAAAGTTCAGGACCAAAAGGGAATTTATCTTTTCACCTCAAGGAATTGATGTGCCTTATTTCAACAAAAAA
The DNA here is from genome assembly GCA_013396775.1 of Cephalopterus ornatus. Taxonomy (NCBI): domain Eukaryota; kingdom Metazoa; phylum Chordata; class Aves; order Passeriformes; family Cotingidae; genus Cephalopterus; species Cephalopterus ornatus. Next base: position 507,444 of record VZRE01007706.1, on the reverse strand, counting down.
ATGACAGATATATAAAAAAAAAAAAAAAAGGCGTTTCAGTTATTTATGGAGACCCTGCTTCATGCCTGTTCCTGACTTGGATAGAAATTAGATGAAGTTGACTGTTTCTCTTCCACTTCTTTCACAAAATCTTTCTTTCCTTATATTGGAGGCTAATTACTGAAGTCTATGTGAAAACAGAGGGGAGAAGAGTATTTCGTGTCAGCTGTGGGTGTCTGCAGCTGTTCTGGATTGCACTACTTCAAAGCCTTATACCATGGTTAAAATACAATATTAACAAAAAACTATTACTTCATCACCACAACTAACTAAAAAATTTACAGATTAGGGCTGGTAATTTTAAATTAAAAATCAGATCAAATTGTACCAGCCCTAATTAGGGTCTCTTTCATCCTTTTAAGTTTGATAACAAATGTTTTTTCAAAGAACATAAATCTGAATTATGTGTCACATTGTCTAAAAATATTTCTTACTTGGGAAATATTTTTCATCTTTTCTGGATATGAGAACAAGTGAAACCAACAGGTCCTATCTGTCTCTGTCTTTGATAGTGATTGTATTAGCAAGCTAATGTTTTTAATAAATTCTTGCAAAATATTATTTAGAGTACCTCCTTGAATTCTTTAGTAGTTAAATCTTGTATAAAATTCTCTGTTATTACTACCCTTAGGAAGTGTCAGGCTGACAGATTTATACTTATTTGATAATTTCCTTTACCACGTCCAAACATTGCAACAGTATTTGCTTTCTCCCAGGTTTCTGCCACTTCTGAGCCTAAGTTACTAAAAGCAGCATGCAGGGAACTTCCTAACCTGCACTTTTAGTAATCCTGGTGCCACATATCTATTAAAAAGTTACCTTAGTAGTGACTGTTTTACTTCCCTTTTTATTATGGCTGGACTGGAAAATATTCATTCTTTCCTTATGATATGAACCAGTCTGGTTTACTCCTGGGCAGGGAACAGATGTATTCATTAAACACTTCTGATTTTCCGCATTATTACTCACTACTCTGGTGCTCTTACTATTCATGGGCTTGTAGTACTGGTAAGGTTACTCTTGGTCCCAGGGGACTCAAACATCTGCTCCTTACTGTCTTTTTCTTCGCCCGTATGTATTTCCTTGCATCCCTTTGCTTTCTTATTAATTTTGTATAGCTCCAGGATGTATTTTCAGTGTTTACAACATTTGTCTTCTAAACATCCACCCATTATTATTGCTTATTTTGGCTCATTTTCTATCTCTGATTTTCTACAGTTTTACTTTGGTTTTCTTGTTGTTATTTGTTTCTTTTTACGTCTAGCTAAATAATTTTAAACTACGCGTTACAGGCATCACATTTAGTTTTCAGTCCTTCCTTACAACTTGGCTGGTACTTGCTTCAACTTTGTGAAACTGGCTGTCTTGGAATACCATGTGTTTTTAACTGACTCAGACAGGGATCAAAGATAATCACTTCCACCTTAGTTACTGTTAACTTTTACTTCTTGGTTAGAAAGTTGTCATCCATGATTTGTAGAAATTCCAGAGGAATTAGTACTGCTAGCAGGAGATTTTCATATATATCATCCTGAGTCAATTTTCCCATGACAGTCCTGCACCCAAGGTAGATAAATGTCTTTGGAGCTACCCCACCTGATTTTGAGGGTGGTTTAATATTGGGGCAGGTAGCCATTATAACCTCATTTTGTACTTTACCCGTCTGGACATGATCAACAAGCAGTCAAAATCATTTGCTCCTGAGACATCACTGCTACAGAATAAATTGGCACACCTGATGCTCCTCTGGAAGGTTACGGTCACTGCCTCCACCTCACTCACAAAAGTAGATATTTTCCCTGGGTTTCATTAGCGTGAATCAAAAATAACAATTTGACAATGAATTTTGAGAACTATATCACAAATGTTGACGAGCATTTTAAATTGTTCTTTCTAGGTTATGCTTTTGAACCTCAAACCTGTGTTTCCCCACCACCAAAATATAATTTTCCTCTCTCACCAACTTCAGTTATAACACGTGTAAAGTGCTTTATCTTTTAATTTCAGTTTTCTTATTAAAGTTGTGAATGAGGGAAATACAAGTCCATTGATTTCAAAACGCTATTTTCTGAACTGTGCTTTTACAGACTTCAAAGAAAACACATGCTGAACAGGGAAGGAAGGACAAGACCTTCAGAGGCTCAGTTCCAGTTGTGTGACAATTGTGCTCATCAGCAAAGGCAAGAAGAAACTCTGTGTAATCAGAAAAAAAGTAGTAAGAAATTCAAGTGATCCAGAACAGGAGACATCCTTTTGCATCCTGCTTTTAGTGATTTGCAAGCTCAGGCTTTCACCACCTTTTTGGGTTCAGCAGGCCTCACAGGGAAGAATTCACAGCCTCTAGGTGTCAATTTTCAGCATTCCAAACTGCTGGTCCAGAAGGGGACACACAGGAGAGGGGTGACATCCTTGGGACCAGAAGGCCCCATGGAGACACTGCTGTCCTCAAGGTGGTATCTCTCAAGCCCCATTCCCAGGGCCTAAATGTGACTGAAAGACAAATATTGACCTCTGACGGAGTTTGGAGAAATTCATGTGGGTATTTCCAAGAGTTTATGAATTAACCAGAAATGGAGATAAGTCCTAGGCTACCTATTTCATCAGCTAAGAAACTGTTGACTGAAGCCTAGCATGAGCCAAGTAACTACATGCATGGTGTTTCAAAGAATTAATCATATCTTCAGATGTGGAACCTGCTAGTTAGTTTAATTACTGTCCTTTTTTTTTTTTCTTTTGTTTTTCTTTCAGTAGCTAAATGGATCCAATGACAATTCATTTTTTCATAGATGAAAGAGAAGCAGGCTTCAAAACAGACAATGAATTTCTTCTAACTCGTCTGGAGACTGAAGAGCCATAATTCTGATTGATCAGATATGGTCTGCTTCAGAGAGGCACCAGATGTGATCCAGATTTTAAGTAGGTGCTGCTACTGTCAAAATGCATTCGCTCCCTCCTGGTATAACAAAGTGAAGTCCATCTGTCTGGAGTTGTGCACTTTTTTTAGGGGTAATAACAGTTAACATCAACAATAAGCTTTGTCTCATTAGTATCACATAATCCCTACTACCAAGTCCCCAGTTTCTGGTCCCCATATTATCTCCCATGGAAAAAATAAAGACCACAGCAGGAGCTAAGAAGGTCAGTGCATTCTCAGGGTAATCAGCTGTAGTAAATTCAATTCTGACAAGACAAGGCTTGCAAATGTCTGGGGAATTAAGGGATCATCTATAATTTCATATGTTGAGTGGGAAAGTGTCCTTCCAAACATTTATTAATTACAGATGAGGCTGTGTATGGGGATCATCCTTGGAGAGATTTCTTCTGAAGCAGAGCAAGAAAAATAGATTTAACTGTTTGCTGCTACTTCTAAAGAAAAGCTACTGATCTTTGCACTTGGCCTTACCGTAGTTTCAGTCAGTATCCTTTCTCTCCTGGTGTTTATTGCTTGGTCTTAGCAACAGATGCCTGTCACCTTTTATGAAACTTTTTGCATAAAGGTTTCCCGCTGTAATGAATGGTTTTCCTGGCCTTGGCTTTAGTCTGGCTTAGTGCCATTTCTCCAGGGTTTGCAGTGCTTAAGAAGTAACAAGTAAAGAACAACAGACAAAAGAATTTCACATTTGGAACTGAACTTTTCTCTTGAAGATCTTGGAGCACTTTAGGAAAATGACTCCCCTTTGAGGTTTGTGTTGTCCTTTCTGTTTTACAGATGAGGAAATTAAAGCATAGGGAGGTCAGAAGCTAAAGCTTTCCAACTTGGGCAACTGAAGGTAAGCACTTACATCCACACCTTTCTTCCTTGAGAGGAAGTCCTCAACACTTTCACACTCCTTTTTGCATCTGTTCTTTGAAAAGTGTGGGATATGTCTTACCCAAGAGATCACCAAAAGTCACCAGAGTTGCTGACTAGGCCATTAAATAGTCTTAAAAGTAAGAGATTCAAAGTGTGTAGCTTATTTATTTCCCTTAGTGAAACCAAGACTGGGGAGGAGAAATGAACACACAATCCACTGGTGACTAAATACCCAGGGAGGGAAAGAGCTATTAAAGTAAAAGAATAAACCTGCCATGAGAATGGATTGATCTCAGATAAACACAAATAAGCACGGTTTGAAAATTAGGATGAGGTTTATAATAATCAGAGGAGTGAGATCTGGGGAAAAACGGGAAGCTTGAGGGCAAATAATGTCATTTAGGTTGAGATGGACTTGGAGCAGAAATTAGGAGGGATGGAGGGATGCTGCATCGGCACTTCCAAGGGACCGGAGTTGGTAGTCCAGCGTGTCCTTCACCATGTTGTGTTCACAGTATTGCAAACCAGTTTCCTAACCCCTGGACACACACAAATGCTGGGACAAACTGGTCTTCCTCCTTTCAGGGGCCCCTGGGTATTTCTTCTTTAGGGTTTAGGTTATTTGGGTAGGCAAATGCTATTGCTGCCAAAAGAAGAAAATGAATACCTGGTGATATCAAATATCCCTGCAGTGCCTCGTATGCCAGATTGCAGCTATTGTATGGAGAATTTTCAGTTCCTTTTTGTGCCTGGCGGCTGATTGAAAGTTCATATTATTTATGGCAGAAAACAGCAGTGTACTTTTGAGCCTGAGGAAGCTGGGAAAGTGCAGTGGGTGTCAATCAATTAAGCTATTCAACTTATTTATGAAACAGGACAAAACAATGTCTAGGATATGAATTCCCATCTCAATGGGATCCCCCCTGATATAAAATGTCAGAGCTGAAAAAGGGTCAGCTCATGACCCTTGAATATTCTTTTAAACTATTTGCAAATCAATACCTCTTTTCTGGGTTTGTTCAGGGACCATCGTTCCCTTTTATTATAAGTCACGGGGCATAGACTGCCTATCAGGGAGTATGGAGACAGATCACTGCACTAAAGCAGCAGCTGGCTTTGGGGACTGGGACTAATTCCCATTTCTTGGGGGCGCTCACTCCACTCTACTCTGATGGTGCAAAGGGTTTTAAAGTGAATATAATTATTGGTTTTGCTGATTCTTGGGCTCCTTAATATCTGCTGAAAGAGCAAAGAAGTCCTTTGCTATGCATGCAGTTTGGAATTGCGTCCCTCGTACTAGTGCCTATATCAGCCATGAACATCGCGTCTTGTTTTCTCTTCCATGTTCTTTGTGTCAGGAGGTCCTTCCATGTCCCTGTGTACCTGGGTTTTGGGTTTGCAGTCCCTAATGTTTTCCCTCTCCCTCTTAACAGTTCTGCTAGAAATAACCTGTTTGGTACAGGTAGGGCTTGAATGGACAGATGGCCTGATCCTCAGCTGAGCATCTGGCCTATTAAGCTGTCTAAAAAGGCATCATCTTTACAAATCCCAGTCTTAATCTCATTGCCCACTGTGTGACCCGTGGGGGTTGCAGATCAGTGCCAAAGAGGGGAAGAGGAGGAGAAGCAGGGCAGCTGGAGGATCCATGGAGTCAGAGGGAGGGAGGTGCGTGCAGGGCAATTTGGCTGAGTTGAGTTCTGGGGATGTGACCATTTCTCCTGATGAGGAGTCGGAGAAGGAGCCCTCCCGCAAGGAGGACATATCCAAAATAAATCCTTGAAAGAGTTGGTCCAGGCCCTTGGATAGGTTTGCCTTGAGGCAAATCCTTCGCATCTTCTTGCGGCATCTTCTTTCTCCATGTAAAAACATGGCATCATCCTAATGCCTTTCAGCAGCACTTGGGCAAGCTCAAGTCCAGAGAGGTGAACTGAGGATAAAACAACAGAAGAAATGCCCAGTTGCCTACTGAGGTTTATCAATAAGAGGGGAAGTTTTTGCCAAAGGGAGATGAGGAAGACCATGGTTTGCAAGGAAGTGAGTTGTTCATGTCCGTGATCCCATCTTCTGACAACATGCCATTCCTTGTGGGAAATCAATGTACTTCTTGTTCAGAAGGCCAACAGTGGGATATACCCATAAAACGCCTGTGAAAAAGGGACTCTTCCTCTCATTTTGCCTGTTACAGATCAAACCTTGAGGCAGATATTTGATAGTGTTAATGGCATGTGAAAAAGCAAAGAATTTTCCAAAAAGTTGTACTTGCATAGTACTGAGCGACCTGAAACTAGCATTGAATTCAGCTCTGATCCCTACAACTATGGGCTGGTTTTGAGGCAGATCAGGTCCGAATACAAAATAATTTAGAGCAGTCCTGGGTCAGATTCTTTTAGAACTAAAGATATTGACTATCTGAGTTCCCTGAGATTTTTCCTTGCAAAATCCAGAATAATTCCATAAAAAATGAATAAGCACAGCTGCAATAAGTGCTTTATGGTAACTAAGTATAGAGATGGTCCTCTTCTGTTCTTCAAATCTATTTTAATGTATTTTTAAAATTTCAAGGTAGTGATCTTTTTTTCTTCAAACCACTTCAATACCTGGAAAAGTGAGTAGTTCTGATATTTTGAATTTGTGATGCTGGAAAAAATGTTTCAGTGAAAGTTTCCCCTATGTCTGTAAAAGAAAACTTGGACACTACTTCATTTGCAAGTTTGTTTGCGCTCCGTAATTCTGGTGCAGGCCTGTAATGGTGTCTGGAGGGAAACATGAAACAAAAAACCCCAAAGCATATCTCATTGTTTGGGTTTTTTTAAACAGGGTTTTATTTTAATTAGTGAATCTTGGAGAAATTGCTGTTCACTTGGAACTAAGATGTGCCATGAAATCCTACATCGACCCAAAAGGGTCAAAAGGAAACTGAACCCCTGGCCATGATCTGAGCTGTAACACAGGATTTCTCCATTTATTGTAGAGAGACACTCTTCAACTGTAAGCCAATCCTTCCAAATTCCTTTGTTTCAGGTTTACATCTTGCAAAGTTATTTATGGACATTCTTACATTTAAATTCACAGAGAGTTCTGTAAAATACCATTCAGAAGGACTATTCACAGATACAGCTTAACTCTGATATGCGTAGGAAGGAGCTACAAGCATATTTCCCCAAAATAATCAATGAAAATTGTTCAGGATCAAAATAGAAAACAAGCAGCTCATTAGCTATCAGTTCACAAATAAGGTGAAGAAAAGAAGCCCAAAAGTAAGAAAGAAACACCTAAGTTCTAATTATAGGCATGTAATCAATATATTTAATATGACCTTCACTGGAAAACTTTCTGGATTACTCTGTCATTGAAAAGTGAGATAGAATTGGGTGAAAAGACTAGAACATGAATATGAAAAAGGAAATTTCCAGTCAGCCCAAGGTTTGTTATTGATAGACACTCGCCACACAATACTTCTTAGAAATAGATTAGGAGTTGAAAGTTCACCATGATGTAGCTACGAAAAAAAAAGAAAAAGCTGATGAATCGCAGTTGCTTCCATCTAAATAAAGAGTAACTAACCAAGGAACCATCTGTCGGTGTATGATTACCAACTTTCTTTTTGTCTTTCAAAACAGCCTGAGAAATCAAGGGCACTGGGAGTAGAGGGGAGAGCACACACACGCTGCAGGCTTGCCAGCAGCCAGCCCCAGAGGGTTCGGTCTGATCCTTGCCTTTTTCTCTTGGTGCACTAATTTCACACTGCTGGTTTTCATCTGGCATGCCTGTATATTTCAAATATGTGCTGAACACTAACGAGGCTTTTCTGCAGTAAATGTGGCTAATTTTGGTATAGTTGAGAACTGAAAAGTAAAACTTTTCTGAGAGAGGAAAACCCCAAAGTCCTCTCAGTTTGTGAAACCGACAGAATAATATTAATTCAATTTTCCCCTGGTTATTGAATAGTAAAAAGCCACATATACCCTGAGAAAGCATGTTCTTAATGGTTTTCTTAAGGCTGAATGCCCTCCTAGCAGTAAAAAAGACAAAGCACTAAGATCTAAGGCCTTTTAGTCTCTAGAAAACTGCATAGGTTTTTTTATGCTGGAAAAATGAGGGATTTATTCCTTTTTCGGTCACATGAGTTCAGGGTCAATGTACAATTTCTCTTTTTGTTTCTATTCCAATGGCCACCTATTTTGGGGTGTTTTATTCCCCCAAACCCCATCTGACTCTGATCAAACTCACCGCATCTGGCTCTTTGTTGCCAAAGGCGCTTTGCAGTGTCTGCAGCCACGTACCCACAGCTCGCACAAAACCCAGCACCCACAAACCGCCCTTCCTTTGTGAAGGAAGAGAGATGGACACCAGATTTGCCAGTGAAAGACTCTCCCATCCTAGCCAAAATTATGGTTTTTATGTAATATTTTCACAAATCCCCTGCCCTTACCCATGGCTCCATCCCTTGCCCTCCCTCAACTCCTCCAGCCGTTCTCACGCCCCAAGTACCCTTGCCTCAGGCTCCCCTCTCAGCTTCTTTCCCTGTTGCATTTCCTCTTGTCCCCAGCCTTTAATCCATGCTTCCCACCCCTGACCCAGTGTCTGGGAGCAGGTGGAAAGGCAGGTGACAGTATAAAGATTTATGTCAAGAAATCTGCACTTGGAAACGTTTCCTGGTGGAGTTGTCAGGCTAAAAAGAAAATAATCCCAAAATGCATGTACAAATCCACAAAGAGGCATACTTCCTTTGCATGGCCACCAAAACAAAGACTCCCTCTGAATAATCAACAGTAAACCTCAGGGGCATGAAATTCAAGGGACTCAAAATTGCCAGGATCACCTACTCAGTGTATTTGTAGAATGGGAAGCCAGACAGCAATTACTATCCTACAACTACACAGGAGTAAAGCAACTGTTTACATGTACATCTTGTCAGTTTGATGTGTTGGTTCCTGGCTCTTGTCAAGTATAAATGGGAACACTCCCATCAAAGTTCCTTTTTTTTTTACATAATATACTGATTTACATGTTACCGTTGCACCAACCAGTGCAACATCCACGTGCCAGTGAATATCCTATGGGCTCAGATTTAAGCAAATAAAGCAACTTGTAAGCAGCTCTAATAAGCACCATCGCGTTGCATGCCTGGAAATTCTTTCAGACTCATTAAGCAGTCAGCAAATAAGACACATTTGTCTCCCATTAAAGAGTAAATTGGAAATACTGAAAGGAAACCTATGCATGGCTGTGATTTGTCAGAGAGTGTATTAGCAGGAGCAGCCACAGTATGTTTAGCAGTTGGGTATGAGTTAAAGCAGGAACCAGAGTGAGAGGAACTATTTTAAATTGCCTCTATTAATACTCTGAAAGCACATTTAAAACCATCAGCAGTCAGAGCCATCTTTGACTCTTCCAGGAGGAAGTTGCCATTTGTTGCAGAGCTGCTGTTGCTTTAATTTGACACTCAATATGTGTTTTCCCCACAGTATTAGATATCTTGGTCTCCATCCAGGACGCTTTTGGAAAGGAACTGATCCCTGTAGTTCCTATGCAACGATGAGATTTACTACTTAGGTCGATGCGTATCTTCGGTGAGTCAAATAAACATAAGGAGCATTAATTAGGGCTGCTTGCTGAATTTAGATTGCATTCACACAACCTGATACGGCGGCTGGTGGGGCCAGGCTGGTTCACCCAAGGTCTCACTGGGTGAGACAGGCAGCAACCGGGGCCCGGATCAGCTGTTGGATGAAATATAACCAGCCCTGCTGATCTCCTGCACAGGCTCTAGGTTGACTTTGGGAAACTCCTCAGAGTTTATCTGAATTTAAGGAATTAAGGCATAAAACTCCAACCTTTTCTGGATAAAGAGAAGTTTGAGATTATCTAGGGGCATACCAGCAGGGGAGCGCTTCTGTGGTATTAAAACTGATGTTTCAACACACTACAGTTGTCAGATACATATGTGATAAGTGAGTTATAAAAATGCATCTTTAAAATATTTTAAAATCAGGATCTAGGAAGGTTGGAAGAGGAGTATAGGAGTGTTTTCTGATTTCTGTTCTCAGCCCTGCATTAACTGCGGTCTCTATTGACAGAGACAATGCTCTCTGGAGCTGTTTGCCTCCAGGTGCTCTGAAATAAAACACTCTGGTTCAGAAATCACAACAGCTTTCCCTTCACGCAGCTTCTGAGTGCCAAGCGTTTGCAATCTCAGACGGGAAAAGTTCTGAGGAGAGACATGCTGGGATTAAGATACTTCCCAAAAAACACACTTGGCCGGTACAGCCAGCATGTATCAATGCAATTGCAAGCATTTTGCAAACTATTTAACATCTTGTTATGAGAAGGAAAACTACTTGGTGAGACCAAGTCAAGTCTTAGCAGAATCACTCTAATGAATTGGACAGAGGAAGCCTTTGGTGTCCTACCTGGAGGGCTGCAACCAGCTTTCTTTGGTGCCTTGGGGCTGTGATCAGCTCTTTATCTATTTATATATATCCCTTGTCCTTTGCTGGTGGAAATGGACATGGAATTGAAGCCCAACATTTCCCATCCTTTGCTGTCACAGCATGTCAGCAACATGGGATACAGATGTTGCTGATTTCATCTGGCATATCTCTCATATAGATTCATAGAAACATGAAGGTTGGAAAAGACTTTCAGATCATCGAGTCCAACTGTTAACCCAGCTGTGTTCACCATTAAACCATGTCCCTAAGTGCCACACCCACACATCTTTTGAACACTTCCAAGGATGGTGATTTCACCGCTCCTTGGGTAACCTATTCCAATGCCTTACCACCCTTTCAGTGAAGAAATTTTTTCTAATACTCAATCTAAACTTCCCCTGGTGCAACTTGAGGCCATTTGCTTTAGTCCTGTCACTTGTTACCTGGGAGAAGATACTGGCCCCCACCTCACTATAAGCTCTTTTCAGGTAGCTGTAGAGAGTGATAAGCTCCTCCTGAGCCTCCTTTTCTCCAGGCTAAACACCCCCAGCTCCCTCAGCTGCTCCTCACAAGACTTATGTTTCAGGCCCTTCCCCAGCTCCATTGCCCTTCTCTGGACATGCTCCAGCACCACAATGTCCTTCTTGTAAAGAGGGGCCCAAAACTGAACAAAGGATTTGAGGTACGGCCTCACCAGTGCCAAGTAATAATGGAAGGATCAGGAATAACTTAAATGCTGTGTCGTGAATAAAGCCTTGCCATTTGAGTGAGGTTCCACAGCTTGACAGGTTTTCCCGGCATGGCCAGAGGTGAGGAGCTGCCCTCACGGGCAGAAAGCAACTGAGCCAGGGGACACTGCTCACGTTAAAAGATCCACCTCTACGCACTGCGGATAGCCAGAGGGTAGGGTAAGAATAGGAGAGTCCCAGAAGAATAATTTTAAAAAGGAGAATGAGGTCACATTACTGAGGATGAGATCAAGGAATAAAATAAGCATGTAGGGCAGAAAGGTTGCCATGCTAAATGAATTACAACCACTGAGGAGTGTTAGGAAACAAGGAGAAAGGTGCTATAAATACAGTAAAGTAAGAGAAAGACAGCAGCAGGCATAAGCCCATTACCTAATGAGGAACAGGAGCAGAACAGATGACCTAGAGAAGGCCAATATATTTAATGCCTTTTTCCTTCAGTTTTCTCAAAAAAAAAAAGAGAGCTTCACTGTGATACAAAACTGGCAAGACACAAGGCAGCAAAGGAAAATAACAGACAAGATACAGTGTGATTAAACTGAATATATTCACCACAGGGTACAAAAGAAAGAGACCAGGGAGACGTGGTGTTCCTCAGGGGGTGGTATTGGGGCTGGTGCTGTTTAACATTTCTGTTGGTGACATGAACAGGGGGATTGATGCACCCTTAGCAAGTTTGCCAATGACACCCAGCTGTGTGGTGGGGTTGACACACTGGAGGGACAGGATGCCATCCAGAGGGACCTGGACAGGTTTGAGAGCTGAGCTCATGCAAACCTCATGAAGTTCAACAAGGCCAAGTGCGAGGTCCTGCACCTGGATTGGGGCAATTACAAACACAAATATGAATGGGGCAGAGAATGGATTGAGAACAGCACTGGAGAGAAGGACGTGGGGGTGTCAGTGGACGCAACCAGTGGGATTTGCGGAGCAGCAAATATTGTCCCACTGATCTTGTATTTGTCTGTGAGAGGGTTAGTGGCTCAGAGAGGTAGGTAATGCAGCTGTACATCTCAGTGTGTACAGGTCTGGTTGTAGTAAGGCTTTTGAGTCAACGTCAGTCCTGAGAAATGTTTATCTGAAGTAGATCAAGGCAGGAATTGAGGGTACCTGAGCTTATCCAGTGGCTCTGTCACAGCTTCTCACTTGGCTTTGTGTAAACATGACAACCATATTGCTCTTTGTCAGAAAACTGGAATAATTAGAATACCATATTATATGGGGGGACAATGAGATTTTGTCTGTTTTGATGGTAAGCAGTTTGGGTCTGCAAATAGGACCCTCACAGGATATTTGGATACCCCCAAGTGCAATTGATGGGGATGGCAGTCCCCTCATGCAAGTTGCTGGAAGCATTCACGTGAAGGACCTTGTGGGATGCTCCCAGTCTGCTCCTGTGAGCTGTATGGGGGAGGAGAGGGTTAGGGTTTGTCAATTAGGTTTACCTTTCCTTTATGCATGGTAAGTGCTTTGAAACACTGAAAAAGTAAAAGAAGCTTGAAAGTCATGGGTGACTTGGTGGGAAGGATTTTGCTGGTAAGTTTGGGTGAGATGAAAGAAGGGAGAGGGAGGCCTGTCAAAGCCTTTTATGACAAAGGAAAAGGAGGTGTTTTTCAGTATTCCTGTTTCCTAGTACTTCTTCCATCAGTACCTACTGATCCCACCACCAGCCTTCTATTCGCAGGTTAAAAAAAAGTTCAAAATGTTCTCAGATTTTCATTCCAAAGGCAGAGTATTGTTCAGGGATTATGCAAGGGGAGATACACATCACAGAAAGACAAGAATCTGCACATTCGATCCCGCATAGGATTAACACATACATGACACCCTGTGCACGTGACAGCATGTATGAGTTTCACATGTTGCAAAAGCTTTGGTGTATGATCAGAACCTGATGTATTCAGCTTATGGGCTGGTGTTGCTCTTCTATTTCTGTGGTCTAGGGAAGGGAAAAGAGAGAGGCAAGCCTTCAGGGGCAGTGACCCTTTCTTTATTCAAACCTGAACAGAAGGAGGGTCTTTACTTCCAAGAACTCATTTTTTCTTTCTTGTTATCACACAATGAGGACTCTGAAAGAATAGGTCCTTGGAGCTAACAAGGTTGATCATCAAGGAAACTTCTGTGCTTTCTGAATCCTAGGGCTGTAGAAAAGATTTAGTGCTTTTCTGAGCCAAACTTTGGAAGCACAAGTTATGAAATCTCAATTTAAAGGCTGATTTTAAAACTGGCTCTGCACAGACATTTTCTGCTCTTCCACTAAACAACACAGCATGGACCTCAGTATGCCTTCATCTCCTGAAGTGCCAAATAATGCCCAGTATTTCCCATATGATTGCAGCAGATGCCTTCCATCAGTCAATAGTAGGCCCAAGGTTAATGTTTAACATTGAGAGGGGGTAGAAATACAATGACACTAAATTATGGTCATTATAATGATGGGTTAAAAGCAGTGTTGCTGCAGAGAGGTCCTGCTGGGAATTCTCTGCTTGGAGGGTGTTAAGCAGAACAGCCTGCCAGAAAGATCAGCAAGAAGAAATATAAATAACTGCACACAGGAGAACAGGATTTGCTTCAGAGGAAAAAGCAATGTGAGGGTAGAGCTGGGCTTTGAATAATGTTAATACCATGGTCTTATGCTACTTAAGTTTTACACATGTAACATGGTGGTGAGAGCAAGGAAAAAAGCTGTTGGGAGATCTGCTGGTCCTTGCTTTCCCATCTCTGCATGGGATCTGCTGCTCCCTGCTTTCCCGTTTCTGGTTAAGGTAGCTATGCTGTGGCACTGACAGACTTTGTGCTCTCTTGAAAAAGTAGAGAATAGTGCTAAACACCAGATAAAAATACTCATGTGACACTGTGTTCTAGTTCTCAAATTCAGCTCTTCCAAAGTTTCTTTGCACAGTACCTGCCTTCATGATGCTCTTGAACATGTTTACCAAAAAAAGGTGACTCCATCATGGCAGAGTTATCTGTTTGGACACCAGAGGAAAAGCTCCGAGGAGCCAAAATCAACTTAGGAAGACTACAGCTGAGAACGGATTTAAATGAATTTCCTTGATTCCAGTGTTTCTGTTACCAGCCTAATTACTTGCTGTCTGGGTGTACCACTGCTGCGCGAATAACATAGCTGGGCTTTTTGTGTATCTGAAATCAGCAACCTGATCATCTACAACCTTGTGCTTAGCTACAGGAATGCCAATCACAAAGGAAGCAGGTCCATAGTCTCTGTCTGGAGCAACGGTGCTGTCAAATGTGAGAGATAGTGTGTGCAAAATGCTTAATGTAGTTGCAGATGTTGCTGCAGACCCAGGAAATATGTCACTGACATCCCTGGAGAGCCAACTGCATAAAACTGATGTGAGAAGAAAATAAGTTCTGTCAGTCTTGCTGGTTGTATTTATTATGAGTTTCAATTTTTAAAGTGTGACCCGTGCTAAGATCCTGACTCCTGATGATCCCACTGGAAGATACAAGGTGAAGCTGGCTGACGTCAGGCTATTGCAGTGCCCATCTATAGCAGTGGGCAATACACCACCACCACTACACTGACAAGTGTGGTGCCAAGCTGTGCCAAAACCATGCAGCACATTGGCACATCAGGGAGGGTCTCAGCACACCAGGCACACTCTGGTGTGAGCCACACTTTGTAGTGACCCTGTGTCCCAGGGTTGGCGTACCCCAGATACCGTCTTCCTCTTCTGCTGGGCCATATTTCACAAGTCTCATCCTTGCCCTTACATTTGGTGTCTTTATCTCTGTCCATGGAGAGAAAGGATGGACCTGACCTCAGATAGGAGTCATCTCCCCACTAACGACCTGTGACCACTGACCCCAGCTGAGTTTCCCATACTTTTGGGCCTTCTGAACAGCACAGCTCCTCCCACTGCTGCTCACATAGCAACGGAGCAAAGCAGAGGGTCTGCAGGGGCCGTCAGTGCAGTGTGTAGATAGATACTAATGACTTCAGATGGGCACTGAGCAGCAGATTTGGGGGAGGCTGCAATGGCACACACCTCCTCAGAGAGGTCAGTGGTACGCGGGGCTTGACCTCACATTCCTCGAGCATCCCCGACCCCTGCTGCAGTCAATCAGATCTATTCTGTGGCACCATTAACTTAGAAGATTTATGCGCTTCAGGCAGTGGGAGGAGAACTTGATTTCATTTCCAGCATAGCTTTTTGCTTTCCTACCCACATTCACATTAATGATAACAGACGTGAATTCAGCTCAAGTAGCCAGGGAAACAGCTCAAGCCTGACTCTGCTCCCAAGCAGATGTGAACCACTGGCTTATTATCTAACTAAGTTGTTGACAACTAATGGTCTAATAGGGGGGAGGCAATTGATTTTGGATAACATTTTAAAACTGCAGACTCAGCTCAACAATTTATAACCCCAGTGGTGGTTTATTGCTTTGGCAGAGTTAAGTGGATTGAGTGGCCATAAATTTCCACTGGTTTCTTGTTACCATGATCCATGTCTAATGCTGCTATTGATCTTGATCTATAATTTTATGAAAATAAAAGTTTTCTTTTTTAAAAACGAGCCCCTGCAGCACTGGATGTTGTAGAGAAAGGTGTTCCGTCTCACCCACTTGAAGTTTAGCTTCAGGGAATGCTGGTTCTCTTCACACCTGGCCAGTTTTTGGGCAATGCTGAGTTGTTACTCAGTTTATTGAGCTGAGCCTGTTATGCAGTTTACTGGGCTTCATTCCTCCTGCATCAGAAGCAGGAGATGTTTAGCACTGGATGAGCATGAGCCTGCACTTTTAATCCAGGAATTATTTGGAGAGAGTTGAATCTGCCTTAAAGATATGAAACAAGGGTGTGAGCGTGAGAACCGACTGTTATGTGAGAGGTGCAGCAAGAGTCATTCCAGGGCAGCCTGCAATTTAAATCACCCTTTCCTGAACCTGGATTATCCAAAGGCAGCCCTTCTTTCAGATGACTTCCAATCAAGTCCTTTATTCTAGACAAGGTGGGATCTTCAGCATCATTAAGAGGAGCTAAAGGAGAAAACCTCTCTGGTGAAAGACAAGCCACCCAACTTTGATGCCTGAGCTCTTCCCTTTTGCAAAATAAGGATGATAAAACCCAGCTGCTTCAACACGTTGTGAGGATTAATGGATTAAACAGGTCTGATCCTGTATGAATTGGAGGTTGCCTTTTGCCAAGTGTGTTGGACATGGCAACTCTGCTTGGTGGTAAATATCAAGCCATTAATTTTTAATTACTATTCTGAATAGTGAGGCCTTTCTAAGTATCTCCCAGGATTCACCCTATGGCCCCTGGGACTGGGTACATAAAAGGAACCAGGACAAACGTATTCCTTTCTTTCTGCCATGTGAATGGTTGGCAGTTCAAACCTTTTGTTGTGTTAATCACCTTCGCCACTCTACAGCAGCTATAAGGTCTTGGGCAAAGGACACTGTTGCGTCCACACTTTCAGAACACCTCCTGAGGACATGGCCGCGTCCTTCCTCAGTGCCTCCTGAAACAACAAAATTGTTGTCTGCCCAGAACAACCCATTTGAGTCCCAGCAGGCTGCGGGAAGGGAGGAAGGGCAGGTGGATCAGCCCAAGGCAGTGAGGCCACGGGTCACACACAGAGTGTGAAACTTCACACCCCGAAACCAAAAGAAACAACACAAGGAGAAACAGGGTGGGCTATGAATGAACTAAATCAGTCAATGTGATCTGATCTTCAGCTGTGGTGAGTGAAGAAATGTTGTGAAATCGGTGCCTCTGTGCAATATCTTTCACCAGAGCAAGGGATTACCCAGAGACACGCCAAATAGTCACTGCAACAATAAGTCATATCAGGTGGAAAATGGCAGGCCAACTATTTTTGGGGTGGCTCGTATAACTTTCCGAGTTTTGGTGTATTATAATTTTAAAGTGCTTGGCAGAATGTATTGGATTAACAATCATAGAACTCAAGTGCAAAAGCAAAGCGTCTGCTAAAGTAAGCGAGGGCTTTGTTTTGAGTTTTTTTGGTAAAAGAGCCAAGTCTATAGGATCTAAGGAAATAGTCCTGCAAAACTGGTTTAGTGTGGAGAGTGCATGAGAAGAAAAAATAAAATCAATGAGGCTTTACAGAGATCTTGCCAAATCTTGTATTATCTTCTTTTAAAATGCATTTTTCGGGGGAAAAGAGAGAATATATACACAATAATGGGTCCTTTTCTATTTTGGATATAAAGTGTAATCGTAGTCATCCTCATGTTTAGAAAGGTGTGGGAGAACTGGCACAAAGAAAGACAAAAAGGATAGAGAAGAATGGAGCAACTTTCATGTGTAGGCTGTGACCCTTCAGCTTAGAAGTGAGGTGGCTGAAGGCAGTACAATAAAATCCTGAGCAGTGTGGAGAAGGTGAATACAACCCAAAAAGTCAAGGGCATGCAGTCAAACTATCAGGTTTAAAAATAAATTATACCAAAGCACTAATTTTTCACCCAGTGGAATTGTGGAAATCATTGCTGGGGATGATGTGGAGGCCAAAATTATAAACGAGTTCAGAAAGGCATTTTCAAGGAGGAAGAGTCCAAGAACAGATAATAAATGCAATGTTCTTCCAGCTTGGTAAATCCCTGGATGACTTCACTTTGGGAGGGTACATCATAGAAATACTTGACCTGCATGTGTCATGTTTACTTTCCCTAAGGCACTGATAGGACTAGATGGGGCATTGCCCTGACTTGAGGTGGTCTCTTTTGATATTCCTGCAGACTTTTCCCATGTCTGTGTAGAATAAGAAATGAATAATTGTATGTACTTTAATCTAAAATTATAATGCCGTGATTTTAACTACCTTAGACCAGCTTCTTCTTCACCCAGACATTCAGGACTGATATCACACCTTATGCAGAAGCAGGGCTCCCATATCTCATTAGCAGTGCCCTTCTTTGCCTTCTAAAAAGACATGCAAGATTAAGATCCCTTTCCCATTATACCCTCTAGAAATAGGACCAATTTCTTCTCTGAAAGAACTCTGTAGGATTGTCAGTACATCTCTGAGCCAAGGCCTGTAGTTATCCAGGGGATAACTATCAGCTGCTTCATTCTGCTACTTTTTCTCCTTGGGTTTTTAGGTCAGGGAGCTCAACTCTGAACACATGCCTACCTCTTTTGTTGAAGATCTGAAACCTTTAATGAGTAGGCCAGATCTTCATCTTGTGCAACTGGCAGAGTTCCACTGCCTGCAGGAAAGCTACAGAGCTTTATAAAGTATTTCCAAGTACCTTTGCATCCACCTCAACCATTTCCTATGTGCAAATGTAGCCAACATCTGTTGCACAAGTGATATTAAACAGCTTCAGGTTAGCATATTTAGCAGTGAAAACCTTCTTTTGCATGGTGGAAACAGCTATCCTTCAAAATTATTTTCTTCTTCTGCCAGTTATCTTAAACCTCTGGGGTGAGGAATGGCTTTTCTTCAGTTGTTTCAGACATTTGCTCTCTGACCTTTTGAAGTTATACTTCTTCTTTATCTTCCTCGATGTTATATTCTCTTGGAACTGGTTCTGATATCTAAGACACTTGCAAAGTTTTTCCTTTAGACTTACCTTTACTGACAAAGTCTAGGTAGAGTGCTGAAATCGAGCCTCTTTGAAGCTAAGGATTTATCAAAGTTCAAGTAGGAATTGGACATTTTATATTGATAGCAAGTGCAGAGAGAACTATAACTCTAAAGCTAACAAAACTACAGGCTTGGAAATATTATCAGACCTCATTCTTCAGGGTTTAAGTGTTTCAGTATAAAGATTTAGGATGAAGTTGTCCTGGCAGGCAGATTATCCCACAGCTGCACGAATTTTCTCTAAAGCATCTGATTCTGGCTTACATGTTAAAAAATGTCTTGAGTGGATGTGCATTAGGTCTGATCCAGGGTGTCCCTGTTGACTACTGCCCGATCCACTGTTTTAAGCCCCTCTGAAGGAGCTTGTGGAAAACCACAGTGGGACTTTCTTATAATCTGAGACAGACCTCTCTTTTTAAGGAATTGCTTCAAGATTTTATAGTTGGGATTTTTTTTTTTTTTTTAATCTTTTAAGGCTACTAAAACTCTGCTAGAACAGACACCAGGAAATTTATTATGATCTCAGTAAAAAACCCTTTCCTACCTGGAGCTATAATAGACTTTGCTCATCTTTTGTGAAAGCCAGTACAAACTGGTCTGAGATAGTTAAAACTGAGATCCAAACACTAGACACTGCTGACTTGAAATGTACAGAATAACTGACAATATGAAAGATCAAAAAATATTTTTTCATGTTAGGAAACCTACTTTATACCCAGTTCTGTCTTTAAAATGCTCACCTTTATTTTCTCACATTTCAGGTGAAATGAAGATTAACAAAAGGTATTGTAGAGTCTCTATCACTGCAAATTTGGCAGAACAGCTCAGGCAGACAGACTGTCATTGGGACAGACAGCCAGGCCTAGGCAGATGGACTATTTGGTTTCTGCTCATAGGACTTTCAGTCCCTGGAAAAACTGGTGCCATTGCTTCCAAGGAAAAACAATGTCAAGTAGAGGTACACTCCTTAAATATATTTATTTATACATATTACAAAACGTTTAATAAATAAAGAAGTATCATGGCAATGGGAGCGAATGACTTGTATTTCTAATATTTTCATTAATGCCTCTGTAATCCACATGGAAATCAGTCCAAATCTCTGTGCCATACCTCCCTGGTCATCATGTGAGTGACTCCATTGAAGTTTCAGTCTTCATGGCTTTGTATGGAGATGTTTGTTGTGTGAAGGACTCACTGCCAAGACATCAAGCACATGCTGAAATGGTTGTTCAGGACTTCTATCTTAGTACTAAATTCTCTGCTTCTTTGCTAAAGCACTGAAATTGCCAACAGTAATTCAGGGACTCTCCCAGTACGGGAAGAATTTATCGGGCAGGGAAGGAAAATGGGGAAGATAGCAACAAACACACATCTAAGAGCTCATAAAAGGAGTTATCTTTACAGGATTTCTCTTTAAAATCCCATTCCATTATACTGTGCTTACTTCCCCGCTGCAGAAGTATTATTTACTTCCCATATGCAAAAATCTCCCCTATGGCTTGACTTCTCAACTAGCTTTGCTCAGGTTGCTCTAATACTTTTCCTACACTAGGAACAGAAGCTGCTGCAAGTTTTATTTGATTGTAGTTACACGGTTGGAGGCAGATCCTAAATTGGCAAAGCTTTGGCACCCATCAGGAAGCTCTTGTGAAGCCCATGGTTGGCCTCTGAGCACCGTTGTCTCCATCCCATGCTGGGACCATGCTGGAGAGGCAGCAGCTTTGCTTTGTACACATAGAGTATGGACTTTTAATGTTCATATGGAACGGCAATGAAAAAGTGTGCCTAAAGCATAGATGTTCCAGGGTAAATTGTGGTTTTGCCATCATGGAGCAGCCCATGAGCTCCGTCCTGAATTTGGAGACGTCTCTTCTGATGCTCTTCTGCTTCTATAAAATGACAGGAATGAGCATTTTCTAGTGAAAATCATTTCACTGAGAAATTTACAGGGGATCATTTCTTCCTCTACTTTCTTTAAAAACTTGGGGAGAAGTTTTTTTTAGTGTAGGTAAGAATTAATATTTATATGGCCATCATCACCAGGTCATTTGCATTTTGGGCTATGTAAAGGCCTCATTCATCTTTGACTTGAAAAATTCCTCTGCTTTCACTAACCGAATTTAGCCCAAGCAGATATTTTTGGTCCTGTAAGACCTGGCTTAAAATTCTCTAAGTGTTGAGCCTATTTTCTACCAGCTCATACATTACGCCTCACTTGTCTTTACCTTTATAACAATTATATATTTTTGCTGCAGGGTCTTTGCGCTGAGTTCTTGCCAGCCCTCTCTCCTCAGCATTAACAATTTCCTTCTGCAGATTGCTAAAAAGTGCCCTGCTCAGGGCTGAGGTAAAGCAAAGCCACTCCAGGCTTGTGCCCAAGGCCACCGCTCTGCCACTTATGCGATTGCATCATTTTTCAGCTCTTATTTATCAGGAAAAACAAGTGTGTTACTCTCATGTTTGCAAAGAAGGGCTTGAAACTTACTCTGAGTTAATTTACTGTTGTTAAATCTTGTCCTGTTCTTTCACTATTATGGATAGGTTTTGTCACAGTGGTGGGGCTTAGCATTTCCTCTGGGACACTGCAGGGAACAAGGGCCAAAGCTGCTCCATGCCTCGTGGCGCCTGACCGCTGCCTTACCTCTCCTGTGCCACTCTCCCTTTCAGGCATAACCCCCTCCTTCCTGAGCTTTAGTTTAAAAATCTCCACCCACTTGCTTTTATCTGAAATGTGGACCCTTCTGAAGCTTCTCAGGACAATTTCCATGGGAAACGTTTGTCTCACAATGGAGTCGCTTCCCATACTTTTGGGAGCAGAGGGGCAATTTTTTTCTCATAAAACTGGACTGTGCACCATTGTGCGTACTGTAAACCTCTGTCAGAGGCCTGAAGAAGGACCGGTTGCCTCCAGCTAACAATACCACGGGGCTAATTGGTAGAAATAATTATTCCAAAGGCTGGAAAAACTCAATTAGAAGAAAAACACATTAAAATATTGTTCCCAGATACTCTATCTTCATTATGAGAGACCACCCATGTGAGTCCTGTCCTCCCACTGTTACATAGAGGTGTTATTTTTTAAAAGTAGGAAATTTCAGACAGGGTAGGGAAGAAGGCTAAGGAAGTCTTTGGGAGAGACACAAATCACTCTGTCACTCTGCACTGAAGAGACAGACAGTGTTAGAGGAGTAACAAGCTGTTAGTGAAAGCCAAGTGCCCAGACTTCGTGGTTTTTTTTTTTAAATAATGTGTGGTCCAAAGGCATTGTATTAAATGTAAATGTAGAGGGAAATTATATTCCATATACTCCGCACTGTATTGTAGTCAGGCAGACAGCTGGTTGCAGCACACACAGCCTGAACCACCTCTCTGGCGGTACGTGCCATCCTCACTGAGGTCAGTATTATTTCTTGTCCTGACAAGGATTCTCTGCTCAAAAGACTTTAATTTTTTTTGTCTGCTTCGAGCAACAGCGGGGGGTATGAGCAGGGCATTTTTCTCAAGTGATGAAGTCTGTTCCCACGGCTGTGGGAAGGAAGATGGAGGGAGAGGGAGCAGGAGGCAGGAACAGACAGAGGAGTGGGATATTCAGAGAGATATGAACTTTGGCAGGAATATTTGCACAGAGGCACTGGAAGTAGGTTTAAACCAGATATGATGTTTGAGAGCTGGGAGGCAGCTTCCCCTGCAACAGGTCTGCAGTCAGCGGAGAGTCAGCCCTTGCCTGTGCCTCAGATGCAGCTGATGAATTATTTCTCCAATATTCCTAAACTTGCAGGCCCATATGGAAGCAAGCAGACACGATGAAAACCTGTCTCACCGTCCTTTTTTTTGCATCAACAGCATCCACAGCTCCGGCTGCTCTTTAAAGATCACTCACAGAGATATTTGTGAGCCCTGATGAGCACAATGTGAGCTGGAGAAGAGGCAGGGCTGCTGCCTGCCCTGCCTGCTCACCAGTGCCCATCATCCACATAGGTCTGTGCCTGGAGGCTCTGGCTGGGATCAGGGCTCCCACTGTGCACTCTTATCTGCAAAGCTGCAGCCAGATGGAATCCCTGTCCAAGGGGCTGACTAGCCAGACAGTCCATCTGTGGGAGAAAAGAAATGCTATTCCCTTAAGTGCTTATGGCACTGAGTTTTTCCTGATGTCAGAAGGGATGTTGTGGCACAGCAGGGAAGAACATCCAGGTCACTGCGTGCTCCTTTTTGGTTAGTAGGACACCTTGATTTCATGTGCTGGGCCGGTCTCAGTGAGAGGGCTGCATCCCTTCGTCCCATGTAGTTATACCAGGCAGAAGAAACACCTGAAGATGCTTTCACATTGCAGGGGTTGTGGGGACACTCTGGTCCCAGGAGCCCCCTTGCTGCTAAAATCCACATTCTGGCCTCCAGGAGAAGCAGCATCCACGTGTGGTAGGATGGTTGTGTTTTCTGCTCTTACTGGAATGAGCCAGGAATGGACAAAAAGATGTTTCTGATCGATGCCTTCTCCCTGATCTCAGATTTTGTGTAAGCTTCAAACATTGCCACTTCTGACGGCAGCTTCCCTGTCCTCTCCCGTACCTCCCCATCAGATAGGTCTGACAACAGAGCTGCAAACAGAATCATAGAATGGTTGGCGTTGGAAGGGACCTTAAAGATCATCTAGTTCCATCCCTCCCCTGCTTTGGGTAGGGGCACCTTCCACTAGACCAGGTTGCTCGAAGTCCCATCCAACCTGGCCTTGAACACTGTCCTTTGAGTACCATCTGACCACTCCTCCTTGTGCTCAAGGTTCAGCAAAGTTCCTTGTTAGCGAAATGTTCCTGTTTTCCTTCTCTTCACGTAACGTGCAAACTCCAAGTGCATCTTGACTGTGGGAGCAAGCATGAAACCCCTGGTCAAAAGCCCAGTGGAAAAAGGCTGTGCTCATATATTCAGGAATTTGTGTGTAGCTGGAAATGAAAGAGGTAACAAGAAGAGTTGGGTTGCTTTGTTTGTTTGTTTGCATTTTTTGTTTTGTTTTCTAAATACAAGTTAGAAATTAAGAATAACACATTCATTCCTCCTGCTTAAAATTGAACTGGGTCCACATTTTGGATGGCTCTGTTTGCAGATAGAGTGGCTATAGTCCTGTAATCGTCTCTTTCTGTGACCAGTAATGACATATTGCTACTGCAGTAAAGAAGAGAGGTGTTGAAAGACACTTTACAGCTTAGAAATGGGGAAATTCTTCCCTTCTTCCTCCACACATATATGCCATAATGTGAGCAAATATGGCAAAGTGCAACTATGTGGCACATGTTGAAGCTGAAATCTGCCTGGTTTTCTCCTCTGGGACTGAATTTGACAAGGTCTTACTATTTCAGGAGTGCTAAAAAGAAACAGCAATATACTGCTGAGCTTCATCCAAACCCAGTTTTATTATATGAACTACTTTCATCTACTGCCTGTGCCTCTTCCCATCCAAATATGGACAGAATAAACACAGCAAACGCACAAACTTTGCTGCTCTGCTCGGAGAACACAAGAGCTATCCAGTACGCTCTTAAAAAATTTCAGATATCTCACCTCTGTATAGGAATTTTTATCTATAGTTCCCAGCTTGCTTTATAAAGGAGGGAAGGACAGTGTCTGTGTTTTACTGATGAGAAAGTAGGATGAATAAGATGTAAAGCCAAATTCTTTAGGAGTTTGAATCTTGACTCCAGAATGAGAAGATGTGAGTGTCTGGATGGAAAAAGTAATGTTAAAAGAGATTTGGTGCTGGAAATCTTTAATAGACATGGCCCAACCTCTCACTGTGTGGAGGTGCTGCAGTTTCACTTTTCCCAGCTCTGGGGAGAAAAGTGCCCAGAAACTGGGAATTTTGTTTTAGTAGCGCTGGTAGGAATGCTAACAGCAGGCTTAGCAACACCCCCAAGCCTGCTGAATTCAGTGGGAGTCCCTCTAACAGGATCCAGCTTCAGTGGTAAAACAACTCCTAGGTTATCTTGAAGAGAATTGTCAAAAGGCAGCTTAGGAATTTCTGGATCCCCTTTTTCTTTTATGATCCTTCTATAGATCAGCTCTCCTGGGACCCAGGTGGAGACCAGCCAGCTGAGCTGGTGGCTCTGCAGCAAAAGAGCCAACATGCTCACAAAGAAGTTCTAATACTGTCTGACGAGTAGTATAAATAAATAGGATGCAACGAACAGCGATATTATGCAGACAGGCATTGTAGTCATTTTAGCTGGATGAGCTCATTCAGTACCATGGAACAAAATTTTATAATTGCCTGGGGGACATAGTGGGTGCCTTTAAGGGGCAAAGGATATTAATGATGTTATTCAGAAAGATTAATGCCATTATATCACAGAGTCCCCCATGACTCCAAAGAGCACATCTATTAATGAACTTACTTATGATTAAAACATGCTGAGCGAAACAATAGTTAATTGAGCAATGGAAAAAAATACAAGGGAAGATTTTATCTTTTATGAAAGCAGATTTAGACAGTTAGGCCTGTGACTAAAATTGTCTGTGAGGTGCACAGGATCATGTTTTCAATAAGAGACTGTCATCACCTTTTGGACAGGACACAGGAACTGGCCACTGTGGGCTTCTTGCCATCCCAAATTAACCGCTGCACATCTGGCACAGAAGAGCTTCACCACTTTCTTCCATTTTACTGCTCAATATCTACACCATCCCAACTGCTTGGATAGGCCCACTGAGGAAGACTGGAGTAAAAGGGTCTGAGACAAGGTACAGCTATCAAATGTCTGTGGGTTTGGATAGTGCCTATAGCGAGAAATCCAGGGAGTGGTTAACTGAAGGCAAGTCAGGGTGTCGCAGGGCATTTGCTGAGCATGATAACTGCTTGCGTGCCTGCTCCTGCTCCTTGGGGAGGCAGAGAGTGCTGGCCAGGCCAAAGAGGGTCTCTGCAGACCCCAGCCGGAGGGATTCAACCCCAAAGGAGCTCAGGACTGTGGACCTTGGTCTTGCTGCAAGGCTGATATAGGAGTCCTCCGAGGTGGGGAAAGGAACCTTGCAGGCCCTTGCCAGTGTCCCCTCGACAGCAGGCAGAGGAGGAGCTGCTTGTGGGGGCCCATCACAAGGGATGCACGTTTTCATCTGCAATTGCACTCCTGGATTAAAGGGCTTAAAGAGTCCCAGAGTCTATTTGGGACTGGGTCCGTTATGCAGTTTTCCTGCTCACCTATAGTTTTATGTGTGTAAACCTGGGAATCAGTCATGGACTATCCCCATCAGGCAGTTCAAGCTGTGAAGATGATGGATAACCTGAGTTTATGCAACCTGCTTTTCTAGGCAAGACCTTTTTTTTTGGATCTTTCAACTTTTTTTTATGAGTAACAGCCTGGCAAGGTCTCCATTTCAACAAGCTGCCTCAAGAAGCAGTTGAAGATCTTGCTGAAAACTTCTGACCACACCTGTCCTAACCTGCAGCTTCTCAAGGGGTTTTTATTATTTCATGTGTCAAGTGGGTGTACTGCAAGTTTTCTTTCACTTCCTGAGACTTAATTCGCAAAAGTCATCAGAGACACATTGATCAAAGCGTGTCTCTGTCTCTCTGATCTCTGGGAACCTGCTGCCAGAGTATGTTGCCCTCTGCCTTGCCCAGCCCCAGGGCCAGAGGTTAGATATCTACATATCAGGGTGTCCATCCCTGCAAGGGGAACAATGTTTCTTGGGAGTGGAGCAGGGATGCTGGTCCCTGAGCCTCTTGCCAGCTTTTCACTTGAGCCTTTGGGCTGGCACAACGCTGCCTGTTCTCCTTTATAAGCAAACAGCCGCAGATAATTTTCTACTTCATGTTCTCTTTTCCCTTACAAGCCACACTATACATGGCTTTTCCTTTAAAAAAGACACTCCCCTCCCCTTCCCCACATGCACATATCCCTCCCTTGTTCCTCTGTAAGTGCCAAACTCCGCATGGCTCGGTGTCCTTGCCGAGCCCTACGTTGGCACCATGGAGGGGCTCCTTGTCCTGGGGCAGCTGGTGTGATCTATCCCTGGACACAGGCTCTTTCCTCCTGCTGGAAAGAGAACATTTGGGCTATTAGCAGAGAGGAAGCTCACAGTGTCATGAAAGTTTATATCAAACAATTGTTGTACCAAAGGAGCTGGAAAAACAATTTTTTTTTAAACACCGCTGTATCATTTCCCTTTTTTTTTTTTTTTAAACAAAAGCTCAAACACTTCAGCTATAAAAAAAGAGGA
The DNA here is from genome assembly GCA_013396775.1 of Cephalopterus ornatus. NCBI lineage: Eukaryota > Metazoa > Chordata > Aves > Passeriformes > Cotingidae > Cephalopterus > Cephalopterus ornatus. The sequence goes on along the minus strand of VZRE01007706.1, from coordinate 480,644 downwards.
TGGTGTATTAACTCTTCACTTTGTTTACATAACCCCCTAAAAAAATAACTGTAGTTTTCAGCCCAGAACACTGTATCTCTAATCCTTCATGATGGATTCTTATCTAAAAGTTGTGTTTCAAAATAAGCTCTAATAAAAATTATGCACCAGCCAAGGCAGGAAATACAATCCTTGCCCTACCCTTTCTATCTTGTTCCCCATGATTACAGACCTATTGAGTGTGCCATAAGGAAACACACAATAGAATGAGATTAAATAATAAATGGAAGCAATACATCAGCCATATACTGCTTTAGCCCAAAACAACTTTCCCCTCCAATTTCAGTCCATGAGGCCATGAACAGAGCAGCACGTATTACCCTTTGTGGGTCAAAGGTGTATTAAGGGTAGAGATAAAAATGTGAGTTGATTTCGCTGGTGAACGAATAACAGTTTCCCAAAGGAAACCTAAAGCTGAAAAGATGTGTGGATTCAAGTTATGTATCTGTCACTGATGAATGTTTTAAGGTCACTTAAAGAAAGGGGGGATGTTGTCTGCACCACCACAGTATCACAGTGTTGACTTTTATTTAGTAATTTAAGAAAATAGATATTTTATTGGTCTGTGTGATCTTTTCTTTCATTGGACATGTGAAAAGCTGTGGTACCCTGAACCAAGTACGTTTTCTTGTCACTGAGGACACTTGAGTCTCTACCAAGTATTTGCCCAGAATTCTCTCAGAATTGGAGAGAAGTATGTTCTTCCCATGTTTTTCATCCTAAGTTTTGATGAACTTAGTTTGCAGAAGACTCTGCAGAAGTCTTTAGTGGTCCCCAAACTACAGGAATTGCTATATTTTGCTACACAAACTCCGGATTCACTCAAAATTATGAGATGAAAGACCAATGATTTTTATCATTGATTTATTTGCTGTAAGATACCGACACATTACCTGTTGTTCCTAAAACTTTACAGGGATCTACATTACATGGTGTAAACAAAGTTACCCTATATGCTGGTGTCACAGTTGAACAAATTATGTCTCACAATTAATTTTTTAAGGATAAATGACTCACGAAAGTTACAAGAGGCTGTTTCTATGAAACCATTTATCTATTTGTAAAGCTGCAGTTCTGTAATGTAACTTTAGCTTTCATAATGTTTTACTGCTAGTACTTTACTGGATTTTGCAACCTAAAGGTTGATATTATAGGCAGCATGAAACAGCATTTTGTCTCTAAAAGGTTGAGCAAAGGCTAAATATCCTTAAATTACACTCATGGCAGTATAAATGTTTTGAGTTCTTTTGCAATCACAGTTTTGTTAAGCAGCAGCATTACTTTTGTTGAACTTGTAAAGCTTCCAGTACAAACTTGCTTTTGTTGACAGTACGGTTTTTGTAGCATTTTCAAGATAAAAAGCTATTTTGATGATCAGAAGAACCTGGCACTTACTTAGAAGAGAAACAGGAACAAATGGGTTTTTTTGTTCTATTGTGGTAGGCACTTGCAGAGGATAAAGTCCATTAATGTATGGCAGCTGATGAGACATAATAAGAATGATGTAAATACATAAGTAGATAATTGTCTGGACATTTGCTTGGAGTTAAGCGTTTTAAGCTATTATCTGTGTTTATTGACTGGTCCATAAGCATCTGGGTCTACTGCTCCATGAGCAATATTGAGCTGGGAGGGATGAGAAGCTGCTGAAAGCTGTGAACTGGAGACTCAGCCTGGGCTGACCACTGGGTGTTTCAGTGACCTCTGTGTTTAAATTAGGGCTGGGCTTGCAAGGGGAGAACCTGGCTGACTTGACTTCCAGCTGTGCCCTTACTCTGCAACTTCAGGAACCAAAATTATTGCCATCACCTTCCTTTAGCAAAAATCATCTCAGCGTGGCTTCTCCTTTGCAAAGGGGGATTGGATGCAGCTGCTGGGGCATGTAACAGTTGGTAGCCCTTTGCTGTGTAAAAGTCAGAAAGAACTAAATGTTCACAGCCTGTGTGCAGCAGGAGAAAACGACACTAATGCCTGTGGAAAAACAAAAGGAGGCAAGCAGGAAATAAATGAAAAAAATCCATGAGAAAATGGATTTTGTGGTGTGTTTAACCATGGCTGGGAGGAGGTGCCTACGAAATGAGAAAGTTTGCTTTCTTGCCTGTAGGGTTTATTTGTTTTTTAAAGTTTCCTTTAAAAAGAGCAGGAAAAATTAAGCGAAAAGTCAAGTTTCTCATCAGCTAGTGACTCAGACAGCTCAAGCTGTGAGCAGCTCTGCGATTTCTCACTAAGCAGCATGTGGTTCTCTCAGCCTTGGTGCAGAGACCCCCTTGAAAGATCCGTTTGGACAAGCTAAAATTTATGCTGGTGACTAAAGCTAGGCAAGCAGATGGACTTTTATTGGAAGAGGAATGGCCTGAATGAAAGCAGGATTAGCTTTGTGGAAAATCACCTGTGCTAAAATACTAGTTTGGGCTAGTGACTGATTTAGTGGCAGCGGATGGAAGAAGCCAAACATCTGCTTCCCTTGATCCTTTTTGAATGTTTCCCTCATCCTTTCATAGTGCCAAGCCTACAAGTATTTCAAGATCAAAGTTTCCAGCTTCCTGAACATTTCCTATATTTAGGTAATACCTGAATGAAGCAATGATGATCAGGAGAATCTCTTTCTCAAAAAGAGATGAGTTGGATGAGCTTGGATTCCTACCTGTGTCACAGCTTTCTGCCTCATACCCAGCATGGTCATGAGTGCCACGATTACAGTTCCCTGTATAGTGTCAAGCTTACCTGGAATAAGGTTTCACATCTGTTGATCAATGATGGACAGCACTAGGATCTCCTTTGCTGAAGATGCAATTGATCCAGGATATGTAAGATTACAGGAGGTTCTCATCCCATGTAAATTGCCAAAACGTTGATACTTTTTGACTTGAACTCCTCTTTTAGCATTTAATGCAGACCACCTGAAATCTCCTACTTTGATAACTTCTAAGCCCTTTATTTATGAGCCAAGCTACCATTAGTTTACTCTGCATGTTATAGATACATATTGTAGGACACGTATGTGTGTGTCAATATGCACCGATTTTTTTCTTCCATTGAAAAGTTTAAAAGGGGGCATTCTGACAATTCTGAATCTGAAACACTTTCCAAAATATATTTTTCCAGTTTCTCTTGAGAATTTCCCTCCAGTTCTATAATGAGGCCATTCAAAATAGACTAAACAGGCAAAGTATTTAAATGACAATATTCCGAATGGCAGACACTTCAGAGAGAGGCATTGGTACATGCTATGTGTTTTTCGACACATTTCAGTTCTTTGGTACGGTATGTATTAAAAAACTTTTCTATTTTTTCCATGATACTCCTCATTTGTGGAGGGTGTGCTTCTTGGAACAAACTTGCTGTCCAAACAGTCTCAGAATGAGGGCTATTACAGCTGAACAAGCTGCATAACTGGCCTTTAATTAATTAATGGCAATATACCAGGCAGTTGTTAATAGTTATGTTATAGGTTGTGGATTTTTTTCCTAAATTTGTTTTCTATTGCTAAGGCTTTGATTACTTTTTGAAAGAACAAGGAAGTTGAAAGTATCTGTACCCCTGTGCAGCTTCTGGAAGAGCTTAGATAGATTGAAAAAAGCATTTCTAAGAGCTGACTGAAATGAATAATTTTTGTTTTCCATATTTTTTTCCTCTCTTTTCCCTGTCTCATCCATACTGACATGACTGGCATTTTAATTATATAATACTGCACTTTTTCAAATTGCATTTCCCTGTGATGGTGGAATAGCAGTTCTCCCATCAAGATGCAAGAAAGTGCATACGCTTGTGGGTGGGGGAAGGAATTTAATATATTTTTATGCAAAACTCATCTATACTTCAAAAATGAGCCAATTTCCATGTGGAAACAGATTTGGCCTCCTTTAAAAGCTGGCTGACTTCCCTGGAAAATGTATCCATTTCGGCCAACAACTCTCTAAACTAACAGAACTTTTTCTGCGAACATTTTAAACCCAAAAATGCAGGACAGAAAACTTTTCAGGATGAGTTTGTTTGTTGTTTTATGCTTCTTCAGTGGTCATCCAGCTATGAAATTGGCTTGGTGTCATAGTGAGCAGCTCCAGGTTTTCCAGAAGTGAAAGACAGCAACTACAGTCCCAAGCAGTTCAAAATCCGAATTTATTCTCTCATCTGGAGTGTGGTATGGGCCACGACCTAGAGCTCCCTCATGCCGTGCTAGAACACTCATTCTGCATTCATGGAGGTGATTGTCTAGCACAAGGTAATCCCCAAACACAACCCAGACCCAATCCTACCTCAGGGTCTGAGACACCACGATAAACTATCCAGGCACAGTGAAAATGGAGATGAAAGTATCCCTTTGCTGTTGTTGTGAAGTTATGTGAGTAAATTCCTGGGCACCATGCTAAGGCTTTACTGTAGAGTTTGGCTTCTGCCAGGGATGGATTTTACTACATGGCTGTAGACCTGCTGAGTGCCTTACCTTCGCCTCTAGAAATTCCCAGACTGCTGGGGCACTGATACAGATTTGCACAGTGTCCTCAGGGCTCACACAAGTGTGGTAGGAACAGCAGCAAGAAAAAGGGCATTTTTCCCTTTGAGAAAGGCTGTTCTGTTAGTGGAGGGGGAGGGAATGTGCAACCTAATGCCTGATGTTTGACTTATTTTTAAAATTTAAGTATCTTTCCTTCTGGCTTCTTTATCATCCCAGTCCTTTCCAACCCAAACCAGTCTGTGATTCTGTGATTCTGTGGTTCTGTGACTCCATGATAAAGCACTTTTCTCTGGATCACACAACAAGTGAATGGGAGAACTTGTTTTACAACACCTTCTTATCAGATTTAAAGCACACAGTTCAAAACCCACTCACTAACTGCTTAAACAGCTAAAGTCTCTTGGAGGATTTTTATTTTCGTGGTGGGTTTTAACGTGCCACCACCTTTCCCTTTTGAAAACATATGTTAAAAACTCCAACATAATTTCTTTCCTTGCCAATGTCAGTGTAACGGGAGGAAGAATATTGTCATTTGGGTTGCTAATGTGCTATTCTGTTGTCATAGCAATAAAATATTATTATTCTGTTCAAGTTTTATTTAGGAATTGTTTTTAAGCTTCAGATTTAAACTGAATTAACTGATTTTCTCAAGTGATTGGTGTCATACTTTGGACAAGAGGAATGGAGTTAAATGGAAAAGAATGGCCATTTTAGATACTCTTTCATCTTTCTGATAATTTTATATCTCTTCTTGAGGTTACTGTCCTTAATAGAGACATCCTGAAGCTGGTTCAGCTAATCAATACATTTATGCAACAGTCAGGGCTGCCATATGGTGACATTCTCCTGTGAGCCTGTTCCCGACTCCTGGCTGGGTCTATTTCTGGATTTACTGAGAATCCTCTGAGAATAACAGCTGGGTGTAAAATGATAGCCCGAGGGTGCTGTCCAACACACACTTCAGATTTTGGATTATTTATATATTTAGGCAGATAGTGATGAAGTGGAACTCGCTCCCTTATGGTTTCTGATTCTAGAAAGCAGGTTTTTGTACAGGCTCACCAAATGCTCTGACTGAGGCAGTGGGGCAGCTTCCTGGAGGAACATGGTCTTGGTATAGGCACATCTACAAAATAAACCTACTGAAACATGGAATTGTGGGCTTAAGGTGCTTGTCTTTTGGTACTGGATGTATTGTAAATACTGAAACTGCTGGAGATTGAACTTTTTTGCCTTATCCATGGGGAATTTCTGGAGAAGATGGTGCAAGTAGCTCCCTGACCTCAATGACATCTGCTTGGGATTCTCAGGCGTATAATTGATGCATAATTTTGGTCTGTTGTATTGGCTCCATGGTGATTTCTGCACATTCACAGAGCAGCGAAGTACAAACTAATTCACTCTGTGTTGGCTGCAGCTGAAAACTACTTATTTCCAGACCTTAGAGCTACTTATGTCACTTCCCTTCAGCACCCACTGTTCAAGACTGTATGTAAAGGAAGTTGAAGTATTCCCCAGAGGGGATTGTGCCTCTCATTCTGTGTTATGTCTACATTCCATGGAGAGTGAACTGGTTTGCAGCTCACTTCAGGTGCCACTCGGCCTGTGGGGTTTGCTCCCACCCCATGTGCATTTCCACAGTGTGTCTAATCTCAGCACCAAAGGTCCACAGCACATATGAACCAACAGGCCCAAATGTTTGTCTTTGGTCTGGGAAAGCCTTGTTGGAGTGCTTACTCTGCAATAGGTTTCAAATAATCCCAAATTATTCACCTTTGAAAACTTTTAAAGGTCCCCACAATTTAGGTTGGTTTTTATTTCGACTAGATGGGCATTGTGGCATGAAATAATGCGAAAGAGGAGGAATTTTATGGAGCATAGCAGATTAATCCAGATGAAGGTCACCACAAGTCGCTTGGTGCTCAGTGGGTGAACAGCTCACACCTCCTCTGTGAGGATACAAACTGCTATGGGGCACTTGGGATGAAATGGTGCTGGCAGGTCTGGATTTCTGTCCTCTGATAAATGTGTGCCCTGGCACGGTGACCATCACTTGAGGTGCTTCATTTTAGTTATATACAAGCCCCATTTCAGTCCCAGACCTTCTCACGTTTCTAACTGCTTTCAAGACTGAAGCTGTAGGCACCACCCATAAATGATTCACATTTCTAGAGGCAATTGTTCCTATAAAAGAATGATTTATATTTTGTACATAGGAGTGAATGACCCTATGGAGAGTAAAATATTTTCCCAGCCAGCTTATTTCTATGCCGGAAAACACTACCCTAGGAGTAATTTATCCTAGGATTTCCAGATACAACTTCCAATTGACTTTAAGATGGATTTTCCAGGCAGACAGAGGCCAAAGGACATTTTTACCAGACTACTCATTGGTAACAGAGAGATGTGCATGAACTGATTAGAAAATAGCCTTTGGTATGTCACAATATAATCTCATGATTCAGTTCTGCAACCCACCATTAGCGGAAATAAATGACAGAATTTCAATAACATCTACTGCCACTTCCCTTTCTTACTGCAGAAGGTAAAAAGTGAGAGGAGCCGGTGTTAAACACAGTTTCTTGCAGACTTTTGAAGATTTATGCTGGAAAGTGTTTTGACATTTATAAGGTACATTTAATCACCACAGGTGGTATAGGGTAGATAGACACTTTACTGCTCACGCTGAGAAATTGCAGAAATTATTTCAATGTGGTCATGGTATAATGGGAGGAGTTGGTATCTCTTGAGGCTAAGCAGTGCAGTTAGGAGTTCATGGACATCATTCCTTGCATTATTCATAGAACAGAAACGTGGGATTTGAGACAGGGATTTTATTTTAGCCCTCTGTCCCTATCACCTTCTGGAATCAAGCTGCTGCTTTGACTTGGATGTTGTCTTCTGTCCCTGCAAATAATGCAGCCATATGGGAGTGCAGGTCAGGGCCAGACTGAGCAACTGGATCACCATTCCCAGAGAATGTTTTACTCTATACCTTATTTACCTGTATGATCCAGAAATTATGCTTCCTACACATGTAAATGAACAAACAGAATGAAAATCATTCAGCTGATTCAAATCCCATGAATTGGATCAGTCACCAGGTCTTTCATAACTTTCAGGAAAGGATGGAGCCCAGCCCCTGCCTGTTTTCCCTCCAGCCGCTCAATTATCCATCTTCAAGATGAATAGAGACTTCTTGTTGCTCTGCCTTCAGTAATGCAGTGGCCAAAGAACAAAACCAATGAAAAATGTAATTGAAAAATTTGTTTCATATTTTAGGCAACCTCATATAAATCCAGAAAACACTCAGCATCTTGAATGACCAATGCCTGCCCACACCTGTAATCAAATAGGCACCTTCTCCATATGGGGAGAGGTATCCCTGGGGGACAAAGTCCAAGGTCCACTCAAAGGTCCAGTCAGAAGGAAATGGAGAGGAAGCTGGAGACAGGACTATTACCAAGTGAAGAGGGTGCTGCTGGCCCTGGGCTGAGCTGAAATGGGATTTGGGCCATGGGCAAGGGTGTGGGGAGGGGGTCTCAGGGGAAGCTGGGCAGGGGCATTAATACCTATTGATGCCCTCAGGGACTTGACCCTCTCTGCTATTTTCTTCACATTTCTTAAATTAACTTCTTAAATTAACAAGACCAAAAGATATGGAATAGCAGCCTGGGAAGGTAAGCAGGAATGCGCATTCAGAGGTGTCAGCTTGTTAAAAACTTCTCCAAGCTTAACAGGCCTTGAGGTGGGGGTGAACCAAGGAAGAGAAATCATTGAACCAAGCCAGTGTTCAAGGAGCTCTCTGCCATGCATGGCAATTTATGGGCCTCCAGTAGCCTTAAAGAAAGTAACCTGTAAGTTCTGTAATTGATTTCAGCAAGAGGAAGGTTAAGGCCGTGTGTTTTCCTGTTAGGAAAAAGATTTTGCAATTCCCTTTGGAAACAGCACCTTGGTGTGATGAGGACTTTCATCATTGCTGGATGTTTATTCAGAACAAGAGCAACAGTTCCACACTAGATGAGTATGGCTGACCACATAAGAGGGTCTGCCCCTAGCTGCTTCATGGCTAAAATCCAAATATAGCTTCACCCCACATATATGCCCATATAAACACAGACACCTTGCTAACACGTGTGAGTTGGGAATGAATTTGCCATCGGCTCTTTTCATAATAAACGGAGGTAGGGGACAAATCTATGACTCAGATCTCGGTGAGCTGAACTAATATCTGGAGGGAGAAGAAAGCTTTGCTTTGCTCAGACTACTGCTTTTTATGGGCACAGGCAGGATGACATCTATGTATTTCCTACATCTAAACCAAGGCCAGATAAATCCAGACTAGAAAGCCGGTTCTTCTCTTCCTACCTCACCTATTAAACTATACATATTATGCTTCTCTCCACACAGCCAGTGCCTATCTTGGGAGGGGAGGTTTGATTAATTTAATCAAAATACCTGTGCTGCTCTCCTGTTCTGCCCAGGGGGCCAGCATGTGGCACCTACGGCTTTAAGTTAGTTTGCTCCCTTGGAACGGAATTCTAACCCCAGATTTTTCTAGCCTGGATAGGGAGGAAACTGTGTTTTAAGTGTATCTGAAATGGTTCATCCGCTTTCTAGGACATTTGCTGGGGCCTCCAATGTTTGCAGAGACACATGTGCCTTGGAAATATTAACTGGGTCTATAAGAGACATCATGTGACAAGCACTTTTTAAAGCTGATTTAACTTCCCGTTAGCACACATTAGGTCTTAGTAAACCAAACAAAAGGTGATCTTAGAGCCAGGAGGATCAACATAGCATTAATTTATTTTTTGTTTGCTCATTCACAGCACATTTCCAAGAAAATCCTTAGGGCCCAGCTATTTTATTGCTTGGAGGCCTTTAATTTGGGGATGGTTAAGGGCCCTCCAGGCCACAAAGCAACTGGATCTCCCAATGCAACTGCATTAATAGCACTGATGGGAGAATGTTAATCCAAGAGAAATGTGAGCTGTGGGTGGGAGACACAAGCTCTATAGTTGGTACAAGTGTAGGTGTTCAGCCTAGACAAAAACGTAGAAGTGTGTCTGTGCTGCCTTTGGATATAGGGCCCTCATGGGGAGTCCTAAGTGAAACACCACAAAGGTTTGCTCAGACTAACTCTCTCACTGCACTTCGATAATAATGAGACAAACTATTCTTCCCCCATCAAAGGTATGTTCTGTTTTCTGACAGTCAGTGCAGTGAAACAAATTTCCCAATTGGCAGCAAAATGAGATGCTGTAATTTCCGAAGTGTTTGGGCAGTTTGAAGGGCTTGGCAGACAGTGGAAACTTTTTCAAGAGCTGGAGGCCAGAATGCAGCTTGGCTGCATAAAAGTTTTCCCCTGCATGGCCCCGTGCCCCCAGAACTGACCTTGAGCCCAGGGAGGCTGGTGGAGGTCTGGCCCTTGTCCTCTTGGGGAAATATAGCAGCCAGAAGTGGAAAAACACCTGTATTGAGCCCAGCCAGATGGAGCTGCCCGTCTGAATGAGTCCAGTTAGGAATTAAAAGCCCCAGCTGACACCCTGTGGTGCCAGTAATGTTTCTTTTAGTCAGACTCATCATATGAACTGCGTTAGCTCTACTAATTTTCATCAGCATGCTGTGGGGGTACTTACTTTTCTATGCATTTCTGTGACTGGAGAAACTGGATTGGGTTTACCAATTTCCATCAGTCCACTGTCTGGGCACTCACTTTGATACACACTGCTGTGAATGAAATCTCAGCAGAACGCCAATTCCAGCATTCCTGAATATTGGCACTGCTTATAACTTGTATCTGAATTTAGTCCCAGTCTAGACCTGGCACATCACCTTTGCCTTGAACAAAAATACAGATCCAAGCACTTTTTGTTCTTGCCGTGTTGGATTTCTTGACCCAGGTTTCTTTGCTCAAAAGTTTCTTTTTCTTTTACTCTTCTTGCATTCTTTTTTCTTCTCTTTCCAAGTTACATGGCGTTTATTTCTCGTTTATTAACTTACAGATGAGAAGTAAAGCCACACTCTGCTGATCAGTTACACGCCCTCATTATGTACTTGGTTTTCAATCTTTTTAGTCCAACTTTGCCATAGTATCTTTGATGCGGTTCAGAAAAGATAATTAATCAAGTCACATACATTTACTATCAAACATTTTCCCATTGTTATGACTGCTACAGGTAATGGTAGTATTACTGTTTGTTGTTGTTTGTCTGAAATCAGCACTGATTTTACGAAGGGTCTTACTGTGAACCTGGTAATCTGTGAAACTAAAAGCAGCCTTCATCTGTCTGAACTTTTTCAGCACTATCAGGGGGTTTAGGCTATCTCTGGGCTGAAGTGTAGTTGGAAAGTGACTAATTATATAATCTTAGTTGGCCCATCTTTGCTCAGAGTTGCATCTTGCACCATAAACAAAGCCCTGCTTGAAAGTGGAGGAGGTGATCAAATGGCCCTTGAGAAACAGTCACATGCAAGGGGTAATGGTTTTGAACTAAAAGAGGGTCAGTTAGATTACATATTAGGAAGAAGTTTTTTGCAATCGGGGTGGTGAAACATGGGATCAGGTTTCCCGGAGAGGTGGTAGACGCCCCACCCATGGAAACATTCAAGGTCAGGCTGGGCAGGGCTCTGAGCAACCTGATCTCATTGGAGATGTCCGGGCTCCTTGCAGAGAGGTTGGACTAGATGACCTATAGATGTTCCTTCCAACCCCAACCATTCTATGATGCAATGAAAACCTAGAGGCAAAAAATGGGTCTCAGTGGCTTGTATTTCACTGGTGGGTGGTCTCCTATCTCACTTTTGCCACTGTTCTCTTCTGAGTGGCACTGGGAGCTATGGAGCGCTTCACCACTGTGCAGTTGCTGGCAGAGGTTTGCAATGGTGGGGCATACAGATGTGTCATCATTTATACTTCTCATTGTAAGAGATCACGCCACCCGGATCAGCATAATTTGTTTGAAGTAAATTGATTAGAAGTCGAAGAAGCTGCACAGATTTTTGTCAACTGAAGATATGGCAAGTAGTTTCTTCTGCCAACTGGAAGCAAATGCGACTTATCATATGCTCCTGCTGGGCTTCCTGGTGTGAATGCTGTTGCAAACCCCACTTCTCCCTTCAGTTCAGCATGATATTTCTGTTCCCTTGTGCATAGAACACTACAAGAGTATCTGCTGCCTGAGCAAATGTGAGTAATCTGGTATTTGTGTAGGACCCCTGGGGAGACTCAGACAAGATTAGGGCTTGCAAATGTAAAAAAAAAAATAAAATAAATTAATCACTAAATAGCACAGCCTTTATTTGGTAATTAATTAATTGACAAAGTGCCTCAAGGAAAGAAATCAACCCATGTGTGTACATATACATGCACATGTCTTTCTCTCCCGTTATACATATGTGCAGTTATTTTAGTCACATAAGCCATGTATACAGCTAAATTTATCCTTCTATGAGTCTGGTTTGCTCCCTGAGCAGACAGAGGGTCTCAGATTGTGAAGAACTATGGAACAACTGCAACCTCATTTCCTCAGCGCTGTGCCAAGTGGCCTGGGGTAAATAGTCACAGTCCACAGGCTGCTTTTGGTACCCGAGGAAAAATGGGTCCTAAAAGCTGTGTTGAAGTAGAACATTTCCAGAACTACTTCCTCAGCAAGGCTTTTTTGGGACTTCATAAGAGTCTGACAGCATGGGCGCTAATGTCAGTTTTTCCAGAGGAGAACCCTCACACAGGGAGTGACAAAACAACCACAGTCTAAAGGAGCACAATGGGACAGTCACTTTAATATAACTCATTATTAATGCAATCTTACAGAAAGAGAGGACTATTCGGAACACATTAGTTGGTGGAATTGTACTGGTCTCCACATTATGGCATGCACTATGACATTTTGCAAGGATTTTAAAAATATTTGAAATGGGTATTGACAGATAAACAAAAATTGCTAGGAAAAGTATGTTAAAAATCCTGAAATCCTTAGTTTTTGTTCATGCTTAGCCAATCAGTCTTTACAATCAGATCACAGAGTTGGGCAATGTGTTTTTAATATCCAACAGAATTGTTAATATATTTCTTTGACATTGTCTTGAGGACCAGGCTGAGGATTCTGGCTTCCACTGGGATCACTGGGAGTTATGGGAATGCAGTAGTCAGTGCACTTTATAGAGTAGAAGAACCATCTCATGCTGACAGCTCCCCAAAAGCTGTTGTTAATGATTATTGAACAGGGGTGTTTCTGGAAGTGAGACATAGCAATAGGAACCATATGAGTATCTGTCAGAATTTTTTAGGAGTGAAACTGGAAAAAAAAATTGCTGATAAAATTTGGGGAAAACTCTGAAGTTGGTAGTGTAGTCAGGAATGAGAACTTCATGGTCAACTAGAAGCAGAAATGTTGTGATAATATGTATTGTAATGCAGCCAAATGCAGTAGATACATGGAAGAGAGCAAAAATTAATTCAGAATTACCCAGAGGCCATGGTGGAAAACCTCATCAGACTGAATTCTGCTGTCATGGTTTATCCAAGGGGTTAGTAGGGACCAGAAAACACTGTCAGTTTAGTATGGAGGTAATTCAACTCAAACAATGAAAAACCCTACTCAGTTTCAGTGTCTATAATTGGCAGAAATGCCATTACAAAGATTTGAAGATTAAAGAAAATGCCTTCACAGGTGGAACATTTGGGACTTTTAGACTTCTGTTTTCAGACAGCCCAAAGGAAGTGAAGTAGTTGAATTTGTTATGACATCTACTTGCCTCCACATGAAGAAAGTGCCAGCTCCTGAAGTGTCCTTTCAGTTTGTGGAGAACATTATAGTGAGGATCTAAGTGCTGAAGCCAAACCTTTGCAAGCTGATGATGTAATGTGAGTTTTAACAGTGGAGATAGTTAACATTTGAAACAAAAAGTGGCAAGGGAAACAACCGTTTCTCCATCTCATACTGTCTTCATATCAAGATTGATGGACTTTCTAGGGGAGGGAAAAGTACTCTAATATTATACAAATGAAAATTCTTATCACAATATCAGGTAACTGGGAGAAATGCAGTGTCCTGTTAGAAAAGTTATGCAAATTAATTCAAGAGGCCTTTTTTTTTTTTTCTTTAAAACCCTATGAGCAAAATTGGGCTATTTCAAATTGAGCTATTTAAACTCTCTGAATATTTTGTGCTAGCAAGTTTTCCTGAATTGCATCAACTAGATGTACCACAAAGACTGTGAAGGAATCCAAGGACACATCTTCAGGCACAAACAGATATCTATGAAATGTTGATTTGGTGTCTGGATTTCCAGAGCACACCAATCACAGTGGAACTAGGAACTCTTCATTTACCCATCTGATGCATTGTAGGTCTCTCAGTTCCTTGCATCCCTGGAGTAATCACTTGCAATACCCAGTGTAAACTACTAATCAAGACACTACCAATCAAATGTAATTAGGGCAGCCCATTAATCAAGCTCTGGATTTCACAGGACTTGGAAGAGATAGTAGCCTTCATGAAGGCTGCAAGGAGACTGAAATGGAAAATTAATATATATATATATATGTGTTCATTTTCCTAAATGATTCTATAATTCTATGGCTTGACTACATGATCTTAGGTGTCTTTCCCAACCTAAATGATTCTATGATTCTCTGATTTTCCATCTGTCTGCTTCCTGACTGGACTGTTTCAGTCTAGCTTTCCATTTCAGTTTCAAGATAATTTGCATGTAATGTTTTGAGCACTGCATTTTACCAGCTTAAAAGAAGACAGTCTCCCTATTGCAAAGAGGTTTTCCCGTGTCGTCAGTGAAGGGTTCAAACAACTTCTTTATTTTAGATGTCGGGCTCAAGTCAAAGGTGACCTCTCACTGCTTTCAAGCAGGATCCATCTTCTGGCCAACTGGTGGGTCTGGGGTGGCCAGCAAAGCAGCATGTGCTCCTCCTGGCTCAGCAGCAAGTAAGACAATACTGGGACATTGCAGAAGGTGGGGGGACACGGGAGATCAGAGATGGGGTGGTGGTACTGGGGGTATCCTGAGGGGAGAGGCAGTGAGCATGCAGCCTGCAGAGAGGGGAAGTGGGAGCAAGATCAGGAATGTGGTGGAGCTGCTGTTTTTGGGGTGGCACAGTTGTAAAGGACAAGGCGGACATAAGCACAGTATCCACTGCTCACTGAGCTCGGGCTGAGGCTGAAAGGTAATGCTTCAAACGAGGGCAGAGAGTATTTAACACCTTCCCATGCCAAGGCCCTCACTGCTGATCCTTGAATATCTTTTCTACCCAGCCAAGTCAGCTTGTGCTTGGGAGAGATTTAATATCAAACATAGCTTGAAATTCAATCTCTCCTGTTAGACGAGCTCTGACAATGGAGCTGCCATGTGCTTGGTGGGTCATGTCAACCTGAATTTACTGCCCTTGGGTGCTGTGGAAATGTCTCACGACTGTCACACTCCCACACTGCTGAGCTCTTGGCTTGTATTCAGTGACCAGGCAGAAGGTAATCACAGCAATGGGGCCTTTAGAGAGGGAAAAAAAGCATTCGAAAGCAGCCACAGGCACTCTCCAGTATTATTAGACCTGTTTAAATTTATGTGGACTGGAACATTACTGAGAACACAGCAAGCCACCAAATGACAAAAAAAAATCAGAGTTGGTAAAAGAGGAGTGCATGGGACTTCGAGGAAAGGAGGCAAGAGGGAAGAAGCATTGTATTTAATTTATAATCAGGGGAGAATGAGAGTGAAAAAAATGCCAGATGACCCCTCCTCAAGTGTCGAATCCACTTAGTTTGCAAGGGAGGAGGTTAACTTCTTTTGCCATACATGAAACATATACAAAACACCAATATTTTTGGTGAGAATAATAATAAAAAAGGGAAATAATCAATAGCATCTTTCATCTGAATCAGCTTCAATGTCTTTCTCATGCCCTAACCCAAGCATTAATTGCTGCTGTTTGATTCAGGCTGCTCTTCCCACAGCATACAGAGTTACAGCACATGTGAGGTTAATTCTGCAAGTTTAGTTCCATTTCCCACTGAACATTTTTTTTCATGTATTTCAAACAGTGCAAGCAAAGAGACTTTGTTTTACTTGTAGAAAACAAGCATAAAGAAATCAGAACTGAAATGCCAGGACTCCCTCATTAAAGATGAGATACAGATGCTGTATGGTGAAGTTTTGTAGGCAGACTCTGCAGAGTAAAACTCCCTTAGCCTGTGTGAGCTCAAGGGCCCAAGCAGATTTGCCTGTCCCCACACTGCCCCGCTCTGCAGTTCAGAGATTCTTTGTTTTGTGCTCAATTCTTTGGCACTGGATGAAAGTCCATGCACTGCTCTCTATCAGACTAGTTGTCTGAATGGGAAGTCAGGTTTAAATAGTTTAAGGACAGAGGAAATCTTTCTTTCTAAATAAATATCACAAAAGCCAAATACTCATTAAAACACTGTTTGTGTAGGAAAGAAGCCAGTAAAATCATGCATAAAGGTGCTGAGCCAGGCTGTAAGATAATTGAGTTTTCTGACGCAGACCCCTCTGGTGCAGCTTGTGGAGGCTTCCTCAGCAACAGCCAGCAGGACCTTCTTCAGCAACATTAGTTTGGGGAATGAAACTATGGTTTTTGTGATGGATGTTCCAGATGGGTCTACCAGAAATCCAGCTTTCATTCCCTGCTGTTAATCAAGATAGTGAGGTTTATCTCCAAGAGGATCTGTCTGGTATGCTGTGAGGATCCCTCTCACCCCTGCTCCCAGGACTTAAATGCAAAATATGTAGGTGGCCCCTTGGACACATGTTCTTTGTCCTCTTTCCCCAGTAATAACCCAACCCCTCTGCCACGGATCTCTCCAGCCATATGAATTTTTTGGCCCCTTGTTAGACATAAGCACAAGGTCAGTGGGAGGCATGGTGGGTCTGAAAAGCAGCTTTGCCTACAGGTCTCCAACAGTGGGAGCTCTGAGCCGCCTCAAGCAGAACTAGGTATTGAACCAAGGACTTCCATAACCTGTTTTCCCTGCTGTTTCTCGAGTGAAAACACCATGTTACTCCTCTGGAAATGACAGAGGCAGTTTCTGTAAAGAGCAGGGGGATCATTACACCCTTGAGGAGTGTGTGAGTACTCTTCAGCTCACTGATGGTAATTCTGTACTGCAAGGTGGCTGAAGTTGAGCCTATCTGATTGTAAGCCTATTTGATGTCTTCCTAAAAATCAAAATAAAGTAACTTTCCCAGGGTTGTGAGGAAAACCTGTGACATTAAGGGCCCCATTTTGGGATGAAGTTTTGTGTCAGCTTCTGGCTTGCTTGAGACATCAAAAATCATGCGGCGCCCTGATAGGTCCTGGCATGAAGTTATGCTGGTACAACCTCAGGTTGGAAATTATCTCACTGGCCTTTATTCACCTAAATATTTGCCCTTCAGCCTAACCTAGTCAGGTGTGGTCCTGCTGTGGCCAGTAAGGACAGACACCTCCAGATGGCAAATCATCCAATTTCAAGAGAAACGTCTAAGCTGCTACCTGCCTTTCCCCATGGAGTATAGGCAGACTGGGTAACTGGTTCTGGCTAGACGATTAAGAATGAATGAACTGAGTCCTAGATTAAGCCACAGAGTCTTAGTCTCTGTAGAAAAGCTGCTTTGGCTGGGTGAAAACAGCATTTTCCCTAATGCATGCACTCCCCATGCACTCACGGCTACCCTCTGAGTAGCCCTGAGCCATGCTTATGGCTTCTTTGAGCTGGAGCAACCTTTAGATGTAAGGGTTATATTCAAAGCTGCCTTCCACCTTTCCATTTGTGCCACAAACAGGGCTGTACAGTGGTGAAAGGCTGTACTTTTTGTCACAGGATGGCATTATTCTTGTTTTATTGTCTCTATTACTGGGGCAAAGGTTTATGGAAGAGGTGTGCCTATCGCTCATTTGGCACCCAGTACTGAGAGGCTTGGGAACAGTCTGATCTTTATTATCAAAGTGTTTCCTGGCCTCACAAATTGCTAGGTAAAATTCTATAGCTCATGAAGAAAGCCATACTAAACAGTCATAATGGTTCCTTCTGGCTGTTTAAGAACATTTTTCCTCCTTACATTAACTTCACACCTGTTTGATCCCTCTAACTTAACGTAATTGCAAGAGAGAATTGGACCTTCTGAAATCATGCCTTTAAAGCTCATTCTGAGATGGATATGCAAAAACTAAAGTCACTCCTCATGAGGATTTACTCAAAGGATCAAGGTGCAATGTGTACAAGTTCTTCCTTACAGGAGCAAGAAATTAATGGAAAAATGAACACAGATCCTAAATTTATCACGGATCATCAGGCCCTGTGTTGTCTATAAAATCACTTCCCCATACAAATGCCACAGGACTCCAGTTTTCCACCGATCTTATGCAGGCAGGTTTTTCCCACTAATTTTGCTCTTGCTGCTATTCAAATTCTACCACCCTTACGTGTCCCTTTCCAAATGTGCAATTCACAGCTGAATGGGAGGTGAAGTCACAACCTGGGCCATGGAGAGGGGACTTGCAAACATCTCTGTGTCTCTCCAAACACCTTCTCCCTCTTCCTCTCCTATCCTGGCTTGCAGCACATGGAAAGTTTTTGTCATGGAACATATTCCTGGGCAGGAAGGAAGCAAGAACTGTGGCCAGGAGCCATAGTGGCCACCTGCTTGGACTTTCACCTCAAAGGGCAACCAACCAACAACTCCAATGTGCAGCCAACCAAGCTGAGCATATCTGCATGCAGAGTTCCTCCAGTCTTCGGGGCTAGGGAGTGCAAGACATTTGCCCAGGCTGCCTCCAACCCAGGAGCCTCAAACAACAGCAGCAGCAGGATGGTGCCAGCGAGAGCTGAGCCAACATTGTGCTGGATGTACTCTGTGCTGCAGTACATCTGAGGCATGCCATTCTTCCCACATATATTGCTGTACCCACCCAGTTATGAAAGAGCACTTGGCTGCCTGCCCTGCTGCTCCAACATTGCATCTTTATCCTGAATTAAACTCCAGTCCAAACTCTGCTAATATTCCTTTCCATTATTTGCTGTCTGGAAGAAGAGGACTCTAATGGTTTAAGACTGGAAAGACTCTGAGGCAAGTGCCAGCACAGCAAGAGGCAGGTGAACATGTTGCTCCTGGTTCAGTCTAGGTTGTGCAGGTTAGGACCAGTAATGAAAATTCTACTAGAGAAGCATTAACTGATGATAACAACCACACTACTAAGCCAGGCTCTCTGGTAGATTTGTTTTCATATTTCCTGAAGAGAAGGGTCACTCACTAGAAGCAGGGAGGAAAGGCTGTGTGTAGGAATGCAGTAGCAAAGGGATCAAGGATCCTGGGCCCTCCCAAAGAGATAGGGTTGTGTCTTGTTGGGAAAGGCAGCGTGACCCAATCTCCTAAGGTTAGACAAGCAGCCAGGTGCCTGCATATGCTGGTCACACCTTCCTTTTACCTTGCAGATATTTTTCCTTCATGGCTGATTTCTTCTTATTTGCCCTTATTGTCTTCACACGCAGAGTGTAAACCCAACTCTGGGACCTGGCTCAACATCTTTCTGTCTGCAGGCCATTTAGAGAGAGCTTCCCAATTTACAGCATGAGAATACCAGAAAAATGGCCAGTATGAATGGACCATTGTACCCATGTGGACGTGATTTCAAATGGATCTACACTGGATCTCTGTTATTAAATGAAAGCAGTAAGGAAATGAGAAATGGAAAACAAAAAACCCTCTGTAAATGTTAACTCCTGCAATTTTCAAACAGCAGGAGAAAGATGGCTATTATCAGCTCTTTGTATTAATTTATTCCAAATAGGGCCAAATATCACTGAAAATGTTGTTTCTTCATGTTTTTAACCAGAGGGGCTTATTCTATCACTAACATTATACAGTATCTTTGTGGGGACACCCTCTCCTGGGATGTGTTGAATAGGGGCACTCATTACAGTAACTGCTACTTATCATGGCCTAAGAGCCAGGTGACAGAGATGTGTAAAACAGACATGACCTTTTCTCATTACGAAACAAAATTTATGCAAAACTGGAATAGGGTGTTGAAGAGAATGCATATGCTACCCCATGGGCCGGAAAATGCCACATGAACAGAGGGTAAAGTGTCCTTCATGTCAAATGAGAGCATCATGAATTTGTAAGAGACTGTTTGTATTACCTGGGTGTTTGACTTACAAGATGCAGCATTTGGCTCTGGATGTAAAGGCAATTGTTTATTGTATATTTTATGACTGTTTATAAAAGTGGTTTGAAGAAAACAACAGAATATGTAACACATTTTCTTTCCCCAGGTCTTCAGTCCATCAACTTCTTATTATTTTCAAGTGGCTAGACTAGAAATTTAAGTCATTATTATTTATGTTAGAGATAAAACTAAGGATTCAGCTGAGCTCCAGGCTGCATTATGAAAGTTGCTTTGTCAGGGTTTGAGAATGGTCTTGATCTGAAATACAAAAGGATCAAGACAGGTTAGTTAATCCTGTGATTAAATCTTCTTACAAGCCTTGTAAGAACAGGCCTTCACTCAAGGTCCTACTGCAAATTCCTTGTGTGGCCACAGTCAGCCTTTTAGGGTTATTTTTTTGAAGGCATGTATGCCAAAAAAACCCGCAAACACTGTATTTAAGATGTTAGCATTTATGGATGCCAAATCCCCTTGTAGATTTAAGTGCCCTGATGTTGAGATTAATTTGAAGATGCTTTGTGCCCTGTGTGGGGCAAATTTCAGCAATTCCAGCCTGCTGAGATCTGCAGCCTTCAGTTAGTTCTCCATGAGAGATTTAGCCCAGGTCTGTAATGGCTGAAGGTTGTTTGATTGATGTTCAATGGTTTATTTGATAACCATTGCTATTGAAACATCATTCTGGTTAGCAAAAACAGAAATGAGAGGTGATTGTGTATCACAAAGCCATTGTCAGGTGAGGAGCTTTTGGGGGCAAGTGTGTTGGAGTAGCTCACATACATGATAACCAGAAGCAGAGTCTTTGTCGAGCAGAGAGAAGAAGCACCAGAGCTGGAATGGGCAGGAAGACTAAACTCATCATGCTGAGAAGTGCTGCCCTAAGGCAAGATATGGGGGTTGTAGAGGAGCTTGCCTTGCTAATGCCTACACTCTACCTGATCACAAAAGATTGTGTACCATGCCCTGGGGCTGACAAGCCAGGACTTATCTACTTAAGAACAAATTCTAATAGAGACTGGGTGCCATTTCTGTGCCTCAGGCTGCTGTAACCTATTCTCCTTCTGCAGCAATTCTCATAGGATCTAAATCCAAGGTAGGGTTCTAGCTACCCTGAAATGTAGGATCCATTGCAAAATTTGCAGGCAATGGTGCTGGCAACTTAGGAATTGCCTCTGGGCCTGGCATGTGCTTAAACTACTCATGAGCTATCTGGACTCCTCAGCTTGATTTCCATCCTTGTTTGACTCATACTTTATTTCAAGGATTGTTTGCATTTTTATGCCTCTGAGACTAGGTCCCGTGGGAATCCTTCCCAAACTCTCTGCCTTGACCTCCAGTACTTCCAGCACATAACCCCTTCTCAGAAGAGGTCATCTGATCCTCCACCATAAATACATGAATCAACACTATATGCTTTTATGGGACTTTGCTTGAGTTTTCTGGGTTCCCAGCACCTCTGAAGGTGGATTCAAGTCCATGTTTGATGGAGCTCCAAACAGCTCGGTCTAGTGGGTGGCATCCCTGCCCATGCCATAGGGCTGGAACTAGATGGTCTCCTAAGGTCTCTTCCAACCAAAACCTTTCTATGATTCTATGGTTCTGTGATTCATATCATTGTGCTATGGTGAGGTTTGAGGGAAGAAACCAGAGGAGCACTTTGAGAAAGCTTAACCAATTCTCCAGTCATACCATCGGTCAGTTACCTTAGCCAGTTAATTAGCTCAGCACCCGTTATCTGAAAGACATCTGATCTTACCAAGTAGTTTACAGAGGTGGATACCTCAGAGATGGGTAACAGGACGGGGTGATGGTTCTTGGGTGTTTATTTTTACATGACTAAAATAAGGTCAGTCCCACCCTAACTATGGAGGGCAGACTGTGAAAATCAAGCTTATGTATTCTTATGAGAGCACCTGTGAGTCAAAAAAAAATCATATGTACGTAGGAATTCACAACTAGTACCCATCAAAGCTCATTTTCACTAATCTGCACTTTCAAAAGAAAGAATACATCTGCATGTGTGTACTCGCACTAGCAACCAGACCTAGTATTTTAATAGGAACCCAAAATGTCATAGGTTGTTCAGTGGAGAGGTCAGTGCAAGTTGCTGGCAGTCATAATTCATTATACTTTCTGGGTAGATGTTATTTCCTGTGACCATGGACCAGGTAGAGTAAGCAATACCCATAGATGTATAACTAATGTACAGATATCAAAGGCCTTTTTGCTTGTCTGTGGTCCACTAGCTGTCTGTTGGATGATATGTCTGGGCATGTACCTGATATTACCTGGTTAATCATCAGAGAAAGTATGTGCCCCTGAAAATAAACCCCAAAAAAATCATGCTTCCACTAAAATAAGATGGATGTGCTGACAAAGTCAGAGTACTCTTTCTGTGCCTCTGATCTGTGAAACAAGTACCTTCAACCATGAAGTATATAAAAGAATGCACACTTAAAATGTACATGATGATGGGCAGGTTTGCAAAGACACATGGAAAATCCTCCAGGGTGGTGAAAGATGAGTTGCTGGGGAGGTTTGAAGCCAAATGTCTGTGCTGGCCCTTCCTGCTCTCTCCCTGCTCTGCGAGGCACATACATCTGCCTCACACCAGGGAGAAGGGAGGCTCCTGAAGGACTGTGGGGCACCAGCCCCAGCCTTTCACACGTCTCAGTGCTCTGTTGCTCCAGGAGTGGAGTGGCTATGATGGGAAAGGATGGGTGCTCTGTGCTGCTTGCTGGGAAATGAATGGATGGACCAACACCTCCCAGCTCCTTGGCTAAAACTGGGGTTTCTCATGCTCCTCTCTGATGTGGTTTGCAGTTTACCAGAAGTGCTGCAGCTGCCCAACCCAAAGAACAGAGAGTTCTAGACATTACGGCAAGAAAACATCACTGAGTCTTGCTGATTTGCAATAATGCTGCTCCATCCTGGGTGTTATCCTGAGAAACTTAAATTTCTCAGTCCCTCAGGGCTTGTGGTGAAGTGAATGGCAAAGCCTCAATCAGTTCAAGAGCAACAAAATTGGGATTTTATTCAGGTAGGTGTTTTTTCCCCTCCCAGAAATGCAATGAGGCCATATCCTCTGCTGTAATCAAGCTGCACTTGTACTTTCCAGTAACAATTCCCCTGACCTTGCTCCACTGCACAAACCAGCACACATATAGATGCATAGAGTCCAATTAAAAAAAAAAAAAAACAAAACACCACCACCAACTTTCTTTGAAATCATTTTGGCCAGACTCCTTTTATTTAATAGAAATGTTGTGGTACAGTGCAACAATACATCCTGTATGCCAGAACAAGAAGAATGCCACTTTTGTGTAGGTAGGGAAATAGTTGTGATGTACAAAAGAGATACTGTTTTTCCATCAGTTTGGCCAAACTTTACACTTAGCTTCTCATGTTGGGAGAGGGTGTGACAGTAGATAGGATGTAGCCTTTGAAACTCCATCTCCGCAGAGAAAAGACAGATGGAATCCAGCTGGCGGATATCACACACGTTTTCTGTTCTCCTCCATATCGCAGATCTGATAAACACAGGAGAATAACAAGCCTTTATAGAATGCAGATGAACAGAGGAGCCTATCTGTATGTAAAAGAGAAGGGCCTCAGTTGACTGAATACTTATTTCTCCTAAATGAAAGTTAACTCCCACGATCTCATAAAGCGAGAATCTACCTGTTGGAGGCACATATTTGATTATATACCCTATGAATTTCTTGACCTCCCATGGCTGTTGTATCCTGATCTCATTTAACATCATGCCATGTCAGACTGACATGGATATCAAGGAAAGGTGATGCAGGAGAAGAATGTCTTGCAGGAGTTCACTGGGTTGTGTGAATCTTTGTCTCAGAGAGCACGATTGCTAATCATCCAAAGTCTGCACTCTGGCTTTTAAAATAAGATCTTAGAGACCTGGGAATAATGTGCTAAGACAAGTGTTGTCTGGTGATGGGAACCAGGAAATGGTAGCTGTGAATACCTGAGTGCAAATGACTCATCCAGTGACCTCCTTTGGCTTCGCTGTGTCCTCCTGTAACCTCCTCATCTTTCCTGCTTCAGACAGAGCTGCAAGGCTTTGTTACCCAGAGGATTTTGTGATATGATTCTGTGCTCTCCAGCAAACCTGCCACAATTAATAAGAGAAGATGCCTAAGTAGCACAGGCTATTACTGTTGGTTTCACCTGTGCAGATATTGGGTCACATTCTAAAATGGTTTTGATTAATAGAGGATGAATTCTGATCTCTTTTTACCCAGTAAGGCAGCACTGTCTTAATGGGAAGTGAAGCCGTGAGAGAAGGTGGCATTATGACAATTTAGATTTCCTCCCTATCCTCCCTATCCAAAGGATAGCATCACGCTGCCATGAATTCCACAAAGAGGTAAATTTTAAGTTTCATTCATTTAATTTTAATTTCATTCACCCCTGTTCTGGAATGGTACTCACGTATCTTTTTTCTGTTTTCTCCTGTATAAGTTACAGTGAAGCCTTCCCTTCCTTCCCTCCTATTCTTTTATGGGTGAAGGAATTGGTGTCACACAAAAGAAATCCCAGAAGACAGACCCTCTGTCAGTATCAGCAAAAGTCTCAGTTGCATCTTAGATGTCAGATCCAGAGCTTGGCCCACTGCTACCATTAAATCTATTTGTAATTTGTGAGGTCATGGGAACAAGTGTTTCTTTTATTTCTCCTCAAACAAAGCAGTGAAACCCATTTACAAAAGACTTTGGACTCTTGAAAGGCACCTGGAAATAAATATAAGATCACAGGTTGTTACAGAAATGTAGATTATTGGACCTTACAATCCTGTTTCCAACAGCAGCTACATCTGCTGCTCCAGAGCATGTTGTAGTCTTTTGTTACCCTTAAATCCTACGGATCCTCTGCTTTTGGCTGCTGGATTTCAAGCCAAAAAAATAAACTCATAGTACTGAGATACCTAAAACCAGAGGTAATTTTAAGAAGATTTACCCAAAGCCAATTGCACCGAGTAGTCAAAATCTACTCATAACTCTCACTGAATGACTTTACTCATTCCTTGTGTATTTTTTTACATCAGTCTTTAAAAATGGAATTCTGGGTTTGTACAAGCCTAGCTCCTGGCCTTATGTCTTTGTCCATTTTGAAGCATACAAAGCATCGTGTCGAATCTAAGCCTAAGTCTGCAGTGCCTTTGCCTCCTGTGCACTCTACTACACCCTGGAAACAGCTCCTCAGTTCCAGCTCTGATTTTCCTATTCAGGACAGCCAGCATCTGCCATATTTTCCACCTGCTGTCTGAAAATCACAGATCAGGAGAGAACTGCTTCTCCCTTGAAGAATATAAAATTTTTGCAGATGATAGGTCTCATCTGTCTGATAACAAGATAACCACAGAGGCAGAAATTGGATTAGAAATGCACTTTAAAGGGGAATTGTTTCCTGTATCCTTTAAATTTTGTTTTGTGTTTCCTGGAGCCAGTATAGTGACTTTCCTAACATTATTTCCATATTTTCAGGCAATAAAAATCATGTTGGTTATAACATTAGCAGAGAATACAATATACTAAGCGCTTTGGGATCATTCTGGACCTATGGATGCTTTCATAGCTTCCTGTTATTTTTCAAGAGTCCTTTGTTCATCTGATCCTTACTCAAGTTTGATTTAGCTTTAAAACCTTCTTGGAAAGAAAAGGGGAAAAAGCCCACCCATCAATGATGTCTCTTAGTGTATGTCATGGTTTTGCAGCAACACATGTGGAGGATTTCATGTTTTTTTTTTTTTGCTTTAAATATATGCCATGTACCATTTGGGAAGCCTGAATTCTAAATGTCCTTTCTATATCAGTACACAGCATGGAAAGAAGAAGAACCTAATCTAAGCCTGAAAGAAGTGAATTTGGCATTTAAGAAGAACATAGACTGAGCAGTGACAAGTTTTGTAGCAGTCATATACAATGGAGAAGCTCTTCTTGTCCAATGCAATATAGGTTTATCAGTTCCTAATCCCGCTGATTTGAGATTTTTAATAGATGGTGTTTCATAAAGTACCAATACATTCAATTTGAAATCACAAAGGTATGAAAAGCAACACAGCTACAGCCAACACTTGTTCTGCTTCCTTGAGGAAATAAGTTTTGCTTTCCAGATGGATTTCTCTAGGATTCACTTTTTGCACTAGCATCTGTAACATAGATTATGAAAGTTCTGAGAAACCTGCCCTGCTGTCTGAATTTTGTCCCAGGCTCAAAACTGCTGTGAATATAAGCCTTTGCCACAACCTACAGACAGCAAAGAGATCAGAAACTGCAGCAGGATGAAAACAAAGCGCACTGAAGTCCTCAGTAGCTGCAAAAATTAAGCTTATCTTGTTCTCATGCCCGGAACAAAGTTGTAGACTCACTACTCATGTCACCTTGAACTCTGATGGTTGTTGACAGTGAAAATAACAGACCCTACCATGAACAATTGAGAAGCTAAATCAAGGAAATGAGTGAAAACAAGGAAATTTCACCTCTACATGTCATTCCATTCTCTCTATGGACTTTGTGCCCATAGTTGCTGGTAGACAGCTGCTACACTTCGGTTTGATTCCAGCTGAGATGTGTTGGGCTGAATCACACACTCAACAAACTGGAGCTGAATTGTTGGGGTCAGTGAGCCAGTGGAGGCTGGGAAAGGTTGTGCTCATGGGATGGGATGTGCAGGCTGGAAATGTGCTGTTAGCAAAGACTATTGATAGCTGATATTTCTGCTCCTTTAATGAGGGGGAAAACATGTGCCTTATGAAAAATGTCTCTTGAGGACTGGCTGAAGAAAGCAGGGGTATTTACCCTATTTCACTTCACTGGGGCTATTAAGAACCCTCAAATCTTTCTGTCACTTTTATTTGAGTACCTTTCACTGGGCTTAATAGAACTACACAGCTTACAATCATAAAATCACTACTCATTGCCAAAACATGCAGTAATAGATTTGGTCTAACTTTCTAGAAGGCTAAACATTAATAGCATTTACCACGTGCTTTCCCCCAGATCCCTCTGCTGGATGGGCAGCTGTCAGTCACTTGCCCTTTTGCTTCTTGAGACAGATTAAACATTGATACTGATCAGTTTCTGCTTCTTCCAACTTTTTGCTCTTTGCCTAATTAAGGTTCTAACATTTTCTGATGTGTCTACATTTTTCTCTGAAGCTTTGATGACATCTTTGTTTTGAACAATCAGTATTGACTCATTTCTCACTGTTGTGTCCTTCTTTCACACTTTATGTGTGTTAGTGGTCTATATATCCACACATAGAATAAAGGGCTCTGAGTCACTGCTGAAGCAGAGGAATTTCTAGAGAGCTATATATCTATTTTCTGGACAGAGTAAGAGGTCTTAGGCTGTACAGACACAAACCACAGGCTATCACCTCAACATAGATAAAATCCTTATGGAAAGACAGATCCTTTTAATACCCTAGTCACTTACACATATGCTTTATAAAAAACAATATGGCTTACAATTCAGTTCCTGGATCTCTTCAGCTTCATGGATTTTTCCAAGCACTTTCCCAACTATATGCTTCATGTCATTCCAATGCCCACAAGAAAACACTGCCATGTAATATCAGTGGTATATGGTCTGCATTAAATGGGGAAAGGACAAGATCTGACATTCTGGGACTTTCTACTTACCAGAAGTAGTCCACAGAATATTCTGTGCCCCAGAATGAGAAGCCTCATTGCAACACTGGCTTGTCAAACTAGGATGGAAGTCCCACAAAATCAGTATCTGGCAGCAGATATTCATCTGGTAGTTCCACTTAATATAAGGTAGCTCCCTGCAGCAATACCTAACAGAAGCAAGTTTCAAGTGTTGTCATTAGAAATATGAATGAGAGCAGAATTTGGCATCAGTGCTGTCAATTCTCTTCCTTTGGTTATATGCTCCTCACTGCACCTGGAAGTAAAGAATATGGCTTACAGAATTCCTTCATTCTCCCCTTCTCATTTTTTTTAAAGCTTTTGAATTATTGCTTTAAAAAAGAGAAGGGAAAATACCAAAGACAGGCACAAGGTGGAAGAAACACATCCCCAGGATTCAGCAGCAAGTAACTTGTCAACCTGACTGCTTTTTAGACTCAAGAAAAAATTGTCTGTGAAAAGGAGAGGAAGAAAACACAGATAGAGAAGGTCCCTTTAATCTAGCAGAAAAGAAGCATCCCAGGACCAAATTAAAGCCAGACTCATTCATATGAAAAAAAAGTCAGAAGCAAAGATGATTAGCCACTGGAACAATACAGAGGGAAGCTGTAAAATTATTCCCCGTGTCCGGGTGTCTTCAAATCACAACTATATTCTCTTCTGTAAAATATGCTTTGATCAAAGAAAGTTTTGGACTTGACACAGAGGGGGTCAGACTAGATAAGGTGATTGCTCCTCTGACCTTAAAACTCTACAAATATGTACCTTCAGAGAGAAAGGCCAGACTGTGGTTGCAGTCTGGCACAGGGAGACCAGAAATTTCGGTTCAAGGCCTGGCTCTGTTACAGATTTCCAGAATAACCACAGGGAAGTTGTTCAGTTTATCTGTGCCTCTGTTCACCATCTGTAAAGTCTGGAGAATAATCCTTCTCCTGTTCAGATTTTAGCTATTTGGGGTATGGAAAGCAACTTATTAGGTGTCAGTACAGATCTTTCCTAAGGTCTTCAAAGGAAAGTCTATAAGCATCATTGCAAAGCATCTGTATCCATAAGGAAAACTTGATTGTACAGAAGGAAAATATATTAGTAGGGAGATAAATAAATGCTTTGCTTTCAGCAGTAGCCTCCTGAGTGCAGTTAAAAAGAAACTCGTCAGAACGTGGGGATGGTCACTCATCCAGAGAATTATGATTTCATCTCAGGATGCTTCTGGATACAAATAACATCCAAGGCCTCTTCATGAGGGAGCCTCTTACTTCCTCCAGTGGCATTTGCAACATTGCACTCATTTATGTTCTCAACAACAATAATCAAATGACCAGTGTCTGTCTCTATCCACGCACAATGAAGACTTGTGCTCTCTTTGCTTAGCTAAGAAACTTCATGAGCTTCTGCCAAGAAGTGAAAGATCATTTTGAATGGCTGGAACAAATTCAAACCATGTCCCAGAGAGCTGGAAGGCTCACAGGCTTGCCTACTGCCCAGCTGCTCCTCCCTTCCCCTACATCTTCATTGTGTCTATTGGTCTATATCTCTGCTGGAGCTAAATTATCTGCCTGCTCCACCTGGTAGCTGGACATGCTTCCAGCTTCGCCCTTCGCCTGTCGCTGGGGCTGAAATGTGAATAGCTTTTGATGGCATGTAGGAAGTGGGTTTAGGAAATGAGCTGAGCATGAGCTGGGCTTCTACTCAGTCAGGGAGAAAAGGACTGCATCCCAGCTGGAACCTCAGAGAAACATCTCAGTGAGTCCTTTATGTGAGCTGCTGTTAGTTACGTCTACCCCAGAGGGAACGGGGACTTAGGCAGTGGTCTCTTGCTAAGATTCAAAGCACACATCAGGTGTTCTTCATTCCAGAAGCTTCCAGGTTTAGTCACTGATGAGAGTCAGCATGGACTTGCATATAACACAACACATATGTATATGTATATATAGAACATGTTGTAACATCACATACATAACAACACTTCTCATATATAAGGGAAAGCATAGGTTTCTTTCTCTACAAAGGTAACTACTTCAGTGGTGAGTTACAGTCCTACTAAGGCGCCTTCTTTGAACTGAAAAACAGAGCTAACAAAAGAAAGCAGTAGCCACCAACACATAGATTTTCTTGGGTTATGCTAAGGGTTGCAAGGAGAATAATAGGCACCATTGTTTCCAGTTCCCCACTACTCCTAACAAACCTCATCAAGCTACAAGCATGACCAGTATCAGAATAAGGCACTGAAAGATACCTGAGGGGCTGGAGAAGGAAAGGAAGAGACAGCTGTTGGGATGAGTGGAGAACCATATCAGAAACATAGTAAGACACAGCTCCACAGAGCTAAAAGATGCACTTGTGTTATGCTGCCAAGCCCTCCTTGGCACAATGTCCCTGTATGTGATCCTCTTAGTCTATCGCTGGTTCTCTGCGATATGTGTCTATCTGGTTTCTCACGGCTGCCATAAACCCTTCTACTGCACTAATCTCATTTAACAGTTCCAGTGACTTGAAAAGAACCCAAGTAAAATTGCTGTGCAATTTCTGCTGGCATTATTATGGTTGTATCACTTGTCAGCTTTCATAAACAAGATAAATATAGTTAAAGCATCAGATATGAAAAAGTTTGGCAAGTTATAGCAGCCTATCAGAAATAATTTTTGACAGGTACCTTATAAAGAAAAAAACAGGAGGATGTCAGAGAGGATAATAACTTCAAATTTCTCTTTCTGCAAAATTCTTTTGCCCAAGAAGTCTGCAAGAACTCAGTGTTCACTACTCTACCTTTTCAGCACCATTAGCTCACTCTGCCGTCACACACAGCAGCCTGGACCTGGACTGACTCTGTAAAAGCAGTGAGTTTTGGTATCAGTCTCAGTATCTTACAGAGTCTCTCATCTCAGAGTGTATCACTGGGATCCACCTACCTGGAGGATAAAAGGCAGAACGTCAGCAGGCATGCAAAGCTGGAAGGAGGGGGGGAAATGTTCCTGTTAGGGCACAGGGAAAACCCCTACTCACAATTGATTTCTAACGTGTTTGCACAGCGAGAGGACATCCCATCTGAAGGGCCTGTGTGAAAGATCATCCCCCACTCTTCCCCACACAAGTGGTTGGTTTGTGCCTGCAGCTACTCTGTGCTCCAAAGCAGACAAGAATCTCCCCTCCAGCACCGGCATGAAAAGACCAAGCCCAACAAATCTCCCCACGCCCAGGAAGTACCCACGGTTCTCTGCTCCCTTATCACCTCCTGGGACAAGGTGATGGAGAGGTGGGATGGGGGAAGGTAAGCTCACAGCCCCACACTGTGCTGACCAGGGTGTGCCAGTGGCACAGGGCAAGAGGCACAGGGAATGACATGCTCAGGGACAGTCCATGGGGTAAGTCTGGGTCCCCCCTTGCTGTCAAGCCCTGAGGCCTCTCAGGCCACATGGAGGTCAAACCAGGGACAGAAAACATGAGTCAGCTATGCTGAGACCTGAGCCCATGGCTCCAGGGAAAGTAGGTGCTTCCTAACATAAGATCAGGACACTTTCTGGAAGAGATTCAGAGATCACAGGAGAGACTGTATTAGCTCCTAGCCAAAGAGGAAAAACCTGCCCTAAAAATAACTGAATTATAAAGGCCAGTGACAGAGGTCAGGCCATTGATGCTCAGAAGATAATGTGGCTGGTTTCTCCCATTGTCTGAGTGCTGTATAGTCATTATCAAACTCCAATAACGATACACAATACTTGTTGCTTGTGCAATTGTAAAATAGGATGGGGCAGATTGTCAACATCAGCAGAGCTTAGGACCCTTTTTTTTCAGAAGTACTGGACATCAAAGTCTTGACAGAGATACTTGTGGGGAGAGGTGTTGAGATTTGAGGGTGGCAGATTGGGCAGATAGATCACAACGGTATGAATAAAGAGCTATTGCGACACTTGCTTTTGAGGAAATAAAATTCCCATCTCTCCACACTTGTACCTTTCCTCTTGCAGTAAAGAGTGAAAAACATGCAGTATTTCTGGTGTAAGTTGATGGGAAAATGCTTTCCTGTCTTAGAATGGGGTAAAGCAGTTGATTTTGTTGTCTTCAAACATTTCAATTTCCCACAAAGAAATAAAGATTCCCACTAGAGCTGTGTCTAAACTGTGCGACAGACGAATTTGAGCCTCAGTTTGGATTTATGCTGAAGGTTGATCCTTCAGCCTTCAATCTTCCAACATCCAGTTGATCCAGGTGTAAATAGGCATATTCTCCTTAAAGATAGGAAGATACAGGCAGTCAAGGGTGATACCAGCTTTTTCTGTGCTGCGGGCTATGAAACCCATGCACCTTTAGCACTGCAGATCTTACCACATTGACTCGAGACAAGCTTTGGGCAAAGAAACATCTGCAGTCTCAAAATGAGCCAGAACACATACAGTTCTGGCACTCCAAATTATCTAATGCCCAGGAGCAATGAGGGAAAGTAAGTAAGAAAGAAACTTCTAGTTGAAATGGGCTTCACCACTCTTGCTATCACCCTGGCTGTAGCAGGCTCCCCACTGACTTCCTACCAGAACTTCTGACTGTGGTTTTAATGGGTGATATATGTATACAGAGAGAGTATTTTCTCACTCATTAGTTATAGTAATTTCTGGAAAGAGCAATAAATAATCTAGAAAAAATACATGCTAGTAGATTTGTCTCTGAAGACAGCTATGACCTGTCAAGTATCAGCCAGCCATTATTGATGAGAATATTAATTTTATAAGTTTATGTACTTTCTGAACATTTGCAGCCTTCTTTCAGCTGATTAGAAGTCACTATTGATAGTAGGCAATAATTTACTTCATTAAAAAATATAGTCCTGAAAACACTGATGCGTAAGTGGCCTAATTCTGTCCATGTTTATGTAGAGAGTTTTCCAGATCTTTAAGGCCCATAAAAATGAAACAAACCGAGTGTGTGTCTTGGAGGGGTAAGAAAACTCTCTGTCATTCATCTTTGGCCACTGTAATAAGTCATATGTGAAACACTTTGTCATTAAAGGAGAAAGGGAAGAAGAACTGCTACAATTCTCCTTGGAGAGCAATCTTCACCGTTTTCTCATACACCACTTCAGGTCTTAGCAATGATCTTATTAACATGACTGCTACTGTTGTTCAGAGTTGTCCTGAGGCCATGGCAAGCAAACTGGATTTAAACTAGTTTTGCTTTCCTCACCCTCTGACCTCCCGTGCAGATCACAGCTGGGCTGGAACTGAGCTGACTGGTGGGACAGCTTCAGCTGCTGCTGAAGTTATACCAGTGTCCGTGACAAACCAATTGTGTGTGTGTGAGAGGGAGAGCACAAGAGTTGGGAAATCTTGCATCAAAAATACGTTTAAAATGCCATTCCACTTTAATCCTGAGTTGCAACCATAAGCCATGTCTCCGTTTCTCCTCTCTGGCGTAGGAGCCCTGGTAGTTGTTTTGTCCATAGTTATAGAACAGCTCCTGAGCTGCATAGGATCCTGCTCATTCTGGTTTTTACCACCTGAAGCAAATGGACATGAACCCACAACATCCTTAGCTGCATTCCAATCCAACCAAAACACAAGCGCTAATCATACGGTTACAAAGTCCTTCGGCTGCCTCAGATGGAAACATTTATGTCCTCAAAGTCTTGGCTAGCCCATTCGTTGTGTTTGCCTACATGTTACGACTGCTCTTTCCATTAATTTTTAATGTGGCTCTAGCCGTGCCTCACCAAGCTCCAGGAAAATTGTAAAGGCACTGGCTGTTACTATGAACCTATAATCTCTTGGCAAAAGTAGTGTGAGCAGACAGAGTCTCCCCCCATGGCATGATAGTTCACAGCACCATACCCTGAGCTTGGTGCAAGAACCACATTTTTCTTCAAAGCAAATGTACAGTTTACATGTGCTTCAGTCAGATGCTTGAGCCGGGGAAAAGAGTAGCATTTCCCAGATGAGGCATATGAATTCAGTGGACATGTCTGAATCATTGCGGGTCTAGACGTGGTTTATTGCTATTCATAAAGCTCATTGCTATTCTTATCTAGTGTTTCTCCTCTGTTTCATTTTTGCTGAGTGCTCATCATCTCGCTATCAGCAGTCCAGGTCCTGAGGGGAACTTTAATATTTCTATTCCTTAGATTTTAACCCAAATCAGATTATATTACTATGGTATTGAATTTAGTGACTCAAGATGTTTTCCATTCCAGTTGTTTCTATTTAGGTAACATATCCCAAATTGTCTCTTCACTCTAGCTTTCCAAACACCTAGACCTCCTTTGTAGGTGTATCCAAACTGGGAAACCTGATACCAAGTATCAGCAAACCACCTGCACAGCGACCACCATCAAAACACAGATGAAATTTTCATATATAAGCATGAGGTGGTTTGCCTACAGCCATCAGTATGGTGTGTTGGAATGGCATGTAGATGCCCCTGTCCTGGAGCCCAGGTTATTCACCCAAAACGCAGGAGATTCCCGCATGCCTCTGAACCACCAATGGTTTCCAGAATGGACCCGAGGTGCTCAACAATGCTTAAGAATAGGCAAAACCAGAGAGAAGCTATTGCAAATCTGCATGGTCTGGGTTAAATTCCCTTCTTTCCCAAACAACTGCTTTAGGCCCAGCAGCTGCAGCACTTCTGGTAAAGTACAAACCACATCAGAGGGGAGCAGCAGACACCCAGTTTTAGCCACGCAGGTGGTGCCCTGGCATCCATTCATTCCCCAGCATGCAGACCCAGCCATCTGTTCTTTCCTGCTGGGGCCACTGTCTGGTGGCCCCCTCAAACCAAATGCCAAACAGGCAATTGTGCTGGCCATGCCATGAGGAAGCTGTAGCGTCCTTTGCTGAGGCACCAAGGTCTCCTCCCATTCAGTATTGCATGGGGACCACAACTTGCTTCTGCCACAGTGGATGTTGCTCCGTGGCATCCATCCTCCTCTGGCTGCAAGGCATGGTGAGGTTCTCCACAGCCCTCCCAGATACTGAGGGCTGTGGCCTGCCCAAGTGCATGTCTGAATTTGAGGAAACCCCAAGGCAGACCCTGTCTGGGGCTGGAGTCCCCCTGCTAAGCCTCTGTTCCCGTGTGAAGGAGCTGCGTAGCGGGTGACTCAGGCACTCGAGGGATCCCCGGCACGGGTGAGTCAGTCCAGGGAGAGGAGCAGCTGCAGCTGGTGGAGGAGAAAGCCTGGGTGCTTTAAATCCAATAAATCATACACAGTGGCTGGGGAACTGGAAGCTCCACAAGCCAGGGAGTGAAAAATTAGCCTGAATTCCTTGTTCCTTGTCCATCGTCTGCCAGTGCTGTGCCAAGCACAAGGCAACATGCACCATACCCCTGCTTTATTCACTTGCGGTCACGGCCTTTGAGGCCAGGAAAAGCTGTTACAGTCACCTGGCCTGACACCCTGCCTCACAGAGCAAATATTTTCTGCATAAAAGCCTTAACCTGTGTTTCATGCGGCACCATACCTTGCATGACCCACGGAATCCACAGCTGTCACCCCAGGTATTGTAGGTATTCAAAGTTCATTTGGACCTAGTAGGCTTCACTATTTCTCTTCTTACTTTCTGTTTGCAGTCTCTCACCATGGGTGGTAAACTGACTGATTAATAATTGCAACAATTAACTTCCACCAGATAGCAGGAAAAAAAAATATCAGATTAGGTTTGTGGTTGGTAATCTGGAGGTCATGGAAAAAAATCAATGTACCCAATAAAAATGAAAGCACCGTTCCCTTGTTTATCAAACAAGTTATTAGGGGTTTATGCATCAAAGAGTATGCACTGTGACATAAACTAGAAAACTAAGGGAATTTAAGTAGCTTGGCTCTGTCCTGGTGGTGAAACATGTCTTCCATTCTTTATTAACTCTTAGAAATTATTATCTTGTCAGGAAACTTTCCAGTGAAATTATTTTCAGAGACAGAAGGACTTTTTAGGGGGTCAAAATTATTTCCTCATGATTCCTGTGTACTTTCTGGAAGAAAAAAGAAAAATCACCTTTGTGTCAAAAACTGAGCCATTGGAGATGTATGTTATAGCTAAGGCTAATATTTTCAAACCTGGTTGTCCAAAACTAGATTTCTAGAAGGAGAAATTAAAACCAACCTAGATCAAGGGCCTAATAATTTATCTCAATTCTATGTATTTGTTTATTAAAGGGAGCCTGTGCATTAAATCTGGATGAGAAGGCACAAGCCAAGGTGCCAGGGAAAGTCCCCAAGGGCAGGAAATCAGAAGGACATGAGCCAGCTCTGAACATGAGCCAGCAGTGTGCCCAGGTGGCCAAGAAGGCCAATGGCATCCTGGCCTGTATCAGGAACAGTGTGGCCAGCAGATCCAGGGAAGCGATCCTTCCCCTGTACTCAGCACTGGTGAGGCCACACCTGGAGTACTGTGTCCAGTTCTGGGCCCCTCAGTTCAGGAAGGATATTGAGGTGCTGGAGCAGGTCCAGAGAAGAGCAAGCAGGACGGTGAAGGGACTTGAACACAAGTCCTGTGAGGAGAGGCTGAGGGAGCTGAGGTTGTTCAGCCTGGACAAGAGGAGGCTCAGGGGAGACCTCATCACCCTCTATAACTCCCTGACAGAAGGTTGTAGCCAGGTGGGGGATGGTCTCTTCTCCCAGGCAACCAGCAGTAAGACAAGGGGGCATGGTCTTAAGCTCTGCCAGAGGAGGTTTAGGTTGGAGATTAGGAAGAAATTCTTTACAGAGAGGGTAATCAGACATTGGAATGGGCTGCCCAGGGAAGTGGTGGATTCTCTGTCCCTGAAGATATTTAAGAAGGGACTGGATGTGGCGCTTAGTGCCATAGTCTAGTAGCTGGTAGTAGTGGATCAAGGGTTGGACTTGATGATCTCAGAGGTCCCTTCCAACCCGGCTGATTCTATGATTCTATGACAGTCTATATTAACAAGTTGCACACTCTCCACCATCCATCCAAGAGCAGTCACATGGGTGAATGGTGGGAAGAAGGCAGATCTTGTCATGCTTGCAGCTGCCGAAGAGACACATTGATGTGATCACATAGGCTTTATAATGTTGCTGTCCAAAGAACATAAAACTTTTTAGTTTTTCTGCAAACTGTTCCTCAGTATATTCTGGCCTGTGTCTGTGGCATTGTTATGCTTCCTCAATGGGAAATTTTTATGGAACAAATTAAATTTGAAGAGATAATTTTGCCTCTAGGTTGGCTATATTTTGGGCATTAATCCTCTAGAAGTGTCATGAATATACTAATTGTCAATGCATTGCTCATGAAAAATAAAGGCCACTATGTAATTATATGATTTTTTCCATATTTTATATTATAACATTGTGATAACACCTTCAGGAGAGGATTTTTCCTGAGTAACAGACAGAGGTTAATAACTTTGACTTTGCCTCTGGCCATACAAGCTCCTCCCAGCTAGACACCATTTCCCAAGAAATATGGGAATTGTCTCAAGTATTATTGGTTTGACTCTACTTTTGATTCCATGCCAGCCACTAGGACTGGTGCCTCCTGTATTACAAAGAAATCTCTTAAGTAATAGCTTTACACACTCCCACTTTATCTGGTACTTATATCTTGTACCAGAAGTCAGAAAGTGGATTTATTGTCATAATAATTTCAGAATAAATATGGCTATAAGGGCTATAGAAGAAACCTGCTACAGCTTGAGAAGGTACTCCCAGAAGCTTGAACAGAGGTTGGAGATTGCAAATCCAGTAAAGGAGCACAAACTCCTCGTGCTGTTCCCCAGCCCCTCCTGGAGCTCCTTGCACAGAGCTGGCTTGTCTGCACAGCACAAGGCAGTGCTGTTGAGCCACACAAGGTGTGGGCTTGCCTGTTGCTGGCAGAGGGATTAGGCAGGGAGAAGGGCTCAGCTGTTTGCAGTTGTTCTGCAAGCTCGCTTGAGGTGAATTGTTTAGACATATTCCTCAGCTGACTCCAATTTACAGTCTAAGACAAAATCTGGTCGGGCTAAGGCAGAGTAAATTTCAGGATAATGGTGTGTTGAGAGTCAGATGTGCTGATCTAAGGACACAAAGGCATAGGAATCACTGTTCAGGTCATGCATTAGAGCATGAGTGTGAAGAAGATGAAGGACATGGTGCTTTCAGATATCTGTTGGATACAGCACTGAAGCAAGGTGCATTTATTTTTACAGATATGTCTTTATTTCCTAACCCATAGGTTTTGTTGTTGTTGACAATGATTATTTATCAGATAGGTTTTGTATCCTCATTCAGATTCCCGTTTTAAACACCTTTATATGGAGTTTTTTTAATCCATCCTTTCCCAAAGACTGTAGTTAGCATTTTGTAAAAACAAGTGGAATTTACAGGTGCTTACCTCGCTGTGTAGTGCTGATGCACATCTGCGTCAGGAATTGAACAGCGTGTGTAATGATGGTCAGAACAAGGTGACCTGTAAATGATGTACACTTTGTAACTCAATGTGTCATCAAAACATAATGGAGCACTTTGCACCTCTTTCTGTGTCCTCTGATCATCGCCCTCAGAGCCATTTTGTCAGCTCTGATGACCAGATGGGAAGGGATGCGTATGTGTTATAGTGAAATGATCCAGGAATAAAATGCCTGATGGAATGAAAGACTGCCTTGTTGGGTGAATTAAGAACAGTTATATTCGCATTGTAATAGAAGCCTTTACTGGATGCAAAGTCCATGCTGACTGAACTTTGGATTTTTAAGTTCAGTTTAAGTGCTGAGTCTGGACTTCCTGAATATTAAGTTTAAAAAAAAAACCCAAACCACCTCTCAGCAAGAACTGGGAATAGCAGAAATATCAATATATTACAGCAATGAAACCAGACCTTAACATGGATTTTAGGATGCAGGATCACACTGAACAAAGCTTAATAGTTTTATTCATAGGCCCTGATACATATTTTGGGTACTGTAAGGGTGGAAAAAATACAGCTTGTTTTAGTTATACTATATTTATATACAGGTACATATTTGTCACTTTGCTTTGAGGAATAGGTTGGCTAGAGAAAAAATGTCTCGACAAAAGCTTCCGGGGATCCTTACTAAACATCTAATTTCCCTCTGTTTCCAGCATGGAAACACATGCATGGTTACAGCATAAGCCAGTTAATGCATATTGTTATCACTTGTACTACAGCAGTAACCAAAGCTCTCAGTCACGATCAAAGACTTGTTCAAGATCATGTGAAAACCTGCTAGAAGACAGAATCCTCTGCCAGCTCCCCCCGAGCGTTTTTACTTCTGTTTTCCCTCTTTCTTCCAGCTTTAAAGTTAGAAACTAACTAATCATAATACTTTTGAGTGGATAACAAACAGCTCCCCCAGAAGTGAGGATGTTGGGGTGGGGAGGCCAAGGGCAGAGGAAGAAGAGTCCCTAACAACTCACATTGCTAACCTGCATCTGTCTTTCTTTAGCTGGGAGAGTTGTAGCAGCCAATTAACCTCTACGACGTGGGTGTTTCATTAACTGCTAGGAATGGGAACGATGACATCACCTCCAAAGATGGACCCAGACACTGCCATGAGGTGCTGTGCAGGAAGGGCAGCTCCAGACATGGAGAAAATAGCTGCAGGGTCTTCTGGTCTTAAAGAGAGGGTGGGAGGCAGGGCAAAAAGCACCTACATTAAATGATTCTTTTAAAAGGAACTGCCAAATAGTTTATTACAAATTTAGAGTATCAGCTTTGTCATGAGTTTTGCTCGCCAGAAAAGTAGAAGTGTAGGAATCAGGAGAAAGTTGGACAATTTTCTTACTTGGGATGCATATGTATAGCCCATATTTTAAGGTTTTACCTCTACCTATATAGGTATAGCTGATATGTGAGCAGGTGGGAAGGTTCAGATTAGAGGAAGGGAACTTAAATACTGGTTGCTGGCTCACTAATACCTTTCTAGAGTAGCTGGAGTAGCTACCAAGACCCTGTAACAAATAGACCTTTTGGACCTGAAGTCTCAGAATGCAGAACTGAGAGGTCTGCTTCAAGCCCAGACTTCGACATAACCTCCTGGTTTAATCATAGAATCATAGAATCGATTGGGTTGGAAAAGACCTCAGAGATCATCAAGTCCAACCCTTGGTCCAACTCCAGTCCGTTTACTAGATCATGGCACCAAGCGCCATGTCCAATCTCAGTTTAAAACCCTCCAGGGACGGTGAATCCACCACCTCCCTGGGCAGGCCATTCCAATGCCTGACCACTCTCTGTAAAGAATTTCTTTCTAATATCCAGCCTCAATTTCCCCTGGCAGAGCTTAAGCCCGTGCCCCCTTGTCCTATTGCTAACTGCCTGGGAGAAGAGACCAATCCCCACCTGGCTATAACTTCCCTTCAGGTAGTTATAGAGAGTGATGAGGTCACCTCTAAGCCTCCTCTCCTCCAGACTAAACAACCCCAGCTCCCTCAGCCTCTCCCCATAGGTCTTATGTTCCAGTCCCTTCACCAGTCTTGTTGCTCTTCTCTGGACC